>CM034711.1:6821602-6832956 GCA_020142125.1 Phrynosoma platyrhinos
TCATGATGTGTCTGAAGTACAACAGTCTCAGTTTGGTCATCCTGGCTTCCAGGGAGGTTTCCTGCTTGACCTGCCCTAGGACCCATTTGTTTGTTCTTTTGGCTCCAGCACTACATTCTCTCAAATGAATTGATTTTATTCCTATCATCTTTCTTCCTATCATCCAGCTCTCACATCCATACATGGCAACAGGGAATACAATGGCTTGTATGATTCTGACTTTTGTGCTGAGTTGTTTATCTTTGCATTTTAGAATCTTTCTAGTTCTTTCACAGCCATGCTCCCCATTCTTAGTCTTCTTCTGATTTCCTGACTGCAGTCCCCATTTCTATCAATGTTTGATCCCAGGTATGGGAATGCTTTTACTATTTCTGTTTCTTCATTGTCTAGGTTGAACTTGTGAAGCTCCTCGGTGGTCATTATTTTTGTTTTCTTTATGTTCAGCATTAAGCCTGCCTTTGCACTTTCTTCTTTGATCTTTAGTAGGTGTTCCAGGTGAGGTTTTCTATTAGGTTTTCTCCTAGTACTATGGTGTCAGATGTATATCTTAGATTGTTGACATTCCTTCCTCCTGTTTTCACTCCTCCTCCTTCTGTGTCCAAGCCTGTTTTTCTTATAATATGTTCTGCATACAAGTTGAATAGAGATGAGGGGAAATTAGGCCCACCAGATGTTCAGACCAATTCCCAGAAACCTCACCCAGGGCTGCAAGTGAATAAATGACTGTAGGAACTAGAGTCCAAAACATCTGAAGACAAAAGAATCTCTGTCTGATGGTTTTAAAAAGCAGCAGTAGGACTCTGGTGGGTGTATCTGTGGCACCATATTATTCACATCATCAACATCAATATGTTCTGGTCATTTTTTGCAAGGAAGCCTTCTCAGAAAGACCTCCACTCCATCTGTCTCAGTCCAGGCTTGAGAGAGAGAGAAGAACCGCTGGACCTGATCCCCTTCCCCACTGCTATTCCCTTTTCCTTTGGGTCATGTCTTTTTAGATTGTAAGCCTGAGGGCAGGGAAATGTCTAATTAACCATTTGTAAGCCACTCTGAAAGCCTTTTAGCTGAAGAGCGGGGTATAAATACTCCAAACAACAACAACAACAACAAGGTAGCCCTTTGTACATTTGAGAATGAGGGGGAATCTGGACTATGTATACTTGAATGAAGAGTTTGCACAGCCTGAACTGAACTGATAGCAAGGTTCTCAAATCTCATGGAGACAATATTCCTAAAGGAATTACCATTCTGCTTTGCTATTCCTGCCCAAAACAGAAAAGAAATGGAGCCTTGTGGACATGCAAGCTTAGCACATTTAATGCAGCAGAAGCATTTATGGACTGCCCCCTACTGTTTTTGTCAAGTGATGAGAAGACCAAAAAAAACAAAAATATATGCTAACAATATATGAACATAACAGCAACCAGGTTGGATGTGATCAAAGGCCAATTTAATTCAGCCTTCTGTTCCCACAGAGTCCAACCAGATGCCCCAATGGGAAGCCCACAAACAGAACATGAGTGTGATAGCATTCTTCCTCTCATGTTTCCCAGCAGTTGGTAGTGAAAGGCAAAAGCCTTCAATTTGGGAGGTAACTTATATCCATTATTCATTATATGCCAGTGACAGCCTTGTCCTTCAAAATGGGACTGTCATTCTTTGGTCTGTGAGCTGAAGGCAACTTATGTTAATCAGAACATGAAGGACACAAGCAAGATTAGTCCATGCAATCTCTGCTATCTTCAGTTTCTTATTTCATGGTCATCATACTTCGAACTGCAGTTGGTAAATTCTGATGATGCACTCCAAAACGCCTTACACCTGTGGTTTCTTACCAGGGGAAGGGAGAGGTGTCCTCAGATGTTGTTGGACTCTAACTCCCAGAATTCCTAACTGTTGTCTGCGCTTTGTTGGGGATTCTGGGAGCTTAATTCCAACATCCTAGGAATACAAGGTTGGGAACCACTGCCTTGCAACAGCAGGCACATACACAAATCTTCCTGAAATAGTTTCTCTCCACATGTTTTGGACCAATTTCCATTAATTCATTCCAGTGGCCTTGTTAGCTGGGAGTGATGGAAATTGTGAACCGGATGGCATCAGGTTTAGGATGGTTGTTGTCAGTTAATGTGGTGGCACCAAGGACTGAACATCCTGAGAATGCTGGATTCTAAATTTGCTTTCCACAGTGGGATTGTGGAACACACACATCCACACCTCCCCTGATATACATTAGTGCTTTTGTGACTCTAAAAACAAATTATAAGAGACACTGATTCTTTAGCTCTCAATATAAAAGACTAACTGAGCTACTGAACACACAACTACCTCCTTGTGAGTACAAGCTACCAGTGCTGGTTATTTCAAGACCTCTTTTGGGAACAAAACAAAAAAAGCTAGCGTATTCTCTGGCTTTTAAGAAGAGTTTACAGAAAGCCTCTTGCAAAGAACAGTGCTTTCTAGCCGGGACAGGGAAAGAGCTGGTTACCCACTACTTACCGTGTTGCCAAGGTTGCGGAGACCAATGTGGCCAGAGCCCAGCAGAAGGGTATGATGTGTCTGAAGGAAAAAAAAATATGGAGGTGGTTTGAAGTGCTTACTGTTACAGATTAAATAAAAGGTATAGATTGCCTTGTGTCACCACATGTGGATGAGTCGAGACATTCACAGCGAAGTGTACACACACACAGTGGCATGATCATGAACAAACCGGAAGTTGCCTTATCCTGAGTGAATCCAATAGCTCATTTAATCTAATACTAGTGACACTAACTGGCAATAGCTCTTAGGGTTCAAGATAGGGACTGTTTCCTGACCTACTTGGAGAAGCAGGGAACTAAACCTAGGGACCTCCACATGCAAAACAATTGCTCCACTACAAACTTACAGCCATTTCCACTGAAGATCTCTTTAACAGTTTTGGAACTCCCCCTCCTACCCCATAAGCACAAATGTCTCACCCACTTAGTGGCTGTTTCACTGTCATTGTCGACCAAACTACCAAATAAACAGACTTCCATTCCAACCATGACCAAGTTTCAACTTGCTACCCATCCATCTCAAGGAGAGGACACTGAGCAAGTCACAGCAGTTGTGGTTTAAGTGCTAAAAAGCACCCTTCTGGCCAGTTTTCTAAAACCACAACCTACATTCTGCATACCTTCCTCCTCACAGACTAAATACCTATCCTTTCTTTAATCCAAGAATGGGAAACCTGCAGCCCTTTAACACTGTTCAATTTCACCTCCCAGCATCTCCATCCACCATGGCCAATGGTAAGGAATGATGGCAGCTACAGACCATCAACACATACAGAGCCACAGGTTCCTTGCTCCTGCACCTATTTGGCTTTCCACTCATGGGAAGAAAGAGGAAAATTAGATAGCAAAGACAACTGACAAAAGAGGAGGGAAACCCTTTGCTTTTAAATAGCTGTGCAGAGTAGAAGAGGGAATTTCAGCCCACGCAGATTCTCTTGTGAAATGTCTGCTTCGACCAAAACTATCCTCTTTTACACAGGTATTAAAAGTACATGTCTCTTTTATTCTATGATTCTAAATCTAATGTCCTCTTTTGCAGTAGGATACTACAGCAAACAAAGAAAAAGAAAGGTTTAGACAATAATACAGTAAAACTGTCCCCCTTTCTGCTGCTCAGGGTTAAAGGTGATGGTAAATCTGAAAAACTTTGAAGAGCTCTGCCCAGACCCATTGGCAACTGGGACAGTGTCATCCTCTGCAACTGAGGGCCACAGGCCAGCTTAAAATCTACACAGAGCTCTGGCCTCTTAAGCTCTTCAGGAGGAATAGCCTAGGTTATCTATCACAAATGCTAACAACAGGGGTGGTTTGAGGGAACTGCCTCACTCCAACATATGGTAGGGCCAGCCTGGTATCCTCTAAGCCCCCTTATAATCAAAGAAACCCATGCAGTTACAAATGCTGGGGGGGGGCTTCAAATGGAGCCTTATCCCAAGAGATCCCCTCTCTTCCCCCTCCCCAGGCCAGTATACATCTAGGGCTCTCATGTTGACATGTGAAAAATAGATTAATCTAGTTACCTCATTGGTCATCAGTAGCAACCCCATCACTGTTGTGTGGACCACCGACTCAGAAATGTCTGCCACTCGGCCATGAAGCTCGCGCTTGGTGGCCAAAGTGCGGTGGAGCTTTTGGGGTAGTTCCACCAGAGTGGCTCCCTGAAGCCCTGGCATGGCTCCCCTTCTGAGCCAGGAGAGCAAGTGAGAGAAAGAGATGGCAAAAGAAGCACGCTTCACCGGACACTGTGACAAATGGAAAAAAGACTGCTGGGCCCTCCCACCTGTCCCCATAAGCCATCAGTTCATTAGCTGATCCGATTTCCCTTGGCTATTTCTGGTTCTTCTCATGAGGATTAATTAGCAGGAAGGACTACTTTGGGGAGCAACGGCTGTTTGGATAACCGTGGAGCCAGAAAGGAAGTATATGAAAACAAATACAGAGTATGTAGTGTGCCTAGGGTTACCACCGCCCTAGGAAATTCACACCATCCCCTAAGCAAGGATGGGCCAAGAAGTGACACAAGGCTCATTGTGGATGCTGCCCACCACACCACTATGTACTAACTTCTCAGAGACCAATGGGAACATTGCTCCCACTCTCCAGGCACAGCTGGCCTTTCCACAAGCTATACCAAGCAGGTCAAGTTTAATAGCGACAATAGCTTGGAAGAGACTGCAAGAAAAATTGCACCCGTGGGAAATAATTAATGATTATACCTTGGGCAGGCACCAGATGGACAAAGATCTGAGTTGATCGTGTTGCTCAGGAAACAAGAGGGTGAGTAGGGAATGGAGACATGCAAAAGGGTAAGGGCTGATGTTTTACACCCAAGAGTGAGGCCTGGAGAGAAGCTAACAGTAAACTAAACCTGAGTACACAGCAGGCCAACATAGGAGGAAAGGGAGAGAAATATGGTAGATTCAAGATGGTGTCCTCCCCTAGCCTCCCTTCCCAAAAGAGTGTCATCTCTATGCATGTTGTTCTATGCACCCATTTCTATGGAAATAATGTCATTTTTATTAAGTTATTCACACACAAAAAAATCGTCTCCCCTCCTAATCTGCCTCGTGCTTCCCACATATTGGAAGTAACATCCTACAAACAAGTTATTGTAATTAATTCTTTTTTACAACAAACACAAAACTAAGCTACATCATGTTTTTTTTTTATCAAAAAGAGAGATAAACTGTTTTGAAATGTAAGCATAACTGTGTGTTTAAGACTTGAGTTTTTAAATAGGTACAGGTTATATGTTTTACATTAAAGGCTAGAGTGGCCATTATTTTAGACCAGGGGTAAGCAACTGTAGAAGGCAATGGGCTTGCATTAGCTCTGTAGGAGATCTGGGAGGGCTGTGCCTTTTCGTAGAAAATAATTAATTACCATATATATTCAACTATAAGTCAACCTCATGTCGAACATAAGTTGAGCTCGAGGGTAGGTTTAGGAAGCAACATTATGGATTTTCATATGACCTGTGGATAGGTTGAGAGGGGCCTGTAACAAAGTGGGCTTTAGGGGCCTGTAAAAAAAAGGATGTCAAGGATGAAGCAAAGAGTAATAATGCCAAAGAACTTACAAAATTCCCACAGGCATAATTATTTGTGCTCATACTAAAGAGGGTCAGTGCTTCCGGGGCAGATTATGTTCTTCCTTTCACCAGGGGATGGGTCCTTTCTTTACTAAGAATTAAAATAGAGTACTTACATTGCCCCATGGATAGGTCGACACAGGTTTTTGGGGTTAATTTTTTTGCTATGTATGTTTAGCCTGAAGAGGCAGTTAAGAGGTGATATGATAGCCCTGTTTAAATATTTGAAATGGGTGTAATATTGAGGAGGGAGCTAGCTTGTTTTCTGCTGCTTCAGTGAACAGGACCCAGAGCAATAGATGCAAGCTGCAAGAAAAGAGATTCCACCTCAACATTAGGAGGCACTTCCTGACAGTAAGGGCTGTTCAACAGTGGAACAGACTCCCTCGGAGAGTGGTGGACTCTCCTTCTTTGGAGGTTTGTAAACAGAGGCTGGATGGCCATCTATCAGGTATGCTTTGATTGAGAGTTACTGAATGGTAGGGCGTTGGATTGGATGGCCCTTGTGGTCTCTTCCAACTCTATAATTCTATGATTCTACTAAAATTTCTAGCCATATAAGTGAGTATATATACTATTTTCCCCCATCCAAACATCTTTAGGGTCTAAACTGGCAGGAAGGGGCATGGAATGTAGCAGAAATGCCCCCTAGTGAAATTGTTTTTGATCACTGGAGGGTGCAATGGGCCTCCAAACATGATGGAAATGCCCTCTGTGCCCCCAAAGTGCATTTGGGGGCATTCTGGAGCAAAAATAACGTTTTTGAAAAAATATATTTTTGATCCCTGGGGAGTGCATGTGGTCTGCAGACTGCACTTTGCTCATCCCTGTTTTTGGCTATCCATATACATGCAATGCCCCATCTTGGAGAACCTCTCACAAACACTGTTGCAGCTAGCTGAAAAGAGGAAGGCAACCAGAAGCAGGAAACCCAACTGAAGAGTAGCAAAGCAGAGCAAAAGGTTTGCTTCAGATAATGAGAAAGCTACAACTGGCCCTATAGGTGACATCCTACAGGGAAGGGAAACATCCTTCCAGGGAGAAAAAAACCTACCACAGGGACGAGAGGGTCTCCATCAGACACTGCACCACAGGGACAGAAAGCTCAGGCTTCGTCAATGAAAAACAGCTGTGAATGAGATCCAAAGAAGGTCTCAAAATGCAGCTACAATGTAAATTTGAACCAGGAGAAAAAAACATAACAGTTTGCACCCAAAGAATAATGGTTTATAAAAATGCTTAGAGAAATCTATGTTGATGCAGAAAAACACTATCCCCCAACCTCCTGCTGGATCAATGGCAGATAAATCCATTTGAGTGTGTCTAATGCAAAATAGCCACTTAAAACCAACTCAATTGCTAGGGCATTCTCAACACAAACTCATTACAAGGAAGACTGGGAATTGGAATGGTTACGTATTCTGATAGAGCAGAGACAGAAGCCTTTGGGGCTCCTGTTACCTTTGGACAACTCCCCAGGTCCTTTATTATTGGCCACGATGTATAAGAATGACAGGAGCTGTAGGCCAAAATATCTGGAGTAACCTACATCCTCCATCCCTCTGTTAGAGATATTTAAGCCACCTCCCAGCATAAAAATTTCCATGATTCATTTGTGTGTATGACTGTGCGTATGTCTGGGAGGAACATGAACTAAAGTTGTTTAACTCAAACTGACAGCCTATACATTAACCAAGAACGCTTCCACCACTCCCAGGAAGCATATCCAAAAGAGACCAGGAGTCCCTCTATCCCAGCATCCTTCACAGCAGCCAGTTGATATGTCTCCAGAACAGAGTTCAGAAAAATTACATTTGGTTTATAGACCCCAGAATCCCCCTGTAGCAAAACTACTGGTCATGTAAGCTGGGGATTACAGAAGCTGAAATCCAAAAAACCCCACACAAAACCAAAAACAAAACAAAACACAGATACGTCTACAGATAAATCATGAAAACAAAAGCCTTACCTGGCTTTCTGTCCCCAACATTTGGTATTCAAAGGAAGACTGACTCTGAACAAACAGGTTCCAGTCTCCCATTATGGCAGACAGCTAACAGACCATAGTGGAGAGTGTGTGGCCCTCCAATTGTTGCACAACTGCAATTCCTATCAGCCAGCATTGCCGATAGGGAGGGATGATAAGAGTTCCAGTCCAGCAATATCAGGAACGTGACATGTTCCCCGAATCTACAATAAAGCCTTTCATGAATCTGTATGATCTCCCTTTAAGCCAACTAAACCAGCATCCATTGCTGTATCTTGTAGAATCAAGTGCATAAAGTCAGCCTTGTAAATAAATCTACAAAATTTATTAACCAGCAATTTATTTTAACTAACTTGCCTAAGGGCTAAAATCCTGAATTTCCATGATAGTCACAGAAGAAACTATAATAACTACCCTCAGGAGTAGACTACTTAAAAACCAAAACCAAAAAGGAATTCCACCAATACCCTGGCAAACCAAACTGTGAGACTAGCTTCCTATCTGCCTTGCTTAGCACAAAGGGCAATTGGTAAAAGGAGAAAGAAGAAAAATGCCCCTCTCTGCCATCCTGGCAACTCACAATTCCCTATCACCAAAGTCCCAAACTATGGCTACCAAATGAGTAACCATAAAGGTTAACCCATTAAACAAAGAAGGTTAGAAAGGGGTGTGTATGTGTGTTTTGGTCTGCCAGTGAGGATCCTTAAATTCTAATACCATGAGGTAAAAACATTATCTCAATCTACTGCATAGCATCGACAATATCATAATGTGAAATCTATTTTTAGACTGCAGCTCTCATATGACCTATCCTGTATATGTATATGTGATGCAAGTTGCAATCCTGTAACATCTGGAAGGCCACATATCCCCCACTCCCATAATAATCCCTGGAGCCCTCCATGCCCTGATGGTTAGATTAAGGGGCACCCTCATCCATTTCTTACAGTGGTTGCCTTCTCTTCCAGTTTGCTTGGAACAGGGGCTTTGCTCTGGGGTGGGCTTGTCGACAGTAAGCGGTCTTGAGAGCAAGCATATTCTGTGACCTGTGGGTCTATGGGGCGAGTCCTCAGGCAGCCTTCTGTGCGGACTGACAGCAGCGTGGCGGCAGGCCTTCCGTCCAGCCCAGTGGTGATGTTGACTCTACGGAGTGAAGAACTCCTCTTCAGAGCCAGGGCACCCAAGCCAATCTTGTGGATACAAGAGGGGCTCCGGTCTCGAAGGGCCAGGCGGTTTAGTGCAGTGTTCAGCTGCTCCTCCCCATGGTTGCCAGCCTGGCTTAAGTCACCAATGCTGATGGATTTGGAGCGGAGCAGGTTGCTTCTTCTTTGGTCAGAGTCTGGTCCACCAAGAAGAACCCCGGGCGTCATGGTGAAGGAGTTGCTGCCAGTGATAGTGGCAGCCTGAGGGCAGCTGGGTACTTTGAGGGCATGGTCTGCCTTGATTGGGCCTCGGCGGGAGGCAGAACCACGCAGCACGTCACCATGCTTTGATGCCCTGCCCCTGTCCAGTTCAAGCTTCTTGCCTCTGTCATCGAGAGGGCTTGGCCGGGGCGGTAAGGGCCGAAGCTTGGAAGGACCGGAGAGTCCATTGGAGATGGAGGAGGAAGAGCAGCAGCCACGGTGTTCTTGGCTCGGGGTTCGATGTGCATTTGGAAGTTTGTTGTTGGCTTTCGGCTGAGAGGTGATGACTGCTTGTTCTCTAGCCCGGCTCAAGCGGTGCTCAGATGCTTGGGGCATTGTGGAGAGAAGGGAGAGAAAAGCCCTACAGAGAAAGAAGAGAAAAAAAGAGACATGGTCATTGCCGCTTTAAAAAGTTAGGTCAGGGCATCAGGAACATGGCTTCTTATGTAATCCCCATCGCCTTTCCAATTTTATTTTTAAAAAAAGACTTTTACAGTCCCTGAAAAGCTGGTATAGAGATTAGTTTGTGTATTTATTAAAAATATATATATCCTGTCCTATACAGTGGGCCCTTGGTATCTACTGAGGTTTGGTTCCAGGACCCCCTGTAGATACCAAAATCTGTGAATGCTCAAGTCTCAGTAAATACAGTGGCATAGTAAAATGCTGAGCATTCTACAAAATGGCAAAATCAAGGTTTGTTCTTTGAAATTTATATATTTTTAAATTATTTTCAAGCCATGGAGGCTAGAATACGTGGATATGGAGGGTTGACTGTATTTGAGAATCTCAGAGTGGCACACAATGAAATTTATTTTAACAGCTTCCAACAGTAAGAATTCCTTATATTGCAAGAAAAAAAATTAAGCAATCTTACAAGTAAAAACAAGACAGTTTAAAGTAAGCTAAAACAATCTGAGATAATTTGAAACCAAGCACAAGTGCAAATTTTGATTAGTTCAAGATATCTATCAAGCAGGAGAAAGCTAGGCCCTTGCCCAAGGTTGGTACTCACCTCTCACAAGCCAAGAGACTTGTTGCCCGGCCAGGTCCTGGTTCAAACCTCACAGAGGTGGCTGACTGCAAGAGGCCTTCCCTCTGCGTTTGGCCTGCAAAACAAAATGCAAAATGGGACTCATCACTGGCTCTGCCTGCATTCCAGGATGCTTAAACATAACTAAATTTCATAAAAGACTGACATCTTAATGTGGTGTTCAGAGGGATATGGTTGGCCATTGTCTACTTGGGCTTTTCTTACATTCCTATCCAGTTATCTTCACAAAAGAACTGCCTTTGGCTGAAGACAACCACTGGTCCAAAACACACTACAGAAATAATCCAGTTTGAGACTGCTTTAACTGCCCAGGCTCAGTGCTAGGGAATCTTGGGAAATGTAGTTTGTGGCACCAGAGCAATCTGATAAAGAAGGCTAAATGTCTCACAAAACTACAGTTTTCAGAAATCCCTATCATTAAGCCAGGGCAGTTAGAGCCCTGCATTGCAGGAGGTTGGATTGGATGGCCCTTGGGGTCTCTTCCAACTCTATGATTCCATGAAAATTCCTGAGACAAACAGGACCCAGCCAAATGCCTGTGCAAAGTCTCTCAGACCATTTGGCTTTAGAACAGCCCTCCTTTTATGTTTGTCTATAGCATCTAGTATCCAAAAGCACACCATACCTATAAATGCAAGCTCACTTGGTTATCAGATCCATTCACTCATTCATAGTTTGCAATTAATAGGTCACAGTTTGGTCTAAACTTGTTTAAAGGCAGTCTAACTGCATCATTAAAAATCTTGGTCTAAACTTGTTTAAATGCAAACTAATTGCATCATTTTAAAAAAAATCTTATTTTGTAAAAGACTCACATTGCAGTGAAAGCTACAAACTAATTTCAATGTTAGGTCTATTGATAGCTTTGCTGTTGTTTTGTGCCTTCAAGTCACTTCCAATTTATGGTGACCCTATGGCGAACCTAACATGGGGGTTTCTTGACATGCTTCAGAGTTTGCCATTGCCATCCTCTAAAGCTGAGTGAATGTGACTTGCCCACGGTCATTTCAGTGGGTTTCCCGGCTCAGTGTGGATGCAAACCCTGGCATTAATCCAAGACTCAAACCACTATGCCACACTACCCAAGACATATCTCTAATCATAGCATCATAGAGTTGGAAGAGACCCCAAGGGCCATCCAGCCCACCCCCCTGCAATGCAGGAACTCACAATCAAACCACCCCCAACAGATGGCCATCCAGCCTCTGTTTCAAAACCTCCAAAGAAGAAAACTCCATCACACTCTGAGGGAGTGTGTTCCACTGTCAAACAGCTCTTA
>CM034711.1:6865798-6886031 GCA_020142125.1 Phrynosoma platyrhinos
GTGTGGGGGCTGTTCTGGAGAAGAAGCTGCCACCTCTGCCTGTCACCCTGGCCTTAGGTACCTTCCTCAACCACTGGAAGAATCGGTTCCATTGTGGTTTCAGCATCATTGTGGGCTGAGTGCCCTGGGAGCTTGTCTCTCTGCCATGAGAGAGGCCTTGGGTTTAAATAAGTATGACACTGCTCGGTAGGAGGGTCCTGGCTGCATGTGGGTGTATGTCTCTGTGTGTGTGTATGCACACATGTGTGTGCAGATGTGCAGGTGCATTGGGGCAGTTCACCCGAAACTGTTTTGCATCAGGCTGCTGTACCTTGTGTCTGAGAGTGATGATGCTGCAATCCTGTCTTCAGGAGGCCTGCCAATTTTTTTCGTTTCTTTTTGATATTCAAAGAGATTATTGATGTTGGAGAATACCCCCTGCTCCTGAAACATGGCTCTGGATCATGTGCTAACTGGTTTATGCAAGACATTCGCTGCAGCACAGATTATGATGCAGTGGCAGGGCGGGTTGCAATAGCTCCCTTCACAGAAGAATGGATGCCTTTATTTACTAAGGCTGGGGGCTATTGACCACAGTATTTCCAAATGGATTTAGCAATCGTTGTCACTGCCTCAGGTCTGTATTAGAGCTCTGAATGTCAGAGTCCATAATCAGGGAAATAGCCACCTGGCATGCCATGGTGAATTTGTGGGCACTATGCCACATGGTTTACCTAGGACTGTGATGAAGGCAAGGACTGTGGCTTCAGTGTAACAGTTACTTGGAATCCAATTAAAACCATGTTTGGGGGGTATCGTCACCCCCTCAAAAACAAATGTTTCATTTGCAGTTATTTGAGAGGAGCTTAGAGTTCTGTTTCTTGATGTTTAACCAGCTGCCTTGTACACTTTATGTCGACATGTATGCCTGATCTTTTAAACAAAAGGTCTGAAGTTGTTGATTGATGATGTGAAAAAGGAATCAACACAGCAGAGAAAAAATAACAGTCATTTTAAAATGTTTATTATTGAAATGCTACAAACAGTGCAGGGGAAAGCACTCTTGCTGCAAAACAAAACAAATTGGTGTATCAAATTATAGCACTCATGCTCCAGAACAAAACAAATTGGTGTTAGCAGCATCTGAACAGCAGATGCAAAGACACTTGGTCAAGTATCCCCCATTTCCCTTTAAATTACAATAATTTTGATGTTTCCATCTCTCTAGATCAGCATATGACCTTCTTAACAAGGTGAGTTTGTGGTTGTCTACCAGCTTCAGTCCATTTGAAGGGTTCTGATCAGAAGCTGAGAAGTCTTGAGCAAACCTAGAATCAGTTGGCAGACACCACAAGGGCCATTCAGTTTAACCCCCCCTGACATGCAGGAATACACAGTCAAAGCACTCCTAACAGATGACTATACGGACTCTGTTTAAAAAGCTCCAAAGAAGGACACTCCACCAGACTCTGAGGTAGCATATTCTGCTGTCAAATAGGTCTTACTGTCAGGACATTCTTCTGAATGTTTAGGCAGAATCTCTTTTTTTTTACCATTTGATAAGTAAAAATCTAGTTAATGGGCAAGACAGTCCTGAGATGGGTAGAGGGTAGTGTGCTGTATCTGGAAATCTGCTGTTTTGGTGGTATTGTTGTTATTATTTTATTATATTTATTCATATCCCACCCTTTTCCCAAAACTGGCACTCAGGGTGGGTCACAGCATTAAAAAACAGTACAATTAAAAGCATACAAAAATTGTACATTAAAATAGAATTAAATTATTACAATATTAAAACAAGTTACATGTTAAAAGAATAAAATACAATTAAAAAGATAAAAATGTCAAAAATACTTTAAAACATTACAACAACATCCCCATCCCACACTTTAAAAACTTTCTATTTTAAATGCCATCTAAACAGGTAGGTCTTAACCTGCTGATGGAAGGGTAACAAGAAAGAGGCTATTTTGACCTCCCTGGACAGAGTTCCACAGTCTAGGGGCAGCCACGGAAAAGGTCCTCCCACATGTCGCCACCAAACATGCTTGTAATGGTGATGGGACAGAGAGAAGGGCCTCTCCCAAGGATTGGAGAGCCCACACCAGTTCATACAGGGAGATCCAGTCTGCCAAATAGCCTGTATCTGAGCCATATAGGACTTTGTACGTCATAACCAGCACTTTGAATTGTTCCCAGAAACAAGCTGGCAGCCAGTGGAGCTGTTTCAACGGGTGTTGTGTGGTATCTGTAACCTGTCCCTGATAACAATCTGGTTGCAGCTCTTTGGCCCAGCTGAAGTTTCTGAACACTTTTCAAAGTAGAGCATGTTACACTAGTCCAAATAGGATGCAACCAAGGCATGTACCACCAAGGTCAGCTCTAGTTTTGGTACCTGTACAGAGTCCCCCTAATGATTGATGTTATGGTAAATTTTGAGGTGTAGGCACTGAATCTGACTGTTACCACAGTTATATTACCAAGGGGAATCCAAAATGCAGGCAGCTGTTTTGGCCTGTTTCAACAAACCAGTTCTGACAGTTTGAATTTCACCAGCAGCACATCTTTTGTAAAGCCAGTAAGTCTTGCTGTCCATTAGAAAACAGGCTGTACTGTAATATTTTACATTACAACAGGGATAGCTCATAACTAACAACATAGGTTCTTAAGACTTAGAAGTGACATGATTGCACTCTTTAAGTATCTAAAGAGCTGTCACAGAGTGGAGGTGGCAGGTTTGTTGTCTGCTGCCTGCTCCTATCCTCTGATAGGATTAAGTCTAATGATTTTAAGTTACAGGAGGGTAGATTTTAATTGAACGTCAGAAGGAACTGCTTGGTGGTAAGAGCAGTTCACCCATACATCCAATTACCTAGAGAGCTGGTAGTATCCTTTTCTGGATATCTTCAAAAAACCAAAACAAAAAAGATTGGACACCATATATATATTGGTGTCCAATATATATATAATTTTTATATATTTATTTTATATATATTTAATAAATAAAAAACCTGCTTCCTGAAGATGCTTTTGCTAGAGTTCCTGTGTTGGCTTATGAAGACCCTTCTAACTCTATGATTCTAAAGTCTCTAATTTCACTCTGGAAATGAAGATTGCAATTAAACATGCAGGAACTTGAGGGAGGTCAGATAATTTATTTTTAAAAATGCAGCATTTATGTCTTTCAACAGTGATAGCTAGAAATCATTGCCCATTTGAAAGGCTGAGAAAAGCCATAGTTCTGCACAATTAATGCTTTGTTCCTAACTTGTTAACAACATATTTTGGACAAAGATGCCCTTGTTTTCTTTTCACAAAGGTAAAGGAAACCATTTTCATGCAAAGACAACCTGAAGATTCTGTCGGTGGGTGGATAGGTGGAACAGAAGGGCCCCAGGAAGAGTGGGAAGGGTTTTGCTTCAAAGGTTTCTATAACAGGGTTTAGAGAGCAGATTGCAAGAGCTTAAAAAAAGATCAGTGGATCAGACAAGGTTCACTGAAGGGAGAATCAGCAGACACTTGGCTAAGATGAGATCAGCTTTGCAGGAGGAGTAGGCGGTTGGGACTGGCTGCTATTGGATTAGTTATGTGAAAGAAGGATTATATGGTTGTGGAGGAAGAAAAAGGTGGGCTTGAACAGATGGAGGGGAAAGACATGGCAGTCCTGCAAAGTAGCTTAGCTCAGGATAGCATTGGAGGGGAGCCTCATTCCCATCAGATCCCTACCTCCTTCATTTCAAGATAAAAAGGTGTCAATCAGAGGGAAAGGATCTAGATTCAATTTTCAGTGTCCCCTATATCTGGCCCCTGTGTAGATCACCTATAGCCCTCTAAATGATGGTGGATTGCAGTTTCCATCAGCCCCTGCTAGTATGGCTGAGGATGAAGGATAATTGGAGCTGACATCCAACAAAATCTGGAGAGCCACAAGTGGCCTAGGTGTCATGGATGTATATGTCCTCAAAGATGGGATCTAAAAGCTTCCCCAAACAGAAGCATCTTGAGTTGAAATGTAGATTAAGTTGGGTTTCAGCTCCCATTATCTTTCACCCTTGGCTAGGCTAGCTAGTTGCAGTCCAGCAATGATTATAAGGCTATAAGCAGCTCATTTCTGATTTAGACCACGGGTAAGTGAGCTGGTGTTCTTTGGACATTTTGGAATAAACTATTATTCCAGATGGTAGAGCTAATAGGAAAGACATGGAGGGCAACAGATGGACCTGATCTAGATAATGTTATCTTGCAAAGCAAAACAATAAAATGACATCTTCCCATCTCAGATGTTTAGCTGATAATTTCTGAAAGCAAGGGCGTCATAGAACTAAAATCCTGGATGTGAAGGATCTGCCGTGTGTGCTCAACTTTCAGTGTCCGCAGTTCGGTCAGTAGCAAGAGCAGTTTGGCATACAGCAACCTAGAAAAGGAGGAGGGCGAAGAAAACATTCTTTTTTCTTCCTGAGCTTCTTCCTTCTCCCCGATTCATGGGTCAATGTTTTTCTGTTTATACATTGGTTGGTCACTTTTGCCCTCCAAATTTTGTTGGACTGCAGATTCCATCAGCCCTCAACACTGGCTATGCGTCCACAATATACGGAGTGGGTGCATGTTGCTTTACCCCTTCTAAATAACCCACCTTTAATCCCATTGTGGGAGAAAAGTGGCATATAAATCTTTGAAATAAATAACATTTTTAAAGAACACATTCATCTTTAGACTGATTTCACAAGAGGCATTTAAATGAAGGGGGGCAGGTTAGAGAAGATAAGAGATCAGGTATTTTGCTCTTAGAAATACTTATAATTCTTTCACCTGTCTGTAACTTTGGGCTTTCCAGATGTTTTCTGAGAATACCCATCATGAAGGGTGCCAGGTTAGGAACTACAGTTGCAGTGAATGAATAAAAAGCATGGTAAAGCTGATAGAGCCAGCATCATGCTTTGAGTGTTGAATTAGGACTCTGGAGATCAGAGTTCAAATCTACACCCAGCTATGGAAATATAGGGTAACCTTGGGCAAGTCACATTCTTTCAGTTGCAGAAGAAGGCAATGGCAAACCTCTAAGCAAACCTTGCCAAAACAATCTTAGGATAAGGTTGCCATTAGTTGGAGTCAACTACATGGCACATAACAAGAAACAACAAAAAGCGGACACACAACAACCAGAAAATGGTCTGATTAAATGAAACAATTGCAGGAGAATGCAGTCAAAAGCCATCTTAAAAGCATTGCACTAGCAGGACAGGCGACTGAGGCAGAACAAAACAGAATGAAAAGGAGGCCTGTCGTAACAGATTTGAAAATAGGTGAAATTGTACACACTACCATGCAAAGCAGGAGTAGGCATTGCTAGCTCACCAGACATTTTGGCCAATGACTCTCACCACTATCACTCAGCATAGCCAATAATGAGATTATGGGAGTTATATTCCAAAAATACAACAAAATCCACAAAGCAGCAATACCAGAGCATAAGATTACGGAAGCTTTTGAAGCTTCATTGGCTTTATTAGGCAAAAATCTTAAAAATAATTGCGGGGGGGGGAAGGTAACAGCATTAGGGTCTATATTTTGTCTTAGATGTTGAGCTGTTGTCAGTTCAGATGGTACTGAAGGATATCGCTGCAGGCAGAGGCCACCCATTCTTGGCCAGGACTGGGGACAAAGGGCAACAAAAAAGACAGGTAATAAAATTTCAACTGCTTTATTCAGCAACCTCTGTCAGCCCTAGGCAGCATAGCCATTGGTGACAGGTGATGGATATTGCAGTCCAGCAACATGTTCGGAGATATGTTACCCAGTCCAGTTCTAGATCCACCTAATAGTTTTTTCTCCCTCCCTTTCTCCTGGAGTTATTATACAAGCATAGTCAGATACGCATCTAAACTTCAGCAAATTTAGGGAAATAGTGGGTGCAATCCTGTGGTCAGGAACACTAAAAGTAGGGAGTTCAGGATGGATGGGAGTTTCTCAAAAGGAAGATATTGAAGGCACCATTTCAAACTGTTCCAGTGAGGAGGAAAAATGGGAGATGTCTCAAGAAACCAGGATGGATGACTAAAGAACTTTCAACTGAGCTAATTTTTAAAAGGGACATGTATAAGAAGTGGAAAAAAGGGGGAAATCAAGGTGGAATTCAAACAAAATAGCAAGTGTAGAGGGAAAGTCAGAAAAGCTAAAGCATAGAATGAGCCCAGTCTGGCTAGAGAAGTTAAGAACAATAAAAAGGGCTTTTATGGTTACGTCCGTAGCAAAAGGAAGAAGATAGAAATGGTAGGGCCATTGCTTGGAGAAGATGGCGAAATTCTAACGGGGCAGAGAAAGGGCAGAACTATTCAACACCTCCTTTGCCTCGGTGTTCTCAGAAAAGGAAATGGTGCTCAACCTAAGGAAAATGGAGCAGAGGAAACAGTAGGGGAAATGCAGCACAGAATAAGTAAAGAGGTAGTACTTGGTTAATCTGAATGAATTTAAATCACCAGGACCAGATGGACTACATCTGAGGGCATTAAAAGAACTGGCAGAACTCAGAGCCACTGGCAATAATCTTTGAGAATCCCTGGAGAACAGGAGAAATCCCAACAGACTGGAATAAGGTAAATGTTATCCCTATCTTCCCAAAAAAAAAAAAAAAGGGGGGGGGAGAAAACCCAAACACTTGTCACCTGGTGAAAGGAAATTCCACATCCTGGAGCCAGTCACTGAGAGTGTATTCACACTGCACAATTGCAACAGCAGCCTGATGCCACTTTAATTGCCATGGAGTCCATCTCCTGGAATCCCGGGTTTGTAATTTGGTAACATGGTTAGAGTTCCCTGTTGTGCAGGGAAGTGAAGTAGCCTTCTCTAGCAGAGAATTTGAAGCAACCCCTCCCTCCATACTACAAATCCTAGGCTTCCATAAGAAGGAGCCATGGCGATGAAGCCAATATTAAACTGCTATAATTGTGCAGTGTAGATAAACCCTTAGGCTCTCTCTGGCATCCTAACAAATTATTTCTGAGAACAGCTACAAAGGTTTGCAAGCCTGACGTGGTTTGGACTATCACTCCCATATATTCTGTTGACTGGCCATATCGGCTCAGGTTATTTATTTGTAGTAATTCTATAGCACTGCCCAACCCCAAAGGGTTCTCGAGGTGAACAAATAAAAACAAATTAAAATAATTGGTGGTGGTTATGTGCCTTTAAGTCGTTTCTGACTTATGGTGACCCTGCCTAAGGCAACCCTATAATGGGGTTTTCTTGGCAAGATTGGTTCACAGGACGTTTGCCATTGCCTTCCCCTGAGGCTGAGCGAGCATGACTTGCCCAAAGTCACCTAGTAGGTTTCTTGGCTGAGCTGGGAATTGAACCCTAGTCTCCAGGATTGTAGTCCAACACTCAAACCACTATGTTACGATGGCTTTGTATTAAAATAATACAAAGATAAAAACATTGAATGGGAGTTGTTGCTCAAAAGCTAGATGACACCGTATTGTATACCTGTGAGCAACCTAATACTAAAAGTCATAAGATGGCATAATGAATTTCATAGCCAAGTAGCTATTTGAAGCTGAGTGTGGCCAATTCTGGTTCCATACTCTATATTCTCTCTCTACCTGAGCCCATTCACACTAACAAATTTTAGCACTATTATTCCGCTTTAACTGTTGTGGTTCCATCCACTGGAATCCTGGGATTTGGAGTTTAGGAAGAGCAGTTAGAATTATCAGCCAGAGAGCTCCAATCCTCCCCAAATTACAAACCCAGGAATGGAACCATAGCACTTCAAATTGAATAAGAGTGCTATAGTTAGCCCTCCACATTTGCGGCTTTGATTATTTGCGGTTTCGATTAATATGTTCTCTCTAGGAATCCCTAGGTCCTCCAGTGCAACTCTGCCAGAAGTTGACCATAGAGTAGTGCTGGAGAACCTAGAAAGTTCCTACAGAAAACATTTCTCTAGGCATTTGTAGGTCCTCCAGCATGATTCTATGATTCTCCAGTTGCTCTGGAGGACCTAGAGGTGTTTTCTCAGGTAAAAAGAATAGTGCTATTTTATTTGTAGTCTTTTCACATTCACGGGGTCCTTCACCCCTAACCCTAGTGAATGTGGGGGGGGGGCACTGTAATTCGGAATTGTGAACAGGATCCTGGTCTCTACTATTTCAAATGCTACAAGCAGCATACTCCCCGAGTTTTTCCCCACTCACCTGCCTCCAGGAAAAGGTCGCTGGTCGATGTAACTTTTTAGAGTGAGTGCAATTTTCTCTTGAGTCCGGTCAATCTCCTCTCGCTGGATGACATTCACTTGGTCTGCAAAGCAACAGGTTTGAGCAGTGAGAGACAAGCCAGACTAAAATAGTAGGGAGGTGGAAGATTCCTCCCCTAGCTTCCTAACTTGCTCCAAGGGAAACTCAGCTCAGGTTGTGCTGGAAGGCCTGACAGTGGCAGTACCTTCAAATGCCAAATGAACATGGGGAGGCAACTTTGGACATATCTACAGAGTTGTGGACAAAGCTGTGGACATGTGGATAAGGTAGGTTTTAGAACCTTAAAAGGTCTTGTATCATCTTAGAAACTTTTTAAATCATTTTAGAAACTTAACAGGTCTTGTATCACCTTAAAGAGAATTACACTTGTCCAAAGTTATATGTGTCCAAATTTGTGAACAAAATTGTGGACATGTGGATACAGTATGTTTTAGAAATGTAACAGATCTTGTATCATCTTAAAGAGAATTACAACTTGTCCAAAGTTACATATTATCATCTTAAAGAGAATTATAGTTGTCCAAAGTTACTTGTGTCCAAAGTTGTAGACAAAATTGTGGACATGTGGAGGTCTTGTATCATCTTAAAGAGAATTACAGTTGTCCAAAGTTACAAAGGTATGGACAAAGTTGTGGACAATTTAGAAATTAAGAGGTCTTGTATTTTCTTGAAGATAATTACAGTTAGTTCTTCATATCCACAGATGCTTTATCCAGGGATTCAACCATCCACAGTTTGAAAATATACCAAAAAAGATATAAATTCCAAAAAGCAAATCTTGATTTTGCTCTTTTACATAAGGGACACTATTGTACTCTGCCATTGTATTTAATGGGACTTGAGCATCCATGGATTTTGGCATCCACAGGTGGTGGGGGGTCCTAGAACCAAACCACAGTGAATATCAAGGGCTCATTGCACACCAGCTCTATGATGCCCCATTGGGATAGGCATTCATCACTGTTCAACTGCAACACCCATAATCCCTTTCTATTAGCAGTGCTAAAAGCAGAAGTACCTTGTACCATGTGATTGTGATCATGAAGAGTTTTGAGATCTCTATTCAGGGATGGGGAAGTATAAAGTTGTTGCCATTGAGATGGGTAGATGGGGACTTACCTGGGGAGAAGAGCACCAAGGCTTGTAGTAGAATATATTCAGCCTCGTGCAGCTTGAGTTTCCTCAGGCTGACATGAAACTTCAGCATTGGCTCCAGGAAGACTTGCTGGAAACCAACTGGACGAGAGAAAGGGGTGAAATGACTATATGTTGGGTGGTTTTGTATTGGAGCCAGAGCACATAGGGTTGAAGTACTAGGGCATTTGGAATAGCAGGGGAAAGCCCAAATCCTCTGCACTTTTGGTCCTCTGTGTTTTTCCTTTGCTTAGCTACAATTCTCACAGTAGCTTATTCTAAAGCAGTGATTTCCAAACTCTGGTCCCCCAGATGTTTTGGATTTCAGCTCCCAAAAGCCTCAGCCATCTCATCCAATGGTCTGGGATTCTGGGAGCTGAAGTCCAAAACCTCTGGAAGGCCAGAGTTTGAGCATCACTGGGATGTCTCCTGCTTGAGAGTTGAAAAGCTTTCCTCTTTATATAGGCTCAATAAGAGGCCCAAAAGTTCCTTATGTTGGGATGTAGGCCCTTCATAAAGACAGAAATGTATGCATCATGTAATATATGAATGCAGACAATACAGTACATGTTAGGCCCCTTTCAGTTCTACAAGAGACCTCCTGTCCAAGTTTTAAAATTATACTGGTTGCATGATATGGATCAACATAGCTACTTGCACTTGGAGCTCTCTTTGCCAACATCATCGTGATCATGGATGATCAGGATGAGCTATGGCTGCCTTCTTTTCTCCCTGGAAGAATATATTGCTGAGAGCTTTCTCTGTTGCAATGCAAATTATTTTGGGGTGGCTTGATCTTGAATGGGCAACCTATGGTTTTACAGAAGACCTGGTCTAGGTATAGACAGGGCGACCACATGTCATAACTGCAAAGGAGGACAAGGCATCACAAAATATAGGGCATTCAAGGAAAAATGTAGGTCATTAAAAACAAAAGCTAAAGACACTAATATGAATATAAATTCATGGTTTTAGTCATGCTCAAAATGGAGAATGTTTTGAAATTCCTCCTGGACAAAAGGATGAAATGTAGGACATGTTTTGAAAAAGGAAGACATCTGGTCACCCTAGGTATAAATGCAAATTCCTAGAATCTGTTGACTTTGAGATAGAGTGCTGTGGGGAGAAAAAGTGCCATGATGAGTGTTTGTATGTATCAACACTTAACTATTATTCCACTGATGGGAAGGGCTCCAGCTCTTGAAGAAGGGAGAGAAATGACATCATAACAAAATGCAATTGGAAGGATTGGCCTCTTAGGGATTCCTTTACTGTGCCAATACTCTCCTCTAACCACAGGAGGGTGCATGGTCACAACATAATCTACCCATACGTTGCACATTTTTGCCTTTCTGGGGCCTCATTCCCACTAGGATTTAAATCGAATTGCAGATCGGGTTATATGACCATCGTTCCCACTTGAAACCAGTTCCAATCCTATTGTGTTTGGTTGCAATCGTGATGAAGCGAGGCAAACGCCAAAAAAAACCCCCCAAAAACCACCACTTTCCTGACCCTAGCTTTTTGGCAGTTCTTTTTAAAAGAATAGATTCTGAAGCGTGTTCAACAAGTGAGAACGACGGATCTGAATCAGATCATTCAGGAGGGGATGGACTAATAGCAAAGGGGTGTTTACCATCTCAACTCAGTTTTTGGGAAATCCGCTATTCCCCCCCCCCCCCCCCGCCCCGGGCTGCCTTTGTGCTTGTGTGACCTATATATGTGTGTGAAAGTGGTTTCTGAAGGGAAGCGACTTGGTTCCAAAAAACGGAGTAAGCTGAAAAGCTCTTCTACAGTGTTTTGTAATGGAGTACCTGTAAGAAGCACCTTATGTTCCAGGTCCATCATCTTGAGCCCCTCCAGCAGCTTGCAATTTCTGTTCTCCAACATGTGAGCTTCATCCATTACCACAAATTGACAAAGCTCAGGAGATATATATATATATACACACACACACATCAAATTACCGAATATACAATCATTGTTTTTGCAACTTGGCGGTACGCCGGGCAATTGGGCCAACAGCAGCTCAGCGAAACAAATAGTTCCAAAACCTATGAATCAAATCTATCTTTTTTTTTTTTAAATTTAGTTCCCAAGTCAGGCAGCTCAAAGGGGAAATGGTGTACTTTTGAGCAGCCAAAGTCACTCCGTGCTGGCCCCATCTTCACCGTGTTGCCGCTTGCGTCACTGATGATGCATAGATGATTGACATGCATTTTGAAGCAGCGCAAACTACTGGAAATGACCATCATGCCAAAAAAAAAAAAAAAAAGCGATTACAAGGGAACAATGAAAAGATCTGCTTTCCTAGTGGGAATGATGGACCTTTTAGAATTGATTCACCGACATGGAGTAAAGGTAAATTGCAAACTGGTTTAAATGTAAGTAGGAATGAGGCCTAAGCATACATTTCCAAGGAAGTAAATAGCTAACAAATCCCAGGTGCTGTGAGCTATATTTCAGAAGAAGGAACTGGCAAAACCACTTCTGAGGATTCCTTGTCGAAGAAAACCCTATGAAATCCATGGGGTCACCATAAGTCAACAGCTGACTTGAAAGCACATACACACAGACAGCTATCTTATTCCAGCAAAACCAACAAAGACGCAGCAAAAAATAACAAAGTGCCCTGTGGCACCTTAAAAGCTACCAAGGTTTATTTGGCATAATTTTTAGTGGATGGATCTCACAGTCCTTTTGTCAAATAAACCTTGGTAGTCTTTCAGGTGCCTCTATAAAAATTGCTTTAAGGTTAGGGGGTATGATGAACAAGTAACCAGTTATGTTCTACTTTCAAAGGTTTGAGAGACAGAGCTTAAGAAAGTCACTTTTGGGCTTGCAACTCCCAGAATCCCCAAGCAGATCTTGCTGGCTGAGGGTTCTGAGAACTGCACCCCCAACAATGTCACATTTCTTTTCTCTCACTACAATAACTGCCCAATAAGGGCACCACTATTCCAAAAGGATGTTGAGAATCTGGAACATGTCCAGAGGAGGGCAACCAAAATGGTGAAGGGTCTGGAAATCATAAAGCCCTGTGAGAAGAAACTTAGGGAGCTGGGTATGTTTAGCCTGGAGAAGAGACGGTTAAGAGGTGATATGCTAGCCCTGTTTAACTATTTGGAGGAGTTTCATATTGAGGATGGAGCAAGCTTGTTTTCTGCTGCTCCAGAGAACTGGACCTGGAACAATGGACGCAAGCTACAGGAAAAGAGATTCCACCTCAACCTTTTAAGTTGACAGAGAGAGACAGAAAGATGTAGGCGTGTGTCCTCCCCGTCATATGGTCACTGTGGTCCCTATGGTCCCTATGACTTACTCCTCCCCATCATATGGTCCCTAGGACTTACCCAGGGCACTATCTTGTATGGTGTAGCAGTGTTGGCCACATTGCCAAGCCTTGGTTTCCTCATTGAAGACTGTGTTGAATTGGATCGTACATATTTCAACAGCTGACCCCTTGAGCAGTGAGATCTGATCTTCAATCGCCAAACTCCTAGTTTTGGGATGGACAAAAACACACAGTTAAGGGTTGGAACCACCAACTTGTAATTTGTTGCAACAAAGCACTGGTTTGTGTTTTCTTTTGTGGTGAAACCAAGCAAATACTGCAGATACATTTTCTACACAATTGGTCAGGGAAAAGAAGGCATGTTCCTTCCTTCCAGTCCTCTAGTCATTAAATGCAAAGGCACTGGGATGACTACAGTAATATGGTGTCATCTACATATGATGAATTGTTGATGTTCCTTTCTCAGGGGCATACTAAGGGTATTCAGGGAGTTCGGAGCAGACCAGGCAACACCTCGAAGCGGGGCGAACACCCAGTGTCAGCATCGCTCACTGTCCATTCCAAGACCACCCCAGGGGTAGGTAGTTACAACTTGAATTCTCCAGCCAGCTTGGTCAGTGGGATTTCCATATGTTAGCACAGAATAACACGGTGCTGCCCCAACCTACCTAAAAGCTGGGATTGCCTTGGCAAACTGGATCACTTGCTGGATCATGAAAGTGCTAATATCAGCGAAGATTGGCAGCATGGAGAAAACATCAGGCAGGACCTCCTCTGAGTAGCTTTCCAGGTAGTCCTCTGGGTTGAGAGGACTCGGTGGAGGACAGGCACCATCCTGGGCACTCCCAGGTCTCACACTATGGATATACAGGCGCACTGGAGGCTGATGAAGAGAGACTTGTAATGAACCCAAGTCCGTAGTACTTTTGGCCAAGCCTAGAATAATCTTCTTGCTTAGTCCTCCTGAATGGACACAGCTCAGAAAAGTACTTTTGGACAGCTCCCAGAATTATGATTGTTGTGTGCCTTCAAGTCGATTCTGACTTATGGCGACACTAAGGCAAACCTATCACAGGGTCTTCTGGGGCTGAGTCAATCCATCAGTGATACATTTATTAGCCAACCGAAATGCACAATATCCTTGTTGCAAGCTTTTGAAGCTCCATGGGTGTCATCATCAGGCCAGATGTTACAAACCAAAAAGGAGCAAAACAATTGGAGATGTTAGTCCGATGCCTACATGTTTCAGTCTTTAGTCAAGATGGTATGTGGTGGGGAGGATATCTTTTGTAGGTAGGATCCTCCTCCTTCTGGCCCTGTGGTTATAGGGAGATTTGCAAAGTCCAGGAAATTTAAAATCCATTTGCTTCTGTTAGTCTGATGAATCCTGATGAAGAAGCCCATGGAGCTTCGAAAGCTAGCAAGAAGTATATTGTGCATTTCAGTTGGCCAATAAATGTATCACTGATGGATTTTTATTTTGAATTTGCTAAATGGCCAATACAGATACCCCTGAATGTTTTATGGGTATATACAGTAAGTTATAATGGCAGCAGGCAACGGAGTCTTTGGTCCTGCTGCAGCATTACTGTGCCACATCTTACCATCACCGCTGCCTCCCTACCAACAGTTTGGGGGTCCTCGGTTATCAGCCTATAGATCTGTATCCTGCGGCTTACCTGAATGGCACTATGATCTGTAGCTGCTATTTGGGTGAGAAAGAAACCCATGCACATTGCATGGATTCAAACATATTGGCTGAGATCTTGCATTGTGGGTGCGGAACATGATGCTCCATGCTCACAGCTCTGCGTTTCTCCTCATGTCCTGGCAGTGGTTTCATTTCAATGTATTCCCAGGAAAATCTCTGCATTACCGAGGACTTTTCACTCCTATTCTCCAGGCTAGTTTAAATTAACCTAGAGAGATCTTGTAGCACCTTTGAGACTAACTGAAATAATGATGCATCTGAGGAAGTAGACTGAAGTCTACGAAAGCTCCTGCTGCCAACTTGTTTATTTCAGTGAATCTCAAAGGTGCTACAAGATCTTTCTACATACTAATTCTACAGACTAACACAGCTATACCTTTGAATTAAATTAACCTAGTATTTCCCCAAATGAAAGTACCTCTCCATGGCTACCTATCCATGTTCTACCAGAACTAGCTACGATGGTCTCCACGAAGAAACATTGCATCTATTTCCAGTACCAAGATTCAACAGAGATCAAGAGAAGGAAAGAGGAATGCTAGCAATAAAAGAAAATGATTTTAATGCTGAACTAGTCCTGGGTGACCAGATGTCCGAACTGCAAAAGAGGATAAGGCACTGCAAAATGTGGGACATTCATGAAAAATGTAGGACATTCCAAAACAAAAGCTAAAAACACTAATATCAATGTCAATTCGTGATTCTCAGTCATGCTGTAAATGGAGGACATTTTGAAATCCCTCCCGGACCGAAGGCTTAAATGGAGGACATGTCCTGCAAAAGAAAGATGTCTGGTCTCTTTGAACTAGTGTAATACTGTAAAGCACTTGAACACTTTGACTATGATTTCTAAATAACAATTTAAATTTCTGTAACCTTGCCTGAGTCTAGATGTGGCACATGATCGGTGGAAAGGAGATGAGGAAGAAGAACAGAAGTGGAGGAGAGAGGAATGAGGAAAACCCAGGATATTTCAGGAAAGAGTTTGGATGCAAAACCATGCATGTTCAGGTAAAAACAAAAGAAAAAGAACAGGAAAGTCTCCATACTTCCAGGGACCTTTCCCCTTTCAGGATAAACCCTTTTGCTGAAGCAAAGCAGGGTACTAGGTAGTCCCTGAATGCCAGGCCACCTGCGAACTCTACTTCTGCACACCTTGGGTTAGGTCACAGACAGGTAGATGGGATGGAAAGAGAACGAAACAGCAGCTCACTTGGTAATGGATGAACTGGGAGAAACTAGAGTCAACGTTTTTATGGTGTGCTTCAGTGAGGATCTCGATCAACTTTTCCTGTTCAGCTGTGAGGCTAGATTTGGCCAATTCCACTTTAGGACTCTGTTCTTGCTGCTGCTTTTGATGCCGCAGTGCCCGGCGCAGCTGCAAACTTTCATTGGACATGATCACTATGGCAGAAAGAAGAAACAACGGTGAGAGAGAAAAAGCAGAAATTAGAATAATAGAATCATAGAGTTGGAAGAAATACCAAGGGCTATCCAGTCCAATCCCATTCTGCCATGCAGGAACTCAAAATCAAAGCATCCCCGACAGATGGCCATCCAGCCTCTGTTTAAAGACCTCCAAAGAAGGAGACTCCATCACTCTTAAAGGAAGCATATTCCACTCTCAAATAACTCTTACTGTCAGGAAGTTCTTCCTAATGTTCAGCTAGAATATCTTTTCATGTAGTTTGAATCCATTGCTCCAGTTCCTTTGCTTTGGAGCAGCAGAAAACAAGCTTGCTCCCCCCACAATATGACACCCCTTCAAATATTTAAAGAGGGCTCTCATATCCCCTCTTAACCGTCTCTTCTCCAGGCTAAACATACCCAGTTTCCTAAGTCGTTCCTCATAGGGATTCATGGTTTCCAGACCCTTGAGGAAAGTCACTTTTTTGACTACAGTTCCTAGTATCTGGGAATTGCAAAAGAAGTAGCTTCCCCCCAGCTATGGCCGGAAAGCCCTGCACCACCTGTGCTCCACTTAGCCAGGGCCAATCTGTTGTTGTTGTTGTTGTTGTTGTTATTATTTCTCCCACTACAGGGACTCAATGTGGCAAACAGCAAATTTAAAACAGTACAATTTAAATACAATACAAAAGCGTTAGAATGTATAATTTAAAAAAAACACACAACACAATTAAACTATCTAATCATCGATCCACTTTCGATTATTGATTTCCCTGTGAGTGAACAAGGGGGTAATTGGGAATGAATGGCTGAGATATACTGTATTGGTGATTTTATGTCTTTTATTTTTTACCCTACTTTTCCTACTTTTTTCCTATTTTTTGTTCACTTTTTCTGACATAAAATCACCCGTGCAATATATCAGCCATTCATTCCCAATGACCCTCCCATTCGCTCACAGGGAAATCAATAATCAATAATAGATCTCAGACAAAAATAAAATCAGGGTTCATAGGCAACTGATGCATGGCAAAATGTTGCACTCCCCAGGATTAACTGCAGAATCTGTGTTTGGCAGAAATTATTTAGCCTATTTTTTATTATTTTATTTTTATATTTTTATTAGCCTTGAGTTGACCTCAACCCATGACCATCTTGTGGATGAGACATCTCCAAGGTGCCCTGTCTTCCACTGCTCTGCCTAATTCCCGTAGATTCATGCCTGTGACCTCTCCAATTGTGTCTATCCATCTTTCTACTTTCCTAACATTATTGTCTTTTCCAACGATTCATGCCTTCTCATGATGTGTCCAAAGTACGACAGTCTCAGTTTGGTCATCTTGGCTTCTTCCAGGGAGGTTTCCAGCTTGATCTGCTCTAGGACCCATTGGTTTGTCCTTTTGGCTCTCCATGGGATCGTCAGCACTCTTCTCCAGAAACACATTCTCTCAAATGCATTGATTTTCTTCCTATCATCTTTCTTGACTGTCCAGCTCTCACATCCATCCATGGTCATAGGGAATACAATGGCTTGTATGATTCTGACTTTTGTGCTTAGTTGTGTAAGACAATAATGCTGGGGAAGGTGGAGGGAAATAGAAACAGAGGAAGGCCACATGCTAGATGGATGGACTTTATTAAAGAGACCACGAATATGAGTTTGCAGGAGCTGAGCAGAGTAGTAGAGGACAGAGGGGCCTGGAGATGTCTTATCCATAGGGTTGCCATGGGTCGAGATCGACGCAAAGGCAGTTAACAACAACAAATAGAGGATCAGGTGCAACTCCTGGAATATAGAGGATCAGGTGCAACTCCTGTTTAGCTGTGGCACACATCTGAAATATCTTCCTTCCTTCCTGCTCCTTTATTTTTCCTTCTCTTGCTCATGGCGAAATCACAGACAGACTGACTGCAGCATAGATGCCGCCACCTGTATAAGAAGACTGCAATGCATCATCTTTCATCAATCTGCCTCAATGCTTCTCCCTCCTACATCTCTCTTTCTCTCTCTCTCCCCTGCCTTGGTGTACACAATAAAGCTCTAAGGAGATCTTGTGCCCCCCATTTCACCTCCATCAGATTATTCTGTGGACAGAGAGGCCCCTTTCGAGCGGGAAGCGAGCTAGCTCTGTTGCTAAAAGAAGGGAAGAAGGAGAATGAATCTTCAATGTCTGCTTTTTTTATTGCAACTGGAGGAGAGGGATCTATTCTTCGTATTCCCTTTTCACTTTTCCTTCCTTGCTGTTTACTTTGGATGAAATCGGACCCTTTCCTGGCCAGTTGATGCAAAGGAAAGGCAGCTGGCTGGCTCATCCATCCTGCTTTCTCTTCAGTGCCAAGTGGGGATCTCTGAGGAGTTGATGCAGCTTCTCTGATAGCCTTCTCCTCCTCTTTCCCTCCCTCTTTCTCCTTCTGTACCACACCACTCTGCAGCTGCTTCTGCCTCTCTACCTTACCAAGGATGCCAAGGAAGCAGAGGGATGAATTCTGCTTATGTAACACGGAAAGGTCCCTTTGGGGCATGCACTGATTTACCCGGGGAGTGGGTGTACTTTGTATGCACTATACAAAAGAAGGGGTTCTTCAGATGGTGAAAATAATCCTGGTAGAATCATAGAATCACAGTGTTGGAAGAGTTCACAAGGGTCATCCAATCCAACCCCTTTCTGCCATGCAGGAATTCAGAATCAAAGCATCCCCGACAGATGGCCATCCAACCTCTGTTTAAAAACCTCCAAAGAAGCAGACTCCACCATCCTCCGAGGGAGTGTCTTCTACTGTCAAATAGCTCTCACTGTCAGGATGTTCCTCCTAAAGTTCAGGTGGAATCTCTTTTCCTGTAGCTTCCATCCATTGTTCCTGGTCCTATTCTCTGGAGCAGCAGAAAACAAACTTGCTCCATCTCCAGACATCCTTTCAAATATTTAAACAGGGCTATCATATCACTTTTTAACCTTCTCTTCAGGCTAAACATACCTAGCTCCCTAAGTCGTTCCTCATAGAGCATGTTTTCCAGAACCTTCACCATTTTGGTCACCCTTCTTTGGACATGCTCCAGCTTTTTTGAACTGTGGTGCCCAGAACTGGGCCAGTATTCCAGGTGACTCCTGACCAAAGCAGAATACAGTGCTACTATTACTTCCCTTGATCAAGATGCTATACTTCTATTGATGCAGCCTAAAATCGCATTGGCCTTTTTAGGTGCCGCATCACACTCTTGATTCATGTTGAACTTGTGGTCTACTAGGACTCCTAGATCCCTTTCTCACGTAGTTGTGTTAAACCAGGTGTCCCTCATCCTCATCCTCATCTTTGCATTCATTTTTCCTCTCTAAGTGCAGTGCCTTACATTTCTCTGTCGAAATTCATTTTGTTAGTTTTTTGTGGGCTTTTCGGGCAATGAGGCTATGTTCTAGAAGAATTTATTCCTGATGAATTCCAAAATGCCCTCCATTTTGAGCATGACTGAGAAGCATGAATTTATATTTCAGTGAGTACTTTTAGCTTTTCTTTTGTGATGTCCGACATTTTACGGTGGCTTCTCTTCCTTTGTGCATAGGACATCTGGTCACCATGCCTTTGGAGTTAATTACATGGGATGGAACCATTGCAGAAACTGGATTTAAAGTGAAAACAACCCGCAAAAGCGGGTTATTTTTCACATGACGTTTGGGGTTAACCCGAACATAAAGTAGAAATAACCCGCAAAAGCTGGTTGTTTTTCACACAACGTTGGCATCAAAGAGAAATAACGTGTAATTAATCCAAATGGAAAGTCCCCAAAACCCACTCCTTTTTACTTTTGGGAATTTCCAAAAGTAAAAAGAGCGTGTTTTGGCGACTTTCCATTTGGGTTAATGTCGCGTTATTTCTCCATTACACAAACACATCTGAAAAACAACTCATTTTTGTGAGTTTTTTCCAGATTTTTAAATCCCATTCCTACACGGGATTTAAGGTCCTTTGTTCTCCCATTTGTTCAGTTGTTAGAAAATGAGTTCAAAGTGTTAAAGCAGTTTATATTCAGTTAACGCAGCAGGAAGGGAGAATTCTCATATAAATTCCCTAGGTTCTCTGCTTAAAATCGTCTTGTGTATTTTCCTCATTAAGAGTTTGCTCTCTTGCTGCCTGGCACACTCTTTTGCTCATGCTATGATGTGACTTCGCCCCACATGTTTTCATCTTCAAAATGTTGAAGGGTATATAAGATGGCAAAGTGCAATTCAGAGTTGGAGGTTTGGTTCCCCCATCGGATACCAAAATCCGTGGATGCTCAAGTCTCATTAAATACAATGGTGTAGCAAAATACTGTCCCTTATATAAAATGGCAAAATCTAGGTTTGCTTTTTGGAATTTATATATATTTTAAAATACAGTTGGTCCTTGGTATCCGCTGGGGTTCAGTTTCAGGATCCCCTGTGGATACCAAAATCTGTGGATGCTCAAGTCCCATTA
>CM034711.1:6901421-6911499 GCA_020142125.1 Phrynosoma platyrhinos
TTCCACTTTATTATCGCTTTTTGGCCCACGTGTGATAACGTCCCTAGTAAAATGGGGCTAGACAATGCAACTGTTAGGTGGATTTGTAACTGGTTGACCAGCCAAACCTAAGAAAGCTCATCAAATGGCTCCTCTTTTTCATCCCAGAGAGAAGTGACCCATGGAGTGCCACAGGGTTGGACCCAGTGCTATTTAACGTCTTCATCCATGACTTGGATGAAAGACATGATTATTAAATTTTCAGATGACACCAAATTAGGAGGAGTAGCATAGTCTCCCATCATATATTCAGAAGGAAATCCCAAAGGTCCAAGCAGGGTTCAGGAAAGGAAGAGGCACTAGGGACCACATTGCAAACATACAATGGTTAATGGCATGAACCAAGGAATTCTAGAAGAACATCAGCATGTGTTTTATAGACTGTAGCAAAGCCTTTGACTGCATAGATCATGGAAAGATATAGAATGCTCTTAAAGGCATGGGATTGCCACTACATTTGATTGTTTTGATGATAAATCTGTACTTGGATCAAGTAGTTACGATTAGGAAAGAATATACAGATGTGAGATCTGGACAGTGAAAAAAGCTGACAGAAGAAAATAAACCTATATGAGATGTGGTGCTGGAGAAGAGTGCTGAGGGTCCCATGGACAGCCAAAAAGACAAACAAATGGGTTCTTGGACAGATTAAGCCTGAACTCTTGCTGGAAGCCAAAGTGAAGGAACTGTTTCCTTTTCCCATTAGATTGCTAAAGAGAAAGCACACCTTTGTGCTATTTAAACAGCAGCATGTTGCTACATATTCTTTGGCTAACAAAGCATTTTCATAATCTCATCTGCATGTTAAGGACAGGTCTACCTTAAAGGATTGTTGTAAGGATCTACAGATCATAGAATCATGGAGTTGGAAGAGACCCCAAGGGCCATCAATCCAACCCCATTCTGCCATGCAGGAACTCACAATCAAAGCACCCCAACAGACGGCCATCCAGACTTTGTTTAAAAACCTCCAAAGAAGGAGACTCCACCACTTTCCGAGGGAACATCTTCCATTGTCAAATAGCTCTTACTGTCAGGAAGTTCTTCCTAATGTTGAGGTGGAATCTCTTTTCTTGAAGTTTGAATTCATTGCTCCGGGTCCTATTCTCTGGAGCCGCAGAAAACAAACTTGCTGCATCTTGGTAAATAGCAAAATGAATCATCAAATATTTCCTGGCTTTTATTGACACTTCAAAACTGATGTCTGAGGCAAATGCCTCTCTCTGGCTCTGTCCAACCTCCTCTGATCCACCAAACTTTTGGATTTGTTGTTGTTGTGTGCCTTCAAATAGTTTTCAACCTAAGGCGACACTATCCTGGGGTTTTCATGGCCAGATTTGTTCAGAGGAGCTTGCCATTGCCTTCCTCTGAGGCTGAGAGCATGTGACTTGCCCAAGGTCACCCAGTGGATTTACATGGCCAATCTGGGAATCGAATCCTGGTCTCCAGAGTCATAGGCTGCATCTGCACAGCAGCTATTTCTCCCAGAAATCCACCGCAGAGCAATGAACAATTATTTTTTTCCTCTTCAAGCAATTATTTTGAAATGGACTAATACATTTTAATACAATAGCAACAAAATACATTACAAAATAGCAACAAGGAAGACGACGAAACAAAGATCAGAGAGAGGAAACAAAAGCAGGGGGGGAAATGGTGTCTGCACAAATTGGTCTGAATTCTATTGTGAGTCCAAACTAGAGCAGAAGCACTGAATCAAAGAGCCCTCTGCTGCCACAACAAACTAAAGTTCCCAGGATTCCATAGCACTGAGCCATGGCAATTAAAGTGGCGTCAAAGCAAATTATTTCTACAGTACAAATGCAGCCTGAATTAACCGTTGCCTAATAGTCGATGCATAGGCAAATCCCTTTGATTCAATGGTTCTACTCTAGTTTGAACTCACAATAGCATTGCAACCAATTTGTGCATTTTATTTCCCGCTATTTGGCAAGGCATTCGTCCAATGTAAAATAGCTGCTTTACAAAAACCAAAATTGTTCATTGCTTTGCTGCTGATTTCTGGGAGACATAGCTGCTGGAAGACAAGAAAAGGGAAGAATCCAGCTGGAAATTCCTAAAAAATCAACCAGGTGGCAGCTCTCTCTCTCTCTCTCTGTCTTTCAGTCTCTTTCTCTAACCTCAAAGCATCTGTTTACTACCACCAAACCTACTGTATTAACCCAATTTGCAAATGCAGCAGAAGCATTGCATCTCTCCCATTGGCTGCCTTCATCTGCCACTCAAAGTGCCGGGCATCTTTGAGTCCGACAATATGCTATATGTAATAGAGATATATGCCAGTGAGCTGGAGAAGAGAGAGACAGAGGGGGAAAACAGTCGTGTGTGTGTGTGAGTTTGTATGAGAGCCAGAGCCAGAAGGCGAGGACCACAGAGCATCCTTCTGGGAGCATCCCTTGGGTACCAGCCCAGCAGGCATCATGAGTAAGGTGAGAGGGATGCAGAGATTTTGGGAAGGATGCAGGGATGGATGGATTGATGGAGAAGATGTTGATGAGGGTTAGTTTTGGTAGGGAATCCTCTGCCTTCCCCCTCCAAGGGGTGTCCCCTTGCCTTCCAAAACAAGCAGCTTCTCTGTGCATCACAACCTCAGTGAAGCGCATGGTGATGCCCAAGGATCTGGGACTGTGCAAATCTCTGTGTTTGCACCAGCCACAGACAGACAGGCAGACAGACTGCTGCTTACTTGTATAATGTCTCAGAGGAGGAGAGAGGAAAGGTGCTCTTGTCACTGCGATCCCACACCTGCCTGTTCCGTCTCCCTTGCACAAATGCACACCGATGGCACCCTGCGCCTCACTTTCCTGCCGCACATTTCTGGGAGATGTCACTCTATGTGGCCAAGAGAGCTTGAGAGAGACCCGCACACCATGCCAAGCGACTAGGCTGGTTTGGGGACGGCTGTGTCTACTGGCAAAAGAGAGGCTGAGGAGGTTTAGTCGCCAAAGCTTGTGTATGAAACTGTGACTTGCACAGCAAATGTGTGCGTGTGTTTGTGCCCAGGCTCGTGTTTGTGAAATGTAGCCCAATTGTAAGTAGGTTGTTTATTTGCAAGAGGAAGAGGAGGAGGTGTCTAATGCTCCCTTTTCTCTTCCTCATTTTCTATATGCTTTTGGATCACCTGCTCCGATTTAGGATAAATATCTAGATATGGGGGGGGGGGGAACCTGATACCATTCATTAGAAACTGAGAAGCATGCAGCTTTTCTCCGTACTGTAGGAAAATCTGTGGGCTGTTTTCCTCCCCCCAGTATCCTCATGCTAGGGTTAACCTTTTGTACCTGGGCAGAGATGAGTGTGTGTTGTGGGTGTGTATAGAATAGCCTCATCCCACGATATCCAGTTATTTGCAGCAAAAAATAAAATCAAGATTGTAGGGATGCTAATGTGCATTGGTGAGAGGAGGCTCATGGGTATATCCAATTGAATCCAGAGTCTATTAATCCATAAAAGCCATCTTCTGAGGGTTAAACGCATCCTAGATCTCTTTCTCCCTGCCTCCCTCTCTGTACACTGCTTCAAATGTATTGACTCCAATTAGATCCTGTTGTACATGTGCTGCCCCAATTTGGGAGAAAGGATTCCCCACCAGAATTGGAACAGGCAGGGTGATAAATGCTCTGTGCATAAAAGTGCTGTATAGTTTATATCTGTCCGATGTAATAAGTCAGGGGTCACTCTACGAAATGAAGCGATAAGAAGTGAGGAAATATGCCATTACCATATGTGAATTTGTACAAAGAAGGGTGATGGCTTTATCGCGGAAAAGGGCAGGGGCAGTCTGTGCCAATTCAGGAAGCTGTTAATACCAATAGTGAAATGACACCTCCATGTTCAGTAGTTGTATATCTATGGAATACCAAGTGCATGCACAGTGGAAGCAAACTGCTGGGAAAATCTATTGTTTTCATGTCCATTTCCTTTCTTGGCCAGACTAATGGTCCAAAATGTACCCCCAGAATGTACTCCAACATGAGCTGTCCAAATATTCCCCAGAAGCCAGGTGCAAAAGTTACCCTTGGCTTGCTCTTTCTCCTGGTAGCTGATATCTGCAGATAGACTACTCTTGTCTAAGGAGGTTTCATAGAATCATAGAGCTGGAAGAGACCCCAAGGGCCATCCAGTCCAACCCCATTCTGCCATGCAGGATCTCACAATCAAAGCCCCCCCTGACAGATGGCCATCCAGCCTCTGTTTAAAGACCTCCAAAGGAGATGGAGTGTGTTCCCCTGTCAAACACCTCTTACTGTCAGGAAGTTCCTCCTAATGTTGAGCTGGGATCTCTTTTCCTGTAGCTTGCATCCGTCGTTCCGGGTCCTGTTCTTTGGAGCTGCAGAAAACAAGCTTGCTCCATCCTCACTATGACACCCTTTCAATTGTTTAAACAAGGCTATCATATCGCCTCTTAACCTTCTCTTCCCCAGGATAAACATACCTAGCTCCCTACGTCACTCCTCTTAGGGCATGGTTTCTAGTCCCTTCACCTGCGGATTTCTGGGATTTCCTCTAAGGCAACGCTCCAGCTTGTCAACATCCTTTTGGAATGGTGGTGCCCAGAACTGGACATAGTATTCTCTGAACCCTCAGTAGTTGGAGGAAGCAAGCAAAGGGAGCGGTCACTCTCATGCCATCCATGTGCAGGCTTCCCAAAGGCATTTGGTTTGCCAATGGTGGAAGATGGAGGAATCTCATCTTCTCCAGCAGGACAGTTTTTCCTCCAGTTGAATTTTGCAAGCTCTGCTGTGCAAAAATCTCCCAAGCAATTCTGCCTAGGACGTGGACCACAGGCGGTAACCCCATAGGCAATGTGCAGAAGCCAGGTGCTGTTCAGTCCAGCTGCAAGCCTCAGTTGCGAGGGAAAACCATGACTCCTGGAAAGAACCATCAAGGCAGACTGTGATAAAGTGGGGTTGACAGGAGCCATTTAGGCGTGAGCAGAGTGGGCTGATTCTCTTAATCATGGTTAATTGACTTAGAGAGGTCAGCAAGAGCCTTGACTGGTAGTTTGGACTCTGGGATGGAATCTGGCAGCAAAGCCCTTGCTACAGATGGACAGAGCTGGTTCAAAATGGCTAAGTGCCCTGCCAACTCCCTCCTTTTACCATCTGACTGTCACTGGGTGGCGGATTTGTTTCTTAAAACTGCTGCTTCTCTCACAGAAAAATTATTTCTGCTAAGAAGGTAGAGCTTGGAATACTTATTTTTGGGGAACTACCATTCCCAGATCGCTCTATGACCAGCATGACCAGTGTCTGTGCTGGGAGTGAGTGCCCAGTATCTGTCTATGATATAGCTGAGATCTTTTGCCAATGATGACGGAGGGGATCTTTTCTAAGATGGTAATCTCAAGGCTGGACTTCTGCAATGCGCTGTGCATTGGGCTACCTTTGTACCAAGTCCAGAAACTCCAGCTGGTTCAGAATATGGCAGCTAGGCTGGTTAAGGAGTGATCACATTACACCGATCTGAAAATCATGCCACTGGCAGCCAATTTGTTTCCAGGCAAAGCCCAAAAGGTTGGTTATTAAAAGCCCTATATGGTTTGGGTCCAGGTTACCTACAGGATCCTCGTCTCCCATACAGTCCGCACTGTACCCTTAAGTTCTCTGGGAAATATTTGTTCCAACTGGCCAGGACTAAACTGGCAATGGTTTCCCAAAGGATCTTTTCATCTGCCACCCCCAGACTGTGGAATAACCTGCTGGAAGAGATGTGACAGCTGAAAACGCTGGTGGCATTTAAAACAGCATTAAAGATATGTCTTTTCAGGCAGGCCCACCCAGTCAATTTTAAAACATGACTTTTTTAATTTGTAGATTTTAAAGAACATACTCACATAAGGGTACTTTAATGGTTTTACAGTATTGTATTTGAACTGTTGGTTTTATGTGGTTTCTTTTTAAGTGTGTTTTGTATTCCAACTCTACGATTCTATGGTTCTGTGGACCTTAAGACACGGGGGAAATCCTGTGCAGAAACAGGACTTAAAAGCTAGGGAAAACCCACGAAAGCGGGTTGGTTTTCACACACATCGCTGTTAAAACTGTTATTGACTTGAACGAAAAGTAGTCAAAAGTAAAGGGATTTTCCGAAAGTAAAAAGAAGCGGCTTTTGACTACCGTACTTTCCATTCGGGTTAACCACAGTTTAACAACGACGTCATCTGAAAATCTACCCACTTTTGCGGGTTTTTTCTGATTTAAAACCCCGTTTGTGCACGGGATTTCCTCCGTGTGAAAAAGTCCTATGACATGTACCCAGCCTGCTTACTTCCTTACCTTTCTGGCTGGGAATCTAGCAAGTCACTTTGCAGAGTTGCTACTCCAGGCTGCACCAAAGAAAAGTGTGCTTTTGCAAGGGGCTTGCAATTTATTGTGATAGACGGGGCTCAGGTGAAGAGAGTGGTTTAGGCTCTGGGAAAAGAGGGAAAAGTAAGGATGATTTATGTGGGGAAAGTCTGCTGTTTCTACTCGATTAGATTGGCCTCGCATCTACTGTTGTACGTTTTGTTCTACGCGTGTGTGTTTGCTTGTGTGAGACCTGATCCCTCCATTGAGGCCAGATTGTAGGTAATCCTGTTAGCCAATTCTCTGTTCAGCCTTTCTGTTTGTTTGAAGACCATTCAGCTTTGACTGGATTAGTACTAGCTGGGATGCTACAAAGCATTGCTGCAGTTTCCGAGTCCTTGCTCAATTGTGTCGCTCTCATGGCTTTTGAAGCATGTCCTTCTCAAGTCTTGCAGGGTTGTTGCAGGGCTCTAAGTAACAGGAGTAAAAGAGGGGTGCAGATATACAACAGTGTGCAAGTGTATTTGTGGAAGGATTCTGTGTGAAATGAAAGCTGACATAATTTCCTCACTTATATCTGGAGGTCTGTTTGGTTTCTCTGTCACCAATAGGGCAAGGCTTTGGGGCAAATGATCATGGGCACATTCAGTGGAATGGATACTAGGAAAGCCCTCTAAATAAAGAAATGCTGAGCTTCCATACAATGAAGCAATGCACATTTCCCATCTAAAACAGGAGTCCCCATTTTAGACTCTCGAGCCCAGACCCTAAAATTACTCAACCAAGCCACTATTTGGCTTTGGTCTCCTTCATTTTCACAGTGCTCAATCGGCACAGTGTCCCTGTATGTACAGGATCTGGTAAATTTGAGCTACAGAAACTAGAAAGATGAGGGATAGAAATAAGGTAATAAAGTAAATAGGCTTAGGGGATACAGAATAAGGCTATTTCTCTCCATCTCCAGAAAGGCAACACAATGAATATGTCCAATGTTCTCTGAAGATGCCAGCCACAGATGCTGGCGAAATGTCAGAAAGAAACTCTTCTAGAACATGGCCACACAGCCCAAAAAACCCACAAAAAAACTATACAATGACTGTCAAATAGACTGTCAAATTTTGACAGCATTTACGTATCTGTTTCCCTTGGTGTCCAGAAGTATTCACGTGTAGCATTTCAATAAGCTTAGAACAACAGCTTTGCAAGGGAGAACAGTAGTCTTATTCCCCTTTAGTGAGTGAGAAAGAGCTGGAGCAAGGGGGGCACCTGGAGAGCCACCTGGAAGATGTGAAATGAGAACCAGGACTGCATATTTCACTAATAAATTTAGTGAAATTAGTAAAACATCCAAATGCAGGCATCTGACTAACATCTCCAAATTTTTTTCCTCCTCTTTGGTTTGTAACATCTTGCCTGATGATGAAGAAGCCAGTGGAGCTTCGAAAACTTGCAACAAGGATATTGTGCCTTTTGGTTGGCCAATAGAGGTATCACTGTTTGGTGGATTTTGGTTTAAATTTTTTTTTCACATATGTTTAAAATGAGTGTTGCAGAAATGTATTTGTTCACAAACGAGTTTCCTTTATAGGCAGATGTAGATATATTATCTACATCTATATCTCTTCTCTCCAAGGAACTCACGCAGTGAGCATGGCTCTCAGGCATCCTCCTTTTCCAGGACATGCAATCCACGTCCACCTTCTGTCCAGGAGGAATTCCAAAATGTCCTCCATTTTGAGCATGACTATGAAGTGTGGATTTACATTTATATTAGTGTTTTTAGCGTTTATTTTGTAACACCCTCCGTTTTTCTTGAATGCCCTGCATTTTGCAGTGCCTGGTCCTCCTTTGCCAGGAGGACATCTGGTCACCCTGCTCTCAAGCCAGTGAAATCCTCCTCACTTTATCCTCACGGCAACCCTGTGAGATAGGTCAGATGGAGAGCGGCTCAAGGGAGTTTTCATGACTCAGCGAGGACTTGAACTTAGATTTCCCAAATCCCGATCCAACAATCGTTGTGTGTTGCATCACACAGACCTCCTCCTTCCGAGGTCTTTAAACAGAGGCTGGATGGCCAACTGTCGGGGATGCTGCGATTATGAGTCCCTGCATGGCAGAATGGGGTTGGACTGGATGGCCCTTGGGGTCTCTTCCAACTCTCGGATTCTATGATTCTACAAATGCTTTATATGCACATAAATGCCCATTTGTTGGAGATGGCCCTGGGCCCACTTTAGTATGGCTTTGGTAATGGGTTAGCTGCAATTGGTGTTGCAAATTTTCCCCCCACCCATATTGTGTTTTTTCCTGACCTTTCCCCCTCGTATCTTACAGCTTGGCTTTCTTGCATGTGTCATCTAGAGAGGGGCATCTGGGATGTATCACAGAACATGTTCTCTCTTGTCCTCTCATTGTGGCATGCTATGTCCTCCAGATGTTGGACTGCAACTTCCCAGAGCCCTAGACAACATTGCCACTGGTGTCACAAAATGTTGCAGCCTAGAAACCTCAGGAGTGTCACACAGTTCCCACCCTTTGACGTCGCCTGACCTAGAAGTATGGAGCTAGCGAGAGACTGCTGGGATTTGCTATATTCTCTCTCTTGCCCCCAGGTGTACCAGTGGTTCCTTAACCACCTTGGTTTTTAATACTCTTCTTCTCTTTGCATCCCTAGGGCTAGTGGCAGAATACTAATGGACCTATTTATGACATCCCATTATTCAAACCTTCTTTGCAATGTTTTTTAAAAACTTCTTCCTTCTCTTCCACTCTTTGCAAGATTTGATTTAATTAAGGCCTGGAGGAATTTGAACTTGGAGAAGAGTCATCCGGAACCATTGGGCTCCAGATCAGCAAGTTTGAGCAACTGGGGACCATTATGCCCTGTATCATTTGTATGGAGGTGTAGGCAGATAGGTCTATAAACAGAGAGGCAGACAAATAGGTATTTTTGCTCTTAAATAAAATTGCAGACTACCTCAGTGTACTTGTTACACCAGCGTGGTGTAGTGGTTTGAATGCTGGACTGTGATTCTAGAGACCAGGGTTCAAATCCCGGATCGGCCATGTAAATCCATTGGGTGACCTTGAGCAAGTCACTCTCTCTCAACCTCAAAGGAAGGCAATGGCAAAGATCCTCTGAATAAATCTTGCCAAGAAAACCCCATGATCGGTTTGCCGTAGGGTCTCTGTAAGTTGGAAACTACTCGAAGGTAACCAACACATACACACAAATTATGGGATTTTCTTGGCAAGTTTCTGGGGAGGGGGGGAGCTGCTATCCTCTGAGGCTGAGATAATGTGACACACCCAAGGTCACCCAATAGGTTTCCACGACTGAGCTGGGTTTTGAACCCTGGTCTCCATCACAAACCATTGCAACACGCTGGGTCTCATTTCTACAGCCCATGAATCTGGGGGCCATGAAACCTCCAGGGCAAATTTAATTCTATGTTTCCCATGGGTTACCCTTGCCTTGAGACCAATGACACTGTGAATGAGGCAAGACCTGTTATGTATTTGTTTCTGCACCCTTGTAAATGGGCGATCATAGTTAGAAGGCTCTGGAGCCCAGGTTCTTCCACCATCCACAGATATTAAACGCTGACATGTGACTGAGAAAGCAAAATGCCACATCATATAATGCCGCCATGTTCTAGCTACATCAATAGAAGTATAGGGTCTCTAGATCAAGGAAAGTCATAGTGCCACTCTATTCTGCTTTGGTCAGG
>CM034711.1:6911599-6923749 GCA_020142125.1 Phrynosoma platyrhinos
CATTAGGAGGAACTTCATGACAGTAAGAGCTGTTCGACAGTGGAACACTGTCCTTCAGAGAGTGGTAGAGTCTCCTTCTTTAGAGGTCTTTAAACAGAGGCTGGATGGTCATCAGTTGGTAGTACTTTGATTGTGATTTCCTGCATGGCAGAATGGGGTTGGACTAGATGGCCTTTGTCATCCCTTCACATTCTGTGATTCTGTGATTCTGTCTGTTCAGTTAGTTCAATCCAGTGCATAAACTGAGATGAAAAGTTTAGAATGAAAATGTTTTTGTCACTTGAAGCCCATTGTGTCTCTCGTATACACAACACACACATACGCCTAATGTGTCAAGATCACAAGAAATAGTGATACAAGTCCCTTCTGCTTCAGGCAGACTTTTCCTATAATACTATATCTAGTTCTCAGCACTGAGGTTTAATCAGCAGTGGAGCCAGGGGTCACAATGCTAGGAATTTTACTACTGTTACTACAGATGAGGACACCATCTGCCACTCTTTAGGTTTCCTTGTATTCCTGCTGTCCTTGCATGAACTGTTGAGGTATCTGCACTGCCAAAACAAACTGGTTTAATACTGCTTTGACTGCCATGGCTCAATGCTAGGGAATTGTGGGAAGTATAGTTTGTTGTGGAACCAGAGCTCTGCTTCCCAGAATTCCATAGCATTGAGCCATGGCAATTAAGGCAATGTCAAACTGGATGATTTCTGCAGTGTGGATGCAACCTCAGACTAAAGGGAGGGAATGGATTTTTTCCCCAGCAGCGGTGGATTGTTGTGAACTATTCCTCTTGAAATGCAAAGTAATTGGTATCATTTTGGCTTGAAGGAGCAATTAGGAGAAATCAGCTTTATAGAAGACCTGTTTCTGATGGACATTAGATGTGGCTTTTAAATCCATTCTGCCACTACTGCTATTAATCAATTCTGCTGTTTGGGTTTTTGGACTCTCCTTGGCTACGGCATTTGCCATGACGCACATTGGCACTTATCACTGCCAATAAGAAGGGTCTTGAAAAACTGGATGATGTCCAGAGAAGGATAGAAGCACGTGGAGCTTCAAAAACTTGCAACATTTGCAATGGGCATTTTGGTTGGACCAATAGAGGTATCACTGTTTTGTGGATTTTGGATGTTATGGTACTTTGTTGTATGGCCAACACAGCTCCCCTGGATATGTTTTCTGCATGTGTAGATACCGCATTATAACCGCCACAGGGGAATCCTAAAGAGAGCACCAATGGAGTGGGATTTTACTATTTGAGGATTCTACCTCCATCAAAGGCAACACAATTTTTCTTTTAAATTGGGACTGCATTGACTTGTTTTACCTTAACAACACCTAAAAGTTTTCCTGATGCAGAAGCATGGAGGCATCCTGAGAAATTCAGCGTACTCTCCCTAACACTGTAGCCTCACAAAGGACTCAAAACAGACTGAATCTCAGAGGCATCGATTTTTGTTTTGCTAATAGAATTTAAAGTTTATTTCCTGGACTGAATCTCCTAGTATCCACATGGCCAGAAAGAAGGAAAGGTCCAGCTGAACGAATATCCTTCCATGCCTTCTGAACTGAGGACGACAACCACAACATCTTGACAAAATGCAAGCCTATATGACTAACATCATCAAATTTTCTTTCCTTTCCTTTCGTCTGTATGATTTTTAACAGCTTTCCCTGATGAAGATGCAGCGGAGCTTTGAAGGCTTGCAACACGTATAGTGTGCATTTTGGTTGGCCCAATAAATCTATAGCAATAGCAATAGCAAGTACATTTCCAAACCGTTTATCGGTGAACTAGCACTCCTTAAGTGGTTTACAATGTGTAAGCCAATTGCCCCCTAAAAGCTGGGTACTCAATAAATCTGTCACTGTTTTGTGGGTTTTGGATGATACTGTCGATGGGATAGTTGGAAGAGTTGCATTTCTTTAGCCCTGAAATGTTGGACCTTCTGAGATATCTTTTCTTGGAGGAAGTGGTAGCCCATTGTTCCTTTGAGGCTTAGATGTTGACACTGAAGTAGAAGCTGTTGTTTTTTATCTGCGGGGTAGATGATCTTTGAGATCGTTTCCAAATCTATGAGTCTGTGACAGAGTCTTTGTTTTCTACAGTGTCCTACGTATTTCTGTTGCTCTGCTACCACATCTGGTCAAGGTTTGGGAAGTACTACCATAGAATCATAGAGTTGGAAGAGACCCCCCAAGGGCCATCCAGTCCAACCCCCTGCCATTAAGGAACACAGAATCAACCATCCCCAAAAGATGGCCATCCAGCCTCTGTTTATAAACCTCCAAAGAAGGAGACTCCACCAACCTCCGAGGGAGTGTGTTCCACTGTTGAACAGCTCTTACTGTCAGGAAGTTTTCCTAATATTGAGCTGGAATCTCTTTTCCTGTAGCTTGCATCCATTGTTCCAGGTCCTATTCTCTGGAGCATCAGAAAACTCCCTCCTCAATATGACCTCCCTTCATATATTTAAACAGGGCTCTCATATCACCTCTTAACCGTCTCTTCTCCAGGCTAAAGCAAAAAAGCAAAGCAGCTTCATTTATATACCGCTTCATATCGCGCTATGGGATGGCTAAACATACCCAGTTCCCTAAGTCATTCCTCATAGGGATTCATGGTTTCCAGACTCTTCACCATTTTCCCAAAACCTATTGGACCAGACTGATGCCAATGACAAACAAAAACAAACTTATATGCTGGACTCAATGTGAGCCATCATACTACGGTTATCAGCTAAATATTCTTGCCTGGCTTCAGTCTAAATCTAGGAACTGGAGGGAGGGGAAGCGATTGCCTTGAATTTGGCCAGAGAATAAAAAACACCATGTTAAATTTCTGGAGCTGAATAGGAGAAGTGACTTGCATAGAAGTGATGTTTGTACGGATCGCTCCCTATGTGCCGTGTGCTTGTTTCTATGCATCCCCTGCACCCTTCGTCAAACCAGCCAAATTGTACGGCTCTCAACGAACAGAATATTAAACTGCAACAGCCAAAAATCAACATCCTGCAGTACTTTCTGATCCACAAGGAATAATAACACTGTCAAAGACAGAGGCAGAATTTCCTATGGCTCAGAGGAAGGGAAAATGCATGATTGATTTGGGGGGCTCAGGCGCTCTCACATTAGGAGGAGAAGCCCTGAAAAATCATTGCATTTTGTATAGTGCAAAAAGATAGATGTGTGATCCTAGAATATCTGGGTGTTTAGGGGAATAGATTTTTTGGGGTGTCTTTTTTTTGTTGTTGTTGGCGGGGGTAGCAAGGATGGAGGAGCGCTGTGAAATGAAAGCTTGCATGTGCTTTGGCATGCTAGATTGTCATGGAAAAAAGCCCGAGGCTTTGATGTGATGTGAGAGAGGGGCATGGCAGGCAGGCAGAGTCAGGAAAGGCCAAGGAGATGAAGGAAGCGAAAAGGCCTAGGGTGCAGGGAGAGATGAAGGTCTGAGAGGGGAAAAGCCCTGAAAACTCATTCATTCATTCACTCATTTCTTACATTTCTGTCCCGATCTTTCTCCAAAAAGCTCAAGCACTTGTTTTTGTTTTAAATCCAACAATATTCTTGATTGCAAAGCCTCTGACACTACAGTAATGTGCACGTTTATCAAAGTAAGATCCATTGAACTATGGTTATGCCAGGAAATCTCCACTAAGTGGGTCTTGGCGTCCATCTACACTGCATAATTAATGCTATTCGACGCTGCTTTAATTGCCAGAGCTCGATGCTATGGAGTCCTGGGATTTGTAGTTTGTTGTGGCATCAACACTTTCTGAATAGAGAAGGCTAAATGTCTCACAAAAGTACAAATCTGGAAGTTCCGTAGCACTGAGCCAGGTCAGTTGAAGCGGTGTCAAACTGCATTAATTCTGCATGCAGCCTCGGGAAAAGTGGCTTTTGTTGGGGGCCCTGCAGTCTAGGTGTTAGGGGCTAGCTTTTAAATGCTAAGAATCCCTAGCTGCCATTTTAAGTCTTAACAATGTGGTAAAGCTGTGAGGTATATTAAAATGGCCCAGGATAGGTACAGATCCTTAGAAAGTTGGGGGGTGTTGAATTACAGTTTCTAGAATACCCCATCCATTATGGCCAGTGGCCATGCTAACTGGGGGGTTGTGAAGTGTCCAGAGGAGGGTGGCCAAAATGGTGAAAGGTCTACAAACCATGTCCTTAGGGATCTGGGTATGCTTACTTTGGAGAAGAGAAGGTTAAGAGGTGATATGATAGCCCTGTTTAAGTATTTGAAGGGATGTAATATTGAGGATGGAGCTGCTCCAGAGACAAGGACACGGAGCAACGGATGTAAGCTACAGGAAAAGAGATTCCACTTCAACATTAAGAAGACAGTAAGAGCTGTTCAACTGTGGAGCACACTCCCTGCAAGTGTGGTGGAGTCTCCTTCTTTAGACATTTTTAAACAGAGACTGGATGGCCATCTGTTGGGGGTGCTTTGATTCTATCTTGCTGCATGGTAAAGGGTTGGACTGGATAGCCCTTAAGGGCTCTTCAAACTATGATTCTATGACATTTCCTCATCTCTGGAAGAGCATTAGCAATGGGCATCTGCCAGAGATGCAGTGGCTCAAGTGGTTAAGACACTAACTCTGTCGATTGCAAGAGGGGCAGGTTGGCAGATTAAGGCCCAGGTACTGCATGATGGGCTGAGCTCCCTTCCCTAGTCCCAGCTTCTGCCAACCTAGCAGTTTGAAAGCATGCAAATGCAAGGAGATAAATAGGGACCACTTCAGTGGGAAGGTAACAGCATTCTGTGCAATCATGCTGGCCACAGGATCACAGAGTAGCCTCTGACAACGCTGGCTCTTTGGCTTAGGAACGGAGATGAGCACCACCCCCTACAGTCGGACACGACTTGACAACCTTGTCAACGGGGAATTCCTTTACCTTTTACCTATCTGCCAGATTGCTAGGACTCTGGCAGCTGTCCAAACATGTCAGGTGCTGATCCTGGCCTTGAGGGTGGCTTATCTCTGGCTAAACAATATAGAGGATCAGGGTGCCTGTCACGTTGGTCTGAGAACAAGGACCAGGACATGGATTCAGAGCACCACAGCCCTGCTCCCGCTTGAGTTCTGGATAACCCACCATCAGGCAATCACAAAAATAGTCAATTGGGAAATCATAAGGTTCGGATGGTCGAGGTAGGACATGAAAGTAGCAATGCTACTGTCTCAGGGCACTTTTGAAGACCTACTGACTTATTTTGATATCAGCATTCATGGGCAACTCAAGTCTAACATATGCAGTAAACCACTTGGGTTTAATCTTTCAGATGACACAACTGGCAAAACCACCTTCCCTCTATGAAATTCATGGGGTCGCCATAAATCAACAGGTGCCTTGGAGGCACACACAATGCAGACTGTAATTTGTGTGTTGAACTGCGTTTCTGCTCATTGATCCTGTCGCCTTTGCCTTGTAACTAGCATGTGAAATATTTAAAGAAAAAGCAAGGCACTGTATAGTGCACACACAACATTTTGTGTGCAGGCTTACCTTTTCTATGTAACACAGCTTATAAAATCATCAGGTGAGACAACCTCAAGGGCCGTCAATCCAACCCAATGTAATGCAAGAATATACAATGAAAGCACCTCGACAAATAACCATCCAGCCTCTGTTTAAAGGCCTCCAAAGAAGGAGACTCCACCACTTTCCAAGGGAGTGTGTTCCACTATTGGACAGCTCTTACCCTCTGAAGTTCTTCCTAATGTTTAATGCTCTTTTCCTGTAGCTTGCATCCATTGCTCTGTATCCTATTCTCTAGAGCAGCAGAAAACAAGCTTGCTCCATCCTCAATATGAAACCCCTTCAAATACTTAAACAGGGTGATCATATCACCTCTTAACCTTCTCTTAGGCTAAACATACCCAGCTCCCTAAGTCTCTTCTCATAAGGCTTTATGGTTTCCAGATCCTTCAACGTTTTGTTTGCCCTCCTCTGGACATGCTCCCTAAGCTTAAAAGATGCCTTTTGGGCTGTCTCAGTCCATTTTCTTTCTCCTAAATATAAGCGCCCTGTTCTTCTTTTCTTCAAACGACAGCAGTGACAGGTAGACATTTCTCCGGTGCAGTTCCTTCTCCAAGGAGCATTTCTCTGAACTGGGAGAGGAAATGCTACGGCTGTATAATTTCTGGCTCCTGCTGAGAAACTGGGATGCCTGGATGATAAATGATTCCCAAGTGATAAAACTCTGTGTGCTCCCAGCTTTCCTGTCCATCTCTTACCCTGTGGACCAGGTTTCTTGATGTGTTACATTTTGCACTCTGCTAATCCCATCCCTGTGGACAAAAATGGAGAAAAGCTTCTCATCCTTCCTAATCGCTTCTCCTCTCTGTTTCTTCCTTGGGAGATTAGTGGAGCATATGCTGCATCTTTTATTCTTCTTGTTGTGTGGATATGTATGTGTGTGCGCTTGCAATTTGAGTTCATTATGGGATGGCCCGTGGTTGCCTTGGCAACAGCAAAATGCAGAAGAGAAAGCATCAAAAGAATCACATCTCTCCAGGCAGGTGAAGGTAGCCTCCCCAAACCCCTTCCCCTCCACCTGTCAATGGTTATTAAATCGACGGTGGACAAACCACATCAATATCAGCCATGATGGCCATGTCAAACTGGTTGGGGATGATGGGCTTGTTGCAGAAAAATGAACATCATGAAACTGCATGCAGAGAGATCTTGTAGCACCTTTGAGACTAACTGAAAAGGTGCTGCAAGATCTCTCTACATATTGATTCTGCAGATTAACACGGCTACTTCTTTGAATTCTATCATGACATTGTTTGTGATTGTACCGTATATACTTGACTATAAGTCGACCTCATGTGTAAGTCAAGGGCAGGTTTAAGGGCCAAAATTATGGATAAGTTACACTGTGGATACACTGTGGATAAGTTAAGGGTAAAACTTAGGGGCATGTAACAAAGGATCTAAAAGATGAAACAAACGAAAACAATGCCAAAGAACTTACAAAATTCCAGCAGATATAACTGTTTGTGCTCATACTAAAGGCTGGATGGATCAGAAAGTAAAGGGGGTTCAGTGCTTCCAGGACAGATTGCACTCTTGCCTTTCACCAGAGGATGGTTCCTGTTTTTTAAATAAGAGTTAAGGTACAATACTTGCATTGACTCGTGGATAAGTCAATTAAGTTTTTTGGGGTCAATGTTTTGATTTAAATCTCTAGACTTATATGAGTATATACAGTAATTGTTATTTTGCTCCCACCCACCCCCAGACATTTACACATTATTGGCCCTCTGCATTTGTGGCTTTGACTTTTGCAGATTTGATTATTTGCGGGTTTGATTAATATGTTCTCTCTAGGAATCTCTAGGTCCTCCAGCGTGACTTGCCAGAAGTTGACCATAGAGTCATGCTGGAGGACCTAGAGATTCCTAGAGAGAACATTTCTCTAGGCATCTGTAGGTCCACCACTATGATTCTTTGGTCAACATAGGTTAAAAATCTTAGGTTAAAAATCAGTGGTTTCTCTTATTTGTGGTTTGTCCAACTTCACAGGTGTCCTGTGCCCTTAACCCTACCTCACCATTAGAAGGAATTTCCTAACAGTAAGAGTTGTTCAACAGTGGAAAACACTCCCTTGGAGAGTGGTGGAGTCTCTTTCTTTGGAGATTTTTAAACAGAGGCTGGATGGCCATCTATCAGGGTTGCTTTGATTGTGAGTTCCTGCATGGCAGGGGGGATTGGACTGGATGGCCCTTGGGGGTCTCTTCCCACTCTACGATTTGGTGATTCTATCTTGTTCATTGTAAGATGAATCAGGGGTAGAACAGATACAGAATTAATCATCTATCCAATGAATGTGATTGGTGATAAATGTAGGATTTTTCCTTCCATCCCTGGGGGTAAAGAAAAGGTAAGGACATGGAGAGGGATCAATATTGTGAAGGTATTTCTTCCAGCCTGTTACCCAAATAACATGCTGGAGGACTAGGAGTCTCCACCAACTATCAGCAATACTTCAAATGTTGGGGAAATTAGCTTTTGCAAGAGGCTTGGGTAACATTTTAACTGTTTGCACCAATGTATACCAGTACTATCTGGGGAGGACTCCAGGTTTGGGGTGAATTAAGAAGGTTTCATTTAGAAAAATGGATGAGAAAACTGTGGAAAGCAGGAGTGGCTCAGACTGGGAGCTCTGAGGGCAACACAGAACATACACACAGTACAGGAGTATATATCAGCCGTGTGTGCAGAGGTTAGATTTTGAAACCATAGTTATACCTTAAAACTAGCCTCAAGCAATGTGCTATCTGTTTAGGTAAGAAAGGCTGAATAACTTGCCCCAGGAATTGACTGTAGGATTCTGGACTGGTTGATGGCTTTAATTTGTAACAAAAAGAATGATTGGATTGTGATATTCCTGAGATGGATGGACAGAGACATTTGGCTAGAGATACAACAGGGGTTAGGCAGAGAGAAATTGGCTTACTGCTTTAGGTGCAAGAGATCCTTTGTCTCAGGTTTTGAGAACAAATACAGATTACTTGGGGGAAGGAAGAAGCACTTTAGATTTGGTGGTTTTGTTTGCCTGGATGTTCACATGTCTCAGGGAAGTGTTCTTTGTTGTTGTTGTTGGAACTTGAACTCGTATGTTCCTAAAACATCATTGTGTTCTCAAAAGCATGCTTTCTCTAGATATGAGATATGAACATACGAGGACCCCAAAATACAGTGTGAGATATGCAGGGGTGCTTCATATCAACATTGACAATGATGTGATTTCAATTTTGAACTTTGGCAGGAGTCCCACAATTGCAAAGCCAAAAATATAACAGGGTAAACAGAAAACACACCGAGAGGAATTAGTTGTAGGGTTATACAGATGCTATCAATTTAAAAATATGCCAGTTAAAAAATAACCAAATAGAAAAGATACAAAGGTGAAAGAGAGAGAGAAAGAGCGACAAAGGCATTAGATGGCACAGCGTTCAAACTCATTTCAGCCATCGGCATAACCATTCACTTAAAATGCAGCAAGTAAAAAAATGTTATCCAGCAATTAAAGTAAAGCAAAACACATAACAGGAAAAGTTACATAGCTCATGAAAGAGCTTTTGTGGCTTGATGCTAGATAATACATAGAAAAGCTATCTACATGATGACTTTGAAGTGAGGGTAAAGGCACTCCCCCCCCCCCCGAGTCTGGAAAAAACTACTGGATTTGGCAGTATGACATCTAGAACAGTGTGGAGGCTTGCCATGGCTTGGGAGCTTGCACCTGGGCTTTGGATCCAGGGTTGGCCAGAAGGAAATCATGGGTCCATGAAATTGAATCTCCTGGGGACCTGCAATGTTTCAGGGATGAACCGGGAGAATTCACATGGAGTCTTAGCCTCTGTGGCTTCAGGCAACATCTGCACTGGAGCACAAAACGTTCAGACCAAACTGAAAGTGGAGCTGTGTGTAGTCTTAGATGCTGCTGAGTCTGACAGCTGAAAAGGCTGTATTTTGCAAATTAGCCAGTGATCTCAAAATGGAGGCGAAATGCATTTTTGGCAAAAAGGGAGAGGTTTTTTGAAAAGGGGAAGGCAGATTAGAAAAAGGTGGCATGCCAGCTTGGTGACTGCAGAGAATGTGAAAAAGAAGGGGAGGAAGAACAAGATGGAATTGGCAAGAGGAAGGGTCAGCATTCCAAAGTCAGAAACAATATGTCGGGTTTATGGGACAATGGATCAGCCCGTCCACTCACCTTACTACCCAATGCAGGTAGCATTTGGCCAAGAGCAGCCCTGCAATCATAGGTATGGTTAGGGCTTGGGTGCCAGAAAATGTTCCCAGGCTCCCAGGATAGGATACCCATAAGTGGAAGTAACTTTGGATGAGCCAGTTTTACTTCCACTTGGGGTTCTTCATTGGAGCCCTGGGCCCCACAGATGGTTAAAGAATAGATGGGCTTCTAACACTTGGCTCTTGCAAATAAAGCCTAGATTTTCCTCCAAATTAACAGTTTTCCATTTGGGTCCAGCAATAGTGGCCCAGTGGTTCTGATCTCTAGAATACAATATGCCACCAGACGCAGTCTGTAGTCCTAAAGGAAGACTGGGGAATGTGGTGTCCACTTTGACAGTGGTTATAAAGAGCTGCAGTTGATTCAAGTGCGGGGATGTATGTGGTATTTAAGAGAACCCACAAAGCTTCTAAATCAATTTCCTCCTTTTCCAGATCTGATTTCATTAATTCTTGTGTTTCCTCGGGGATAGTCCCCTCCTGGGTATGCCAGATTAAATCTCTAATGGCCATTAAATTGATGGCTTTAGTCTGAGTGCATGCTAAAGCCAATGAAACATTCTGTTGCAATAAATGCATTCCACGTGCAAGCGGAAGAGAGTTTCTTTCCATTAACACTTCCCGATTTATTACTAGTGAGCTGATGGAGTGCTGGACATCGGACAGATTATTGTGAGCAACTATCTTACAGGATCGCCACGCTGTGCTTAAATTATATGCAAGCAGCTCTGTGTTAGCAGCCTCCAATAAAGACATTCCCGACCCAATAGGCATGATCAATCCCTTTTTATTCTAACAGCTGGAACCTTTCCTAGCCATAACTTTAACCATGCAGCCCAGCCAGCTTCACTGGGGTGCAAATGCAGGTGCATTCCAGCAACTTGGAAGACGTATTTAGACCTTGCAGGCTTAGTCACACTTTCTTTAAGGATATCACTGGCTGAATAAACAACATCTGTTTTCAGTGCGTGGGAACCCACAATGGGAAACTCAGCATGTGTTAAAGAGCTATTGTCTCAGACTAAAGGGTCAGATGTGACTATGATGTGTTTCTGATGCCCAAACATGAAAGAGTAATTTCTGACTTCATGGGTGAGCTTTAATAATAATACCCCTAATGACCTGAACCAATATGTGTTAGTTGTTGTATGACAAGTGGTCAGGTGAAAAGGGACCATCTAATGTGGGGGGTGAATGTGAAAGGCTGCTCCTCTTTAAGTGTCCATGTTTTGGTTTTCCAGTTAGTAACTTGTGAAATGTATTCTCTCCTGATAGTTGGCCAGACATTATTATTATTATTATTATTATTATTATTATTATTAGAAAGCATTCCATACTGCAGTGGTGATGTTAGCTGTGCTACAGGATGGAGAAGGAGGTCCCATTGGAGCAGATGTAGGAGCTTATCGTTCCACTAAATAAGCCGGCTTACCTTTGCTGGTTTCAATCTTCTTCTGGGATACCCCTGGATGTTATCAGACGTAAGTTGCCGCCAATTTAGCCATGATGCCACCAGCCAAATTCAGTCCAGGTCGAACGTGGACCGAAGCCACATCCATCCGCCAATTTTTTGAAGCCAGAAGCTCCTGACTTCGAAAAAGTGCCAGCTGAGTGTGGCTTTGGTCCAAGTCTCACCCAACCGGTGGCATCACAGTTAAATCAGCGGCGACTTACGTCTGATAATATCCAAGAGTATCCTGGAAGAAGATTGAAGCCAGCACAGATAAGCCGGCTTATTTAGTGGGAGCAATAAGCTCCGTAGTCTCAGTTGAATGGAGGCTACACTGGATCATCTAGGAAGGACAGGGTACCTTAGATCCTTCCTGACAAAATTTCTTTTCACTCAGGTTAATGGGGTAGATGCATGTTACATTAACACATCTATTTATTTATCTTCACTTCCTGACCTCGTCTTGGGCAAGAGTAAAAGCATCAATTTGAGCTGGATTTACCTTGCAGCTATCTGGTATAATGTCACAAAGCATATGTAAATTAAAAAATAGAAATAGTAAAAGAATTTCCATGTCTGGGATCAAACATGGATAGAAATGGGGACTGCAGTCAGGAAACCAGAAGAAGACTAAGAATGGGGAGGGTGGCTATGAAAGAACTAGAAAAGATCCTCAAACGCAAAGATATACAACTCAGTACAAAAGTCAGAATCATACAAACCATTGTATTCCCTATTCCCATGGATGGATGGGAGAGCTGGACAGTTAAGAAAGATGATAGGAAGAAAACCAATGCATTTGAGAGAATGTGTTTCTGGAGAAGAGTGCTGAGGATCCCATGGACAGCCGAAAAGACAAACAAAGGGGTCCTAGCCAGATCAAGCCAGAAACCTCCCTGGAAGAAGCCAAGATGACCAAACTG
>CM034711.1:6929452-6949011 GCA_020142125.1 Phrynosoma platyrhinos
CCATCATAATGTATGTGTATTGTACTGAGACGTAACAAGAGACATAAGGACACAAATGCAATATGGAAAGGGCCATCATAATGTGTATGCATCATACTGAGATGTAACAAGAGACATAAGAGTGCAACGCAATATGGAAAGGGCCACCATAATGTATGTTCATTGTACTGAGACGTAATAAGAGACATAAGAACGCGGACGCAATATGGAAAGGGCCATCATAATGTATGTGTATCGTACTGAGATGTAACAAGAGACATAAGAGCGCAACGCAATATGGAAAGGGACTTCATTTAATTTAACAGACTTCAGAGCAATACCCGAGCCCAGATTAGAAAGAAGAGATGAGGAAAGGCCAATGGATGCAGCATTCTTTGCTATGCACTTAGACCAGCAACCAACATAAATATCTTGTGCCAGATGTTTGAGGAGACCTGAGCCCTCACCAAATACTATAACCTTCCTGCATAACTTGAGGGCAAGCCACCAAGCTCTACTAGATCAGGGCCTTTCTCCTGTTTCCAGCAATAATACACAACTAGAACCGAAACGGGGAAATTGAAGCAATGATCTCAGAAACTTTGCCTGTTGTTTGTCTAATTCAACAGATCTAGTCAAATAGATTCAAATACTGGAGGCATATAATAATTGGGCCACGGTTTTTGGAATAGAGAGGCTCCTCTCTTTGGGAAGAAAAGACAAAGGAGTTATTGCAGATGAGCTTATTTGTGCTTTCTTAGAAATAGCCTCAACATGATCCTTCTATTAGGCAACAGGTGCCAGCCTTCTTTTGTAATGTTTTGTCCTCACCAAGCAAGCTATTTGCCAATAAGTGTCAAAAAGTGGCCTTTCCTCTCCTACAACAACACAGCCTCCTGCTCCTTGATTTCATTGTCATTTTCCTTAGGGACGCTAGCTCCGCTGATCCAGGGAAGAGATCATGCTCCGTCTTTCCTATTTCAGGATCTTTCCGTTGCATAAGGCTCTTTGACATGAGGCTCCCAAATAGGCTGGGGCCTGCCCTACTTACATATGGGGGAAACACTAGCAATGTAAGAATGAGGTTTTTGTGGGTTTTTCGGGCTGTGAGGCCATGTTCTAGAAGAATGTATTCCTGATGTTTTGCCTACAGCTGTGGCTGGCATCTTCAGAGAATGGTGGCATGGAGGTGTGTGGGGTATATATACTATAATCCTTTCAACCAAGGGTCACACAATAACAGTCAAAATTGTTCTTCAAAATCGGCTGCCAGGAATGGCTGGGGAATGGCTTGGGGACTCCTGGAGGCATCGGTGGCATTCTCCTCTGCAGTAATGTGCGTTCTCAACCTGTTCCTTTCCTTTCCGTTCCGTTCCGTTCCCGTTCCTGTAAGTGCCATGTGATAAGTTTATAAGGCTGCATCCGTACTACAGAAATAATCCAGTTTGACACCACTTTAACTGCCAGGGCTCCATGCTATGGCTGTCTGGGAATTGTAGTTTTGTGAGTCATTTAGCCTTCTCTGTCAGAGAGTTCTGGGGCCACCACAAACTACAATGCCCAGATTCCTTAGCATTGAGCTATGACAGTTAAAGTGGTGTCAAACTGGATTATTTCTGCAGTGTGGATGCAGCCTTAGTGTGCTCAGTAGGAAAGGAAATTGTTGCCGCTGTGTACCTCCAAGCCATTTCTGACTTATGGCTACCCGAAGGCAAACCTATCACAGGATTATCTGGGGCTGAGAGGAAATCCAGACTGATTTTTGCGGAGAAGGAGAAGATGTAGGATTGCAGAACATTCTGTTGCAAGGGCTCACCTGCCTCTTTCGTTAAAAAGCTATATAAATGCATCTGTCAGTGAATTCCTTATGTTACATAATTACACATTGCATTAAGAAAGACTCCTTTTTCCTTTTTGCACGAGTTCACTTCATTGCCTGATCCTTTTAATGAGATGGCTCTTGGTGTTGCAAAGCCTGAATGAGATCCTGGCCGCCTAATTACCCTTTTAGATTCACTTCTGATGGATCTTAAGATTCACTTCTGATGGTGGGAGTGAAGGGAACAGGAGAAAGAGGTAGGAGAAAAGGAGCACAGTTCCTCGCTATTTCTGTCACCGGTTTCAAATTGCACCCCAATTTGCTTTCTGCCGTCATTCCTGCAGACACAGATTTAAATGCATTCCCATCAGAGTCAATTGACTGATGCCAAGTCAATCAAAATAACCAAATGTTTTAGATCACTCAATATATGTGGGGGAGATCTACTGTATATACTCATGTATAAGTCTAGAAATTTCAGTCAAAGAAATTGACACACACACACCCCAAAAAAAACTGAATTGACTTATCCACGGGTCAGTGTTGGCCTCCAAACTTGTTCTCAACTTATACATGAGGTCAACTTGGAGTTGAGTATATACGGTACTTAAAAGCATTCCTTAAATCAGGTTTCACATCTTCAACATTGTCCTGTACAAAGACAAATACAGTTGCCCCTCCATTTTCGTGGATTTCGGATCCGTGTCCCTCGCCTTTTCGTGGGGAGCAAACGGAGGAGATTAAAATGGGGTGTGCACCGCCATTCAAGCCAATGGGGCTTGAATATTGGTGTTTTTCTGTTCTCATGTCTGGGGGGGGGGATCTGGAACGGATCCCCCACAAAAACAAACTGACAACTGTATAACAAATTTAAACACATCCTGGCTTGCAAATAAATAAAAACCTTTGGATTGTTTTGAAGTCAAACCCGAGACCGTAGTCAATGCATCCAAATACCTTTTGAGCAGCTCCAGTTCTGTCTGTTTTTAAATATTAGATATACCATATATACTAGACAGCTTTTGGGGCCAAAATAATGGATTTTGATATGGGTAAGTCAAGAGTAAATCCCAGGGGCATGTAGCAAAAGATCTAAAGGATGAAGGAAAGGAGAACAATTTTAGTTGTCCTTTTTGGTTGTTTTTCTGAAAGTGACACCACATGTTGAGTTCCATGGAGTAAAGCAAGAGAGGAACTGGGTTTTCTTTTCACCAAAATGGATGTAAAGAAATTGGTGCTTTCCCATCGCTGTACATGAAACACCCACCCTATAGAGAAATCCTTTCCTCCCCTGGCAGTTGTTTTGAAAGCTTCTCCCCTGTGTGACATTGATGCGCAGACACGGCATGCGGGAACATCTGACTGACGGGAGCCTGGAGTCAAATGAAATCTCGAGTCCAAAGACTGCATGTTTTTAATGAGTTTCTCTCCTTTTTCTCTCCTTCCCTTCTCCAACCTTCCTCTCTGCAGATCAGTTCCAATGAATCGCCATCCCCCCGTGAGATCCCTGGCCAGGAGGGGAAAGGTAAGTGGAAGACAGCTGGCACCACGCTCCCTCTCGGGGCTGCCAACTTTTCAGCCAACTCAAGTGGCACCAGGAGAAAAGAAAGAAACATAATAAGCCAATTAATTTCTGCCTTCAAATGGCAGCCTGCAGCCAAAACGGTGCCCTCTGGATGTCTTTGGACTATGCTTGCCATCATCCCCATTGGTCATCTTGGCTGGAGGTTGTGTTCGGCATAAAAAAGTCATCGGCTGTGCCCTCTGGGGATTCTGGAAAACTTGCCAAGCTCGGGTCGCACTCCCAATATATCTGGAGAGGAGAATTTGCCGCACAAGGCATGGGACTCTGTGAGCTCTATTGCAGAACCTCAAGAGGTTGGATGGTAATCTGTCGAGGATGCTTTGATTTTGAGTTCCTGCATGGCAGGGGGTTGGACTGGATGGCCCTTGGGGTCTCTTCCAACTCTATGATTCTATGATTCTAGGACCAATCTGAGCTATCGCTTGCCAGAGACCTGTAGGGATGGGTCTTATAGGACATGATGCTCAAGTTCTGGTACCCCATCATTAATAGGTAGCCTCCTGTGGCACTTGTGATGGAAACACAAGTTGACAAGGTACAGCATACGGCACTCAATGCCACTTGGGCAATTTGCAGTAATGAGAAAGCAGAGAGAGGGAGTAGGGCATGACTGGCAGAATGATTTGCTGGGAGAAGGTATTCTGCAGCTGCCAAAATATTCTTGTTGTGGCCCTGCCTTATGAGGAGAGACTTAGGGACCATTCCTCCAGGATGGTCATTTCAGATGCTCAGATGAAGGAAAGGAAGTAATCATCCTCTGTCTCTCCTTTGTTACTACAGTCAGCATTCCATATCTATGGCCTTTTTTTATCCATGAATTCAAGCATCCACGGCTTTAAAATATTTTTAAAATATATACATTCCAAAAAGCAAACCTTGATTTTGCCATTTTATATCATAGAGTCATAGAATCACAGAGCTGGAAGAGACCTCAAGGGCCATCCAGTCCAACTCCCTGCCATGCAGGAACTCCCAATCAAAGCATCCCCAACAGATGGCTATCCAGCCTCTGTTTAAAGACCTTTAAAGAAGGAGACTCCATCACACTCCAAGTGAGCATCTTCCACTGTTGAACAGCTCTTACTGCCAGGAAGGTCTTTTTAATGTTTAGGAGGAATCTCTTTTCCTGTAGCTTCCATTCATTGTTCCTTGTGCCATTCATACACTTCCTCAGTGAAAAGCAAATTTAGCAATGTTGGCTTTGGAAAAGTAACATATTTGAAGGACATTCTTCACAATTTCTTCATTCACAGTTAATATCATTACAGTAGGATGACTGGCACAATGTTCATTCATCTCCTAGGTCCAAAACACACTGGAGAAATAATCCAGTCTAAGAGCGCTTTAACTGCCCTGGCTCAGTGCTAGAGAATCCTGGGAATTGTAGTTTATCTACAATTTAGATTTAGTTTAGATTCTGCACCTTTCTTCCAATAATCTGGAAGGTTACACTATTTTAGATTCTGTATCTCTCTCCCGATAATCTGCAAATCACTCTTTTAGATTCGGCATCTCTCTTCCAATAGGCTGGAAAAAATGACTCCATTTTAGATTCTGCATCTCTCTTCCAATAATCTGGAAGGTGACACTGTTTTGGTTTTTGGATTCTGGGAAAAGAAGGCTAGCAGAGGGAAATATATTCTGCACCTCTCTTCCAATAATGTGGACTCAATATATAGGGGTTGAGTGCTCTGGTACCATCTGTTAGTAGTTGCTATGCAACCCAGAGGTTGTGATGCTTTCGGTACTGGCAGCATCATTACAGGCAGCTCTCTGCTTCTGGTTGCTAAGTTACACATTGTCTGGGCTGCCCTTGCTGTTGTTGTTGTTGTTGTTGTTGTTGTGCGCCTTCACGTCAATTCTGACTTCTGGCTCCTGTTCTTATCCTGTCCTTATTGCGCAGAAGACTTACACACCTGTTGCGCTTATCCCATCATTATCTTGTCAATGAAGTGGAATTGTCCAGTCACTTTTGCGTAATGGAAACCTCCATGACTAAAAATGACGGGACAATTCCACTTCACTAACGGGAAAAAAATGACGGGATGAGCGTGACGTCAGATGGTAGCCTTTCTCATGACTGCGGACAATCCCACTTTATCGACGGGATAATGACCACATTCGCACGATGTCGTCTGGTAGTCTTTCTTTTGCGTGATCAGACAAAAGGGATGGGAAAAGGTAATCCTTTTCCCCGGGTGATAATCTCCAAAGTTGTGGCTGTTATACCAGTAGTTAACCACTGCGCCACCAGGGCTCCTTTTTGAATAACGTTTAAAAATAACTTTCTGGCCTGGCGTCGCACATTTTAGTGCAAATTTGGAGGGTGGCGGTGGGGATCTGTTAGAGTACCATTCCCGTATTTAATGATGACACGAGCTGTTTCTCCCCACAGAGAAACCTGGGACGACCAAGAAGGTGGAAGCAGAAGAGGAGGAAATAGACATTGATCTGAACGCGCCTGAGACGGAGAAGGCTGCCCTCGCCATCCAGGGCAAATTCCGAAGCTTCCAGAAACGGAAAAAGGACCCTAGCTCCTGAGCAGCCATGGCATCCAACCCACCTCTTCCCTCTGCACCCGCCTGTTTTCCTGGCAACCCATCCCTTCCTGCCCGAGACATCCCTAGCACAGCCCGGCTCACTCAATATCTTCTTATGAACCCCCGTTAAAATGGGACTCGTTGTCCCTTTTTTCCTCTTTCCTTTTTTTGCACGTACTGTATCTTATTCAAGGCAGGGCTAGGGTGGGTATTTGGGGGTGGGCAAGGGCTGGATCTGTTCCAGACTGAGAGAGGGGAGAACGATGGGGTTTCCTAGAGCTCATGCAAACCCTCCTTGCACTCCCACTCACAATGGGGTTCCCTCTTTCCAATAGCCATGATGAAGCAGTGCAGCATTGTCCTTCAAAGAAAGCCATGGATGCTTGGGTATCAGGGTGGGTAAGGCAGATGCATAGTCCTTGGGGCAGGAGGCAGAGGATAACCACTGCTCGATTTCCCTCTTTTTAAAATTAATTAAAAATCTCTGCACTTTGGAAACTGGCCACTCGCCTAAGGTCAGTTCATTCTTCGACGTATCCTTTCTTCTCTGCGTATGAACTGAAATATAGATCCTTAGCACCTCGCCGCCGCCAGATACATTTGGGCATCCGAGAAACAATTCCCGTCAGATGTAGTTGCACATTCGTGGAAGTCGCGGTAGAAAGAACTATCTGCAAGAAGAGAAAACGTGCCAAGAAAATAAAACAGTTTTCAGCATGTATGCCACCTGTGTGGTAAGACCCACAAACTTTGCCAAAAGTCCTAAGTAATTAGAATTTTAATTGCAAATCTTTGACTCAGGGGTCCAAAACACACTGCAGAAATAATCCGGTTTGAGACCGCTTTCATGGCCCTGGCTTAATGCAAGGGAATCCTTGGAATTGTAGTTTATTGTGCCCCCAGAGCACTCTAACAGAGAAGGTTAAATGTCTGACAAAACTACAGATCCCAGAATCCCCTAGCCTTGAGCCAGGGTCGTGAAAGCGGTCTCAAACTGCATTATTTCTCCAGGGTGTTTTGGACCTAAATTGGGCAAAGCATGTCTGTGATCTTTGTCCCATTCACACGTAATTTGCTGTTTATGGAACAGTTTCCTGGTGGAACCTGAAAGAACAGCACCTACTGGGACAGGAGCTTTCATAGGTTTGAATAAGTCCACTGGCTCCATATTCACAATCATGATGTTTAGAATCCCTACTCAATCTGGAACATCTGGGCAAAGAATAGGGGGTTTGTAAAAATTAACCGTCGGCACCTCCATTGCGTGCAAATGTATTAAAAGATAAAAATGATTTGCACTAAAGTTACATATCCTCCAAGTCCAAATGAACTTGCCATATCATGCATTATTAAACTCATCATGGACAATCCTATCCTGCCCCGAAGCTTATTTTTGTGATTTAGATAGGTTTCACAAGAGGTCAGTTGCAAGCCAATGAAAGTTAGGACTTGCCATGACAATATTCTATTGTTACTGGTGAGTTTCACTAGGCTTTGTGCCACTTGGTTTCCTGAAGATTCAAACCGTTATTCTTAGCTGATCTCCTGCAGAGTGCATCTTTTCTGATTAAACCTTTAATGAATATGCAAGTTCAGCTCTTTTGTTTTCGTGATGGTGGCTTAGGAAAATTGCTTAGAAAAATGTTGATATCCCGACCAGAACATATGAGCCAGTTACTGAGGTCCCAACATGGCTGGAAGGGAGAACGGATATGATCCGGTGATGAATGGACTTGTTGGGATAGGTCATGAGTTAATCATGAGCTAAGATCCTAAAATAGATATGCAGTGAACCTTAAGCCATTGCTCATTTTAAATTTCAAAATAGCAATAGCATTTACATTTCTATACCACTTCATAGTGTTTCAGCATGATTTTGGGAGTGGGTTCCACTGTCAAACCGCTTTTACTGTCAGGAGGATCCTCCTAATGTTGCGGTAGAATCTCTTTTCCTGTAGATTGCATCCATTGATCTGGGTCCTATTCTCTGGAGCAGCAGAAAACAAGCTTGCTCCATCCTCAATATGACATCCCTTCACATATTTAAACAGGGATCTCATATCACCTCTTAACCTTCTCTTCTCCAAGCTAAACATATACAGCTCCCTAAGTCAATCCTCATAGGGCATGGTTTCCAGATCCTTCGCCATTTTATTTGCCCTCCTTTGGATTCCTCTGGACACGCTCCGGCTTGTCAACGTCCGTTTTTGAATTGTGCTGCCCAGATTTAGACTTGTTATTTAATCATTTTAGGGTTCTGTATTGGTTAATGCTGGACCACAACTTAGGAGATTCAGGTGCTAGTGCTCCCCTTCTTCGAAGCCATAAAAGGAACTGTCCAACCTTGGGCCAAAGAGCCACATACATTGCCTTGAACACACCAGAGGAAACGTGGGATATAAATGGGACCAATAATGGTAAGATTTCACAAAAGCACGCAATGTCCCTTTAGCTGAATTTGATCCACATCACCTCTCATACGTGGGTGGATGTGGAGACAAAAAGAATACTTTTGGAAACAGAGATTGGTCTGTGTTTTGCAATGACTCATCCTCCTGATGGCTTCGGGAAATGTCCCTCTAGCTAATTCAAACTTGTCAAGACAAGGGAACACAATGACCCAAATCCTACTCATAGACCCACCAAGGGTAGACCTACTGGATCAATGAGATTTACTTAAGTGTTGACTCACCATTCAGCGTTTCATTTGATGTGTCCTCCAGTGACATTCCGGCACTACAGACAAAGTGCATCTTCTTGCTTTTCCCCAAGGAGCTCAAGGCATAACATCATCCATGCCATCAACTTTGTCTAGGTCAGAGCACCTTACTCACACAAAAATACAGCATTTGTGCATTATTCTTTCGTCTCCCCTTTAGGCAGATGTACATTTTTAGTATCCCTCGACTGGACTGTCCTGCCGGATGGGCCTGCCAGTGACTTCTTTCCTTTCCCTTATAATAAACCAGCCTTTAACTACCCGATATACTCAACTATAAGTCGACCTCATGTATAAGTCGAGGGCAGGTTTGGGGACCAAAATTATGGATTTTGATACGACCTGTGGGTAAGTCGAGGGTAAAGCTTAGCAGCATGTAACAAAGAATGTAAAGGATGAAGGAAAGGAAAACAATGCTGAAGATCTTAAAAAACGTTGACAGGCATAACTGTTTCTGCTCCCTCTAAAGGTTGGATGAATGAGATATTAGAGAGGGTTGATGCTTCTTTTAGGTTTCCGAGAAGAGAATAAGCTCTCACTTTTCCCCAGGGCATGGCTCCTTTTTTGATAAGAGTTAAAGTACAGTGCTGACATTGACCCACGGATAAGTCAACCCAGGTTTTTTGGGTCAGTTGTTTGACTAACATTTCTAGACTTATACATGGGTATATACAGAAAGATCCTACCAAATCAGCATGACAACTCATGCTGCACCATGCCTTTGAGCTTTCTAACTGAGGCATTTGGAAAGATACATTCCCAAAATATCACATTTCTCTACTACCTCAAATGTTTCTACATACCTGCACTGCAGAACTCAAAGTATTGGGGAAATTTGCAATTTCACTGAAAATGTTATAACTTTCTTCATGTATTTAAGCGTGTGTAAATCTATAAATTGCAGACAGAGATATCCTGTATCTCCTTGTGAAGGAGCTACCTTACTGCCCTGGGGATGCAACAGGAATCATAGAGTTGGAAGAGACTGCAAAGGCCAGCCTTTCGTAGGAGCAAGTTCCAAAGAGTGGGAGCAGCCACTCTTTCTCGTGTCCTCACCAGGTGAGCATGTGATGGTGTTGGGACCAAAAGAGAGCCTTCCCCTGAAGATCTAGGTTCCTACCGGGAGTTATGTTCTTTCAAATAATCCGGACCTAAACTGATTATTTCTCTGAACTGTGTCCTTTGAACTGTGCCCAGAAATGAACCAGTAGCCAGTTCAGTTGTTTTAACAAGTGAGTTATACGATTCTTATAATGGTCCCCAGTCAGCATTCTGGCCACAGCATTCTGGGGCTGCTGAAGTTTCCGAACAGTTTTCAATGATAGTCTGTCAGCAATGGCTTGAACAGAGACAATGGCTTCCTGACTCACGGCACACATTTCAACACTATCTGACCCCATCCTCAGAGGGGTGTCCTACACTCATCTATTCTCTTTACCTACTGGCTAGTTTCCAAAGCCAAACTGATCTCGCCACTGCATTGCCATACACCTTGGCCAGTTCACAATGTCTCTGTTCACAAAGGACCATTGTTAAAACTGGACTTGCTGCTTCATTTCCATACACAAAGGATTTTGCATTTGAATTGACATTCTCACATACCAATGGCATATATATGTCTGTCCCTGGTTTCCACTCCACTAAATACATCTGAGGAAGTAGACTGAAGTCTACGAAAGCTCATGCTGCCAATGTCTTTATTTCAGTGAGTCTCAAAGGTAATACAAGATCTCTCAACATACTGAGCCCCATGTGGAGTGTGTTACAGTAGTCCAAATGAAATATAATAAAGGCTTGTGCCGCCGTAACCAGATCTGATGTACCAAGGAACAGCTGGCACAATAGTTTTAATTGTCCAAATGCACTCATGGCCACTGCCAAAACCAGTGTTTTATGGCACTTCCAGATCTATTTGGTCTCAACACAAGAGGGTGATGGGAGACTCAGGGGGGTTGCAGACTACCAGAAATAATGCAAATTGAGTCCACTTTAAGGGTTAGGGTTAGGGTTAGGGAATCATGGGAAGTGTATTTTATTGTGGCACCAGAGCTCTCTGACAGAGAAGGCTCAATGTCTCAGAAAATAAACAATTCCCATGATTCCCTAGCACTAACCGTAACCCTTAAAGTGGACTCAATTTGCACTATTTCTAGCAGTCTGCAACCCCTATCAATCTCATGGCCAGTAGTACTCCCTCAGTACTCTCCCATATGTTTTTTAAATTTTTAAAATAGTGGGGGAGGAAATTTGAGTTGTGGGAAGACCTCACCATGCACAGAGAGGATGGAAAAACAGTCCAGTGAAAATCTAATTATGGGTATGGAAAAGTATGGAAAGAGGTGCAGAAGTATGCTACACCTATGAAATGGAAACATTAATGCCTTCTGTCCATGTTATAAGGCATCGCTTATTAAAGGGTAAGGGGGGGAAAAACCCCGAACAAATCCCAGCTAGTCTTTGTTACTGGAGAAAAAAACCCAAAGGACTTTTTTGACCTATATGAATCAGCAAGGACAAGCAAACTGTCAAAAAAGATCAACAGAGAGAGAAATACAGTTTCCAGCCCAATAAACCTGGTTAGGAAAGAACTCACATTGCTATTTGATCTTATTGTGTATGGTCAGTTATGGCATGAATCCAAGATAGATATCATTTGATTCCTTTTAAGAATGACTCTGGACCTTATCCCACGCTGCTCTCAAAAGTGGCAAGAAACCGCATGAGCATCATTGCAGTACTATAGCGCTAGTATAATATGGCGCTAGCGCTATAATAGCGCTATGGATAAGCTAGCGCTATTGCAATGCCCGATGAAAACAGGAATACAAAAGAACCCGAATGATGCTGCATTCCGAGCGGTTTCTTGTTGTATTCTGAGCGACGTCGTGGGATCACCCGGAAAACTATAGCGCTATAGCGCCGGATTCTTAGCGGATTCCGAGCGACGTCGTGGGATCACCCGGAAAACTATAGCGCTATAGCGCCGGATTCTTGGTGGATTCTTGCTGCTTTTGGCCCCGTGGGATAACGTCCTCTGATGTGTTTTTAAAATGGGGAAAGGGAAGCGATCCCACATCTCTTTGAAGGTCAAGGGGAACCAAGGACCTGGGCTGGTTGACTCTCTTTCTTCTATGGTATGACTCCCTTTGCTTTCCAGCAGAGCTTGTGTTTCTTCATCTGCTCACTTTTCTCCCAGATCACTTTCTTCTCCACCAGTCATTTGGGAATGGGGCTCTCAGGAGTGAGAGGATCAATGGTTCCACCTCAGTTTGGGGCAGAAGACATCTGGATGGCTTGGGATTACTGCCTTAGATGGTTGTCAAGGATCCACAGTATTTTTCCTTTCATTTCCCAGGCAGCTTTTAGTAGGTTTTCTCTTTCTCTCTTCTTGCTTCATGAACAAAACAGTATTATACAGATTGCCCCTTTATGTCCCACATTTCTTCTGTAGAACTCGGTGTACGTGAGATCATCAGGTGGCCTACTACAAATGTTAGAACAGGGGTGGACAACTGGATAGCCACAGAGCCCTCCCAAAGGAGAGCGTTCCACAAAAAATGCCTCCAAACACCCTCTAGTGCAGTAGTCTCCCTTTCCTCTTGGGCTACAACCCTAGCACCCTCCAACACCTATTCCAGAATGAGGATATGGGGACTGCCTTCTCATCACCATTGCCACCACTGCTTTGCGCAGCAGCCAGCCAGCGGCCACTTTAACTTCTCCCAGCTTGCTACCACCTACTTTTCCTCAAACTCATATGTGAATGCAGCAGTTGCCGTGGACTAGGGCTGCTCCATCCTCTCAGTTCCACTAGATTTACAACAAAAGGAAGGCTGGCCGGCTGCTCAGTTGCTGTTCTCAAAGTGACTGGGTACAAAGGGAGCAGCAACCAAGCATCCAGTTGAGCAGTGACTGAGACACCTGTCACCTGTGTCACCATTTGCAGCAAAGCTGGCCTAGGCTTCTTGATCATTGCTTAGCTAGCTGCTCTGTTCTTGCTCCCAAGATGACTGGATGCAAAGGGAGCAGTGACCGAGCAGATAGTTTAGCAGTGACCGAGAACCTTCTCACCCACATCAGCCTTTTGCCACAAGGCTGGCATTGGTGAATGCTCAGCCAGCTGCTTGCTTGTATCTCCCAAGGTGATTGATGAAAAGGGAGAATCTTATTGTCCCTTAAGGGAATAAGAAGCTTGTTCCCAGTGAGGAACGACTTTCAATCCTTCTTTGCTGGAGCAAGAGGGGTGCAGCAGTCTTCTTACTTTTCTCCTAGGTGAGGAAAGACTCTCAAACCTTCTTTGCCAGGGTGGAGAAGGATGCAACTAGTGTGTGTGTGTGTGTAGGACATGTTCAGAGGCCACATTCTCTGTGCTGGAGAGTGGCATGGACTTGGAAAGGGAAAAATTTTAATTGCAGGAGCCACTCTGAGGTGAAAGACTCTTTCCAAGAATCAACCTTGGATACTCCTTCCCCAGAGAGAGAGGTGTCTTCCCCACACAGTTTCAATTTGTTTCCATTCCCCCCCTAATATTATTTCTTCTGCTACATCTTCTCTTGGCCTGTCTGAGGAAATCAGTGCAGCTCTAACCTGCCAGCCAAGTCCCAGCAAAGCTCACAAGGATGAGTCTGGGTCCCTTTTTGCCACCATTTTTTTGGGTCCCTTTTTGCCACCTCACTGCCATGTGCTCTTATTCCTTGCTCCAGTTGTTCAGGAGATTATCGCAGCGCTAATTAAACCGGTTTAGCTGAGCCGGCTTAAAATGTACAATGGGCAGCATCTTGATTTTATCGCAAGGATTTTGCTGCCAAAATCACCGCCCGGGTGTAGCCCGGTTCCATCCCCACTTCCAGGGCTGCTCCAGCGGCCATTTCCTTAAGCCGGAAAACTCCCGGCTTCGAAAAAAGCCATGCTGAGCACTTTGTTAGGGTGTTATATGCCCTTTTTTTCTTTTATAGCTTTCTTGATGGCTCTGCTAATTCATGGGGAAGAAAATGGCCACATGTACAATCAGAGCTAACCTTTCCTCAAATGCCAACCAAAATGTATCCGAACTGTACTCAAATAGATCTCCTGCTTTTGCTTTTCAAGGTCCTCCATTCCCCTTTCAGAAATATAGTAGATGCTTTTTCTAGATAGCCTTAGCTCTGCAGTCTTAGCCTCCTCCTTCTGGCCGTTTGGGTACTGCAAGATAAAGTCCAGGAAAGAAACTTTAAATTCTATTCCATTCCAAAGTGACCTCTGTAAATATGGATTAAGGTTATATTAATGGTTCTCACCCCCCCCGAAGTCTTGTTGATATGATTTGGTAGACTTTGCACTGCACAAAACGCTACTGCCTTTGAATTCCAGATCCAAAGGCGGTAACTTTTTCTCTTGCTAATGGGATTTAAAGTTTATTTCCTGGACTAAATCTCCCAGGACCTACCTGGCCAGAAGGAAGAGGGGACCACCTGCATGAATACGGTACCCTTCCATCACATCTGAACTGAGGATAACAACTACAACATCTTGACCAAATGCAGGGCTTTGACTAACATCATCAATTTTCTTTCTTTCTTTCTTTCTTTCTTTCTTTCTTTCTTTCTTTCTTTCTTCCTTCCTTCCTTCCTTCCTTCCTTCCTTCCTTCCTTCCTTCCTTCCTTCCTTCCTTCCTCTGGTATGATTTTTAACACCTTTGCCTGATGAAGAAGCCAGTGGAGCTTTGAAAGCTTGCAAATGTGTATAATGTCCATTTTGGTTGGTCCAATAAAGCTATCACTGTTTCGTGGATTTTGGATGATACTGGACTTTGCTATATGGCCAACATGGCTACTCCTAGATAGGTTTTACCCTCAATCCCTCCTCCTAGTTTGTAAAATAGGAGTAATACTGGGTTATCTTATTCAGAACCTGCTTTTAACATTTTATGGGCACCACTCTATGAATTTTACTGAGGATTACTTAGTTGAAGGCTTGCAGTGCTTTACTATTCTGCTGTGAACCTGAACTTTTGCTGACCATTGTCTGTCGCATAGGCTAATTTTAATAGTTCTGTACATAAATTCTTGATTATATTTTATTTTTATTGATTTGCTTCCATAATAAAATGAGCAATCATATAACACATAAACAAATAAATAAATGATTTTGATGCAGGATAACAAGCAGCAGGTGACTTGGTTTATATCCTTAAGCAGACCAATCTTCTGGTTGAGATAGGGATGGTCTGAACGGTTAACCCAATTTTCATCTTCAGGAAGAGAGATCAAGATGTAATGTGTCTTTCCAAAAGTTGACTCAGTGCGATAGAAGTTTCAACTGCTGTGAGTTGATGTTAGTGTATTCAAGAAAGACAAACCAATTGTCTTGAAATGTGTTTTACTTCGGGTCCATCAATAAGCCTTTATGTTGTATGGCATTTCCCATCAACCAAATTTCCTACAGTCTCTTTCAGAAGTGATCTCATTTGAGATCCCTTGTTTTCAAACAGAGTAACTTCATTTTGGGCAGCTGCGATAAAAAAAAGTAATAAGGCTTCTGTATTTTAAGCAGCTGTTTTTGTTACTATAAAGCAAAGCCCAGGACAAAATTGAATAGTTTGAAGTGTATTGTTTGAAATCTGATTCAGAATTGCCTTCCAAAAGCATTTCATCATGGGTCAGTCTAACTACATCTATGAATCTGAAGCTTTACACTCCCTCCAACATCTAATTTTTCATAATTTTTGCCAAGTGGATGGCTTTTAAGTACTATTTGTGTATAATTTTAAGAATCCCTTATTTGTGATAGTTGAGCGAGACATAAAATATGGGGAGGACAAAATTCAATATCCAGGTTCAGGTTGGTTCCCGAAATCTGTATTTTGAAATCTGACTGCCATTCCAATCTAATAAATAGACCTTTCCCATACATATTTCTTATATATAGATGAAGCTTTACACCTTTTCTGGCATAGTTTACTATGTGATTAATAAAGGTTAAGGAGCGTGTTAAGGTTTCTGTCATTGATGATAAATAGATGGCAAAAGAGGTGACCCAGTATTTGGAGCCAAGTGGTTTTAATCTATTTTAATTGAGATGTCAGATTTTCTGCTGTTTTGAGACTCCCCTTTATAAAGGTATTATTATTATTATTATTATTATTATTATTATTATTATCTTATATCCCACCTTTCTCCCAATATAGGGACTCAAGGCAGAGAACAACTTGAATACTATAAAAGTATTTGAATACAACTTGAATACTTAAAGGATAGCTAGTGAGTTGTACAAGAATGGGCTTTTTTATCTCTTTTGTTCTCTGGTAAGTTCAGAAAATATCAGAATGAACTTCGTTAAAAAGCTATTGTTTGTTTCCAATCTAACCCATCGAATGGTATCTGCTTCCTTAATAATTTGGATAAATTATCCTTATGGGAAAATTTGGGAAACAAAGTTTGATAGGTACTGCTAATCCTCCAATTTTAGAGTTAACATACCTAATAGATTTTGGAAATCTGGGTCTTCTATTGTTAAAGATACATGTATTAATAACCATTTCCATATCTTAAATTTAGATGGAGAAGGGCTCATGAGAATAGTTTGGAATAAGAAAAATAGACAATGAATGTGAGAACCATTTTTATTATGGCAATTCTCCCCAGCATACAGTTCCAAAATTTGCCACGATTGAACTTTAGATTTAGTGCTAGTACCCCAAGGTCTAACCTCCCTCCACATACTCCCTCTTTTTGATATCAGTTTGATATTAAAGGAATGTTTTAGGCAGGTAACCAGGAGGGTACCCCAGTGCAATAAAACTAACCATGCCATATAAGGTCCATATTTGCAGATCCTGCTGGCTCAGCATGGGAGAATCCAGGGCACTTAGTCAGGATAGATTAATTAAGATTGGAATCTGCATAATCCACTGGTAGGAGTGATGGTGGATGATAGACGTTGGGCTTACACATGTACAGAAGTCCAAGATTTCCTTCTGGGAGTGAGACCCCTTTGTCAAGGGACATTTATGATGATTGTCCATCCATTTACAGACTTCCAGTTCTAGTCTTAGCTTCTGGGAACTTCACCTTAATCCCAAAACTGCTCTGGGATATGTTTTGGCCTATAAGTATACCTGCTAAGGCACTACCAATTTGGTCTTGTCTTGTGGTCAGACAGATACTCTGTCTATATCTCCCTGACTCCTCAGCAACTGCTGGCCAACTCAGATTCACAGGCAGTGTGCTGAGCAACATTCCTCCCACAGAACCTCTACTTGGAACCTTTACTTCTGGAAACAGGTATAGTATCACCCTTTGCAATCTTAAAAACCACTATCTGCTACCATGTTTCATATCGCTAGTTCTTGTATGTTTGTGTGAGTGTGTGTCTTGTTTGAAAGTTGATTCCTTTTTGCTGTTATAAAAAAAAACCCAACTACATTTGGACCTTGCATTCTGGAATTCTGTTTCTTGGAACTGGTATACACAGGCTTGACCCCTGCTTTTAGTGCCCAAAGCCCTCTCAGTAACTTCACTTAAGCTAATAAAATTCCCCCTATTAAGTATTGGTTGTGGATGCCCTCTGAGGCTTTTTAAGGCTCTTATAGCCCAGTTCTGGTGTGGATCATGTCAAACATCCTCCAGACTGCTCACTGGGGTTTGGGCTATGCATCATTTGAACAGGACAACAGGACACCACCAGAAAAGGTGTGTGTGTGTGTTCCTTTTGGTCTGTGCATATAAGGCCTTCATCATAATGTGTTTTCCAATTCCAAATCTCTTTCAAATAAATCGCTTTATTTACATGAGCTACATTGCTCGATAGTAGTTCCTCCACAAATTTCTTTAAATAGAGTGCTGGAAAACCATCTGGGCCTGGCGATTTCCCCTTCTTAGATTTCTTAATTGCTTTTGCTATTTCCACAATTTAGATTTCCTTATTCCTTATATACCCTTTGTGCCTCTGTTATCTTGGTTAACTTACACATTTTAATATAGAAAGTCTAGAACAGGGGTAGGCAACCTTTCCCCTTTAATGGCCAAGGGACTTCAGCTCCCAGAAGCCTCAGCCATGTTGGCCAGTAGTCCCATGTTGGCCAATAGCTCCTGGGATTCTGGGAGCTGAAGTCCCTCAGCCCTTAAAGGGGAAAGGTTGCCTACCCCTGGTCTAGAAGGTACTGCCACATTTATTTTTTTCCTCCCCCTTCCTCCTTCTTATGTTGCAAGAGACTGACATAGCTCTTTCTCTGAAAACTAGCCTCTCATAGTTGCCCACCCCCTGATCTAGATGATAATCCCTTGGATTTTGCCTGACATTAACTAGTTGCAAATCTTCGGTTTAGGCATATTCCCCATTTTTTTCTGTGACAGGATCTTAGAAAATAAACAAGACCAGCTTTGAATAGAAATGTCAGTCTTTTTATTATTTTTCAATTGTGCCATTTTTGGTTGTTGCTGTTGTTTTTGCGAGAATGTACATAAATTTGAGAAAGTCCCAACCAACAGAGAAAAATAAACCATCGTACATAACACTTTTTAAAAAATATAGTTTAGTCTTCTAGAACTGTTCAATGAAAACATTATATGCTACTCAGAAAAAGACAAGGGATGATCCACTATATATACATTGCTCTGGAGATGAATTTTTGTGCTAGGCGCCATCACACATTAAAGACGAGAGACTTGTTGCGTACATTTGGAAAAGGGGATTCTGAAACCGGAACCACATATGTGATGTGATAAACTGACAAACATCCAAGTTCATATTATTTCTTAAGAGTTTGGCATTTTGATGACCTAGCAGAATGATTTCCCTCCAGAGTTGATGTTGTCATTGGCAACAGGACTGAACATGAGTTAAGAAGAAGACATGCATAAACAAGGGCAAAACGAAGATGAACAACTGAGGCATCAAAAGAAAAGGAAGGTAGTTATGTGACTTCATGTGGTGCTCAGTCACAGGATGGTGGATGAATAATAGTAACAAATATCTCAATGGTTAATACTAATACTAGTCACAGTCCTCTTGTGGATTGAAAATCATACTTCTATGCTCAACCACTACCAGTTGAGCTTGTCTAAGGATAGCTTAATTCTCCTCAAGGATATTAGTAAAGACGGAAAACTAACAAAAACAAAAAGGATATGGCAAGAAGTAATATGAGTCTGTTATGATTTGGTGTAATCCTCGCACAAGGATGTGTTTAGGTTACTCTTGAGGGGAAACCTGCCTGAAAAGTTGTTGTTGTTTTTCCCCTACTACAAACTCTTAATTTTCCTCAGAAATGGAAGCCTTCACAATTTGCCAGAACTTCACTTCAAAAATCTGTTGACAATTTAGGAGATTATCAGATGAGGGGGGGAAGTCGGGAATAAAAGGCATACTCCCAGCAAAGTCGCACGATCGCACAGAAGATTTTTAAACACATCGCACTTATCCAGGACTTAACCCATGAAGATCCAGGAATGCTCCAGCAAGAAACCATTCACGGAGAATGGTTTGTTGCTGGATCATTCCTGGATCTTCATGGGTTAAGTCCTGGATAAGCGCGGCATCATCTAAAAATCTTCAGCATGATTGCGCGACTTTGCTGGGAGTATGCCTTTTTCTTCCACAGTTTCCCTCTATCTGATAATCTCCTTAGGGATGAGCAAAAACCCCTCCCTGAGAAATTTCAGAGGTCTCCATTTCCTTTTAAATCCCTAAAATGTTTCACTCAAGTTTGTTGTTGTTGTTAACTGCCTTCCCGTCAGTCTCGGCCCATGGCGACCCTATGGATAGGAACCTCCAAATTTGTTTAAAGTTAAATCCTGGGGTTAGTTGATGGTCTATTGATTCTGGCACCATTATGGTGTGCTTAGAGGAAATGGCTCAAAGAGATTTTCATCCTGATGTTCAACAGGCAGGGATGGAGTACCAGATATATATATATATATATATATATATATATATATG
>CM034711.1:6976764-6988957 GCA_020142125.1 Phrynosoma platyrhinos
ATTGAAAAAGTGCAACATTAGCATTTCTAACAGATTGAAAGTCATTCTGTTACTTTAGTGTATTCACTAAATACAGTGAATACAGTGTATTCAAACAATTATTACAAACAAAATTTACTTTTTTATTTTTTATTTTATTTGTAACAAATGGAGTAATAATCTCCTGGACTTTGATTTTGCTAGTTTATGTGGAGTAGGCAAAAAAAGTTTTTAAAACCACAGAGGAAATCAACATTAGTAACAAAAATATTTATATTTGCTTTCCACAGTATCAAATAGACTTTAGGCATCCATTCCCTTAAAAAGAATTGAGGGGAATGTGAGGGACTAAGATTCAATTAATAGCCATGAAATTTAATCAGATTCATTTTCCAAGGTCTGGGCTGCATCCGCACTGTAGAAATATTCCAGTTAACTGTCATGGCCCAATGCTAGGGAATCCTGGGAATTGTAGTTTGTTGTGGCACCAGAACTCTCTGAAACAAAAGCCTAAATGTGTCATAAAACAACAGATCCCAGAATTCCATAGCACCAAGCCATGGCAGTTAAAGTGGTGTCAAATTGCATAATTTCTGCAGTGTGGATGCAGGCCTGGTTATCAGTTTCAATCTCTGCTTCTGCTTTGTTATGTTTGTCATCATCACAGTTATCATGGACTTTTAAAAACCGAAGGTGTATCTGGATTAAAAGAAGCTTCTCTACCTTTTCACATGTCAGTTTATTTCTTGATTTAGTGTGTTTCCAAACATAGACCAGATTCTTTCAGTTCCCCTAAAGGAAGAAATGCATCTTGCTCTTGCATTGGAGAATTCAGTTTGTAACTTAGGACTTGCTTGTCCTCATTCAGTGCACAGAAATTAGAATAATCTGATACTGTACATAGTTTTTAGAAATGATTTAGAGAATATATGAACATCTTGTCTTAAAGATTTTATTCATCATACTAAAATAAAACATTCCATAATCAGTTTTCTTCCTTTTTAAAAAAAATTTTGGGGGGTGGGGGTGGGGAGGCTTCAGGAAAAAAACGGGGGGATGGGACATTTTTTTCCAAATTTTCCAGTTTTTTTTTTCTGGGCCTTCCCATCTCTAGCCACAGAATTTCTAAGAAACTCTACAGTGACAGCTGGCGGACCAGACAGCCCCACAGGCCCATACTTGCCTCTGCCATTGTGTCTGCTGAGAAGACCCCTGCTGTGGCCCATGACATTGGATGGAGGCACCTGGCCACGTGCGTGTAGTCAGGCGCCTCTTTTCCACCAATACCCTGCTCCTAAACTTCACAGGCTTAATTCATTTACTAATTAAAATGTACCAGCTCTCTCCTCCATTTCAGTCTCATTCACCCAGCCTTCAATACCATCCTGATCTCATGTCTACTTTCTGTTTTCTACCAGCAGACTCTAAGAAAATTCCTCTCCCACACATCTGCATATTCCTGCGCCAGGCACCAAGCATCCCTTTGAACCACCACCAGTTATATCCACTAGTACTATGCCTCCCATCATTCTCATCATATCCCATTGTGCTCTGACATTCATATAATTCTTCTACATAACTGAAATATGGTTGAGAAATATACTTTTCTGTGATATGTTTAGTGGGAGACCTCTGAGGTTAGTAAAATAAGTCAGGCATGGGACTTCATTTAGCCATGGTTTTAATCTTTTTGTGACTTTTATCTCATTGGGGATACCCATTTTCCTATCAGCTGATACTGAGAAGCTTAGTGCATGTTGATACTTATGACAGTACTGTATATATAACCATCATGACTAGCTCTTTCTTCTTTTTATGTTAGTTCTCAAGTACTCTTTATGTCAGTTCTCATTGATATGTCTTTTCTCTTTCAGATGGTCTCTCCCCATGATGATGTCCATTTCCCACCGTGGTACAGGAGTTGCAATGAGCTTAGGTACTTTGCCTTTTTCTCTGTTCCGTTTACCAGTAATGTTGTCATCAATGACAGAACAGAATATACCATTTCAAACTGCAAGTGTTGGTCTGTACGTATGGGGGTATGTGGCCCCTCTGGAAAAAGTCCTCATATGTAGAACTTCCTCAAATCCCCTTCCTCAATATATGCTAGCTTTTTTTTTTTTTTTTTTTGGAAGGAGGTGTTGTTCTATCATAATAACATGCAACAACATCAGGAAATCAGACCTTCTACCTTCAGTCTCAAGTGGTATAGTTCTTTCTGTCATCTCAGGCTTCAAAATACAGTTGGCCTTGTTATCCGCTGGGGCTTGGTTCCAGGACTCTCTCCCATGGATACCAAAATCTGTGGATGCTCAAGTCCCATTATATACAACAGGGGTAATAAAATAGTCTCCCTTATATAAAAATGGCAAAATTAAAGTTTGCTTTTTGGATTTAAAAAAATATATATATTCAAGCCGTGGATGGTTGACTCCATGGATACAGAAGGCCCACTATAAGCATGTACAGAATTGCAGTTTTGACAGCCTGTTTCTATCCGTGGAGTTTAGGCCCTCTAAGTTGTATGGTATTTGCTCCCAGTAAATGGGAATAAATAAATGGAAGAATAAATTGTCAGAGGAAGTATACCTATAATATCAGGTGTAGAGGGTAAACAGCATTATATATGTTGCTTTTGTGCCCTACTTAGGCTTACCAGAAATGTTTTCAATGGCCAAAGAGAGAAAGAAGAGTATTGATGGTACAGATATTTTATTTGTTAAGGTATAGGGATCATTGAGAATGATAACTCCCCACTATCTACTACTGATAAAGTGGTACAGTCTAATTCAGAGTTTAGAAACATTACATTTTAGACTACATTTCCCACAATCTTCTAACCACCATAGTTTTTTGTGAGTGTGAACCGATTGCTCTCAGGCAGTTGTTTGAGGACCATGGGCTGAGAGAGAGAGAAAGAAAACAAAGCAGCTGGAAAACAACAAAGTAATTTATGTTATGGAAATTTTGGTTCATGCAATACATCTCCAGCAATGGTGGCAGATATAGCATTTGTAAGCAGCTGGCCAATTGTTGGTGGTTGGTTAGAAGAGAGTATATCTAACAATAGCTAGATATCTACAACAGCTAGGCTCTACTCTGGTTTCATTTGCTTGCCCTTCCCTACCATCTCTGCCAACCTTTCTGGTAGTATCACCTGGAAGAGGAAGGGAAAAGGAGAAGGGAAAGAGTGGAAACCTAGAGGTGGCAGAGAGAAACACTGCTCCCTTCTTCCAATGCCCAGATGGCATGTGCACTCTGACCAAGTTGTCATGATCTGTGCCAGCTTTCTCTCCTCTCCTCTTCCCCACTGCCTATCAGTTTGGCTCTGTTTCCAGATTAGGGCCTGCGTCTTGCCCAGTTGTTGGTGAAGACTAGGTGACACATCATTGCTTGGGATGTGAATTTTCCAGAAGGTTTTCCAGAGGCAGGGGGTTATCTATTTGAGTACTTGTAGCTGAATTTTGTTGGATTTAAATAGCTCTTTAGCATTCCTATTTTTCCTTAAATGTGTTTTTCCAGGAGTGTCGCTCTTTGGCTTAAGTGCCCTGGTACTTCCAGGGCATTTCACTGACTATCTGGAGCTCATCAAGTCCCTCAGTCTGGGTCCTGCTCTCATCTACTCAGCAAAGTTTGCCTTAGCTTTCCCCTTGACCTTCCACACTTGGAATGGAGTCAGACATTTGGTAAGTAACCTTTTTGTGTAACTTTGGGAAGGTTGCTATTGGGTTCAGTTTTTCTTTTGTTTTTGCAACTGTGATGGAGCTCTGTTGGATTCTGTTCTACCAAATTTCTATTCCCCTCCAGCATCCTTTTTCACATAGTGGCCAACTGAATGCTTCCAGAAAGATTGCAGCCAATTTATTGATTTACAGTATTTTATGTTGTATTTCTACCATAGCCATTTTATTTTACAACAAATAAAAAAGCAAACAGTGAAACATTAGAAACATAAATAAAAACACTTTAAAAACAGGTATAATAAAACAGTGAAAAATGATTATACTGAGAAGGCTGTTTAAAAGGCCAAGTTAAATTTATGTGGGACACCTGCCTCCATGGTGTAGTAGTTTGAATGTTGGACTGTGATTTTAGTGACCAGAGTTTGAATCCCGGCTCAGCCATGTAAACTAACTGGGTGACCTTGGGCAAGTCACACTCTCTCAGTTCAGAGGATGGCAGTGGCAAACCCCCTCTGAAGAAACGTGTCAAGAAAACCCATGATAGGTTCACCTTAGAGTTGCTATAGGTCAGAAATGACTTGAAGGCACACAACAACCATTTATTAATACATAAATCTTTTGCAGTTTTCATTACCTTTTGTGAAGACTGAAAATAATAATAGTTTTTGTCCTATCGCTGACATATTGAAATAAATCATAGTCTGATCTTCATATCTGCAAGATCAGTGACCACAGTTTCACTTACCCTCATCCAAGAGGGGGGGATTTCTCTAGGCACCTTGAGGTCCTCCTGGGAAACTCTTTAAACAATTTCAGCTGGAAATTGGAAGCCTCAAAGCATTATGTTGGCACTCAAAAAGTTTCACTTTTCGGAGGTTTTTGGATTTCTATGTTAGGAATGCTTAACCTATAGTTAAACATTGCTTCGCCCTGAAGATGACAAAATATAAAAGCAATTCTTGTTGTTGCTAACCTCCATCAAATTGACTTCAGCTGATAGTGACCCTGTGAATGAGAGATCTCCAAGTCATCCTGTTAACAACAGCCCTGCTCAGGTCATGGTTTCTTTGACTACATACCAGAAGATGGAGAAGCTCCATTTTCCCACTCTCCTTCATCCTCTTCCCAATTCCAGTGTAGCTAAAAAGCTTCCAACTAGACAGAGGATTAAAAAGAAAAGGGGCTAGGCAGGCCTCAAAAGACTTTGTAAAAAGGATCTTCTTTTTTCAGAGGTTCACCTGTAGTCAAGAGAAGCCAAACAAATGGTAAAATTTCAATATAGTGCTTACAAAATTCAGTTCTGGAAAATGATAGGATGGCCTTATAACAGTGGTCAACACATTTGGGTGGAAGCTTTTTTCCATGTTTGAGAGAAATCGGGGGGAAAGAAAGGAAAAGAGAAACGAAGAAAATGCATAAATAAAATATTTTACAGATTGTTATTACACACAGTTGCAACATTCTCCCCCACACTACCATTCTGATGTTTTGGACTACATCTCCTTTCATCCCCAGCCAGCATGGCATTGGCCATGCTTTCTGTGGGTGATGAGAGCTCTAGTTCAGCAAATCTGGAGGGCAACAAGTTAGGGAAGGCTCCTATAATAGAGCTAGCTTTTAACACAGCTTCTATTTTAACCAGTGACATAGAATCACGTTCATTGTTTGGTTTCCATTTTTCTTTCAGTGCCTTTGATGAAAGTGTTTACCAAAACAGATAGGGCATTTTATAAGGGCTTCTTGCTATTTGCTTGGAAATTGTTTTTCCAAGAGTACCTTGAGGCTTAGCTTCTTTCTGGTTGCTTTGGTTTTTTGCTTCATTGTGTTTGGTGCTACCTTCCTTCAAAGTAGCCAGTGTGGCACGATGGTTAAGAGTGTGGGATGGGAAATCAGAGTTTTAAGCCTCGTCTCATTCTCTCGCATTATGTTCTTGAGCCAGCCATGCTTCCCTCTCAGGGTGGCATGTGAGGATAAAGTGGCAGAAACGACAGAGGTTTTATTCAGATGTTGTTTGACTGTGTGACAGTGTGAATAATCTCATGCATTCTGGTTTTGTTCTCACTGTTTATTTATCGGAACCGCATCTCTGCACATCCCTGTGAGTTCTGTTGCTCACACGGATCATCACTGCAAATAAAGATGGAGTCAATGATGTGGATGTATTTGAAACACATTCAAGGCATGCAGAGTTTTATCCTGGTTTATCCCAGGTCTAGTCACATCTGTTTTTCACGCAGCTGACAATGCAAATCTTTTAAGAAAACTCAGTGAAAAACCCGAGATGGATTATCCCAGGTTAATTGGGTTTATCGGCAGCCCCCCCCCCCAACTTACGTGGGTGAATTCGAAATGCATGTGAACAACAAAGATTCAACCCTCATTCTACCGGGATTATTTTCACCATCTGAATAACCCATAAATTAAATCCCTCAACTTGCCCCCCTTCAGATGCATAATACTGTGACTACTGTCATCCCCTGGCCTAGACAATGTGGCTATGTTGGCTTGGGATGATGGAGGTGATAGGATTCATCTTGAAGAGCATCTACCACATCTTACATTGTGGAAGGATGCCCTAAAAAAATAAATCTTTTGAAACAAGCAACATCAAGAGGATTTCTGTGTCCAGTTAGATTAAATGCATGTCTTAAACAGTGGTTTTGATAGCAAAGGAAGTAAGAGGAATGGTTAAACTTGCTTGAAGCAGTCAGAAGTTGCATCTTATATCTGTATCCTTTGTAGTCATTCTCTGTGTTGTGAGCTGGCTGACACTTTTCAAAACAATTAGATCTGTCAGCCTTTTATGTTTTCCCTTTTGATTATTTTTTTTAATGGTTCTGAATGCTCGCTTCTGGAGCTCTGCAACATTCCCTTGAAAGCAACTGAGTTCAGTACTTGCCCATGGCTGGGACCTTGGCGCAGACGTTCTCCCCCTGAAGAAGTGTGAGCACTGCATGTGTGATTTCCAGTTTAGAAAGAACACTGTAAAGGCCAAGCGCTGACTCCATCGCGAGGCTTGTGGGCATCTTATGCCTTTCCAAATGACCCTCTTCCAAACCATAAATATGGATTCATCCTCCCAGCCTCCACTTTTTTCAAGGGGGGGAAGAGAATTCAGAAAATAAAATCTGGGGGGATTAGAAGGAAACAAGATGATTGTTTTTTGCTCAGGGGAAGGCATGTTTATGCATGCAGGACTTGAAATAGAGATTAACTCTGTGTGCCATTTTGCCTTATTAGGGAGATACAAAAGCTGCTGTCATTACATACAGATTGCTGTTTGAAGGTGCCATAACTAGTGAGACAGTCTTGCCCACAGGAGAGACAAACAGGTCTGGAAAGGACAGATTTCTTCCAGCTCCCTATGTACATACTTATCTGTGGCTTAATCCTGGGGTACAGTGCTGGAGCCCAACATATTCCTGTGCATTGTAAATTTGTTGTCGTTGTTGTGTGCCTTCAAGTCATTTCTGACTTATGGCGGCCCCTCAGGGGTGGTTTGCCATTGCCATCCCCTGAAGCTGAGAGAGTGTGACTTGCCCAAGTGGGGTTCCATGGTCGAGCCAGGATTCGAACCCTGCTGTCCAGAGTCATAGGCCAGTGCTCAAACCACTACACCACACCGGCTCCTCCATTGTAAATGCAACAAGGCAGATCTCCCCTGTGAATCAGGAAATCCTTTGTGGTGTTCAAGGGCAGCTCTTGTGAGTAGCACTCTCCAGGTTACTAAACAATAGAAACTTTCTGAAAATCTGTTCTTTTTCTTTTTTGAGGCCACAGATAAGTATGTACATAGGGAGTTGGGAGAAAGGCAAACTTTTCTACTTTCAGCCCTCCAGGGGCCACCAAGACTGCTCCCCCCAAGGAAGTGGCTAGATATCTGAGTTTGAAAAACAGTTTTTTAAAAAATGATAGACAATTATAAGGGACCCTGCAACTTATTTGAAGTGTGAATTCTCACAACTATTTTCTTTTGGCCATAAAACAAGGCTTCTGACCCCTATTTCCATATAGGTTTGGGAAGTCCTGTGTCCTTATTAGTTCGTCTGCATCTATTCACAGTTCCTTATAGTCCTTGATTAAGGTCTCCTGAACTTCTACCATTTTGCACAACAGTGTAGTCTGGTGAGAGCTACCATGGTGTAATGGTTTGCGCGTTGGACTGTGATTCTGGAGAACAGAGTTCAAATCCCAGCTTAGCCATGTAACCCAGTGGGCAAGTCACACTCAGTCTCAGAATGGCAAAAAATGTGTTTGTATGTATTTGATGGTTAATTTTTTTAATGCTGTCTGTAAAAGTCAGGTGGGTCTCTTTCTAGTGTGTTGCACTGGCCTGTGGTATGCTTGCGTTTCTAAAAAGAAGAGCTGCCTTGCTTAAACACATGAATTGAGTCCCTCTAGGCTATCGGTAGACAAGCTGTGGCCCTCTAGATGTTGATGAACTGCAGCTCCCATTTTCCATCACCCTCCCCTGGTCCAACATTGTGGGGGGTTTTTCTCCATCAGTGGGCATCTCACTGCTCTAAGAAGGCCCAGAAGCAGGGCACAGAGATAATGTTTTTCTATTGTTTGTCGCCATTACAGCTATACTGCCTCTTAACATAGAAATTTCAGTAGCCATTGATCCACCCACAAATCATATCAGATCCTTCTATTAATATATAATTTAAGTATATGTCATTCTTCTTGTAGTAGAGTGTGATTTAGTATACATTGGATTGAACATGCAGCATCTCTACTGTCTCTAATTTCATTATTCAGTTGTCTTTTTCCCTTTTACTTCTCCCCTCTCAAATGCTCCCGGTGGTTGCTTTCTGGTTTCTTATCCTAAAATACCTTGATCTTCTTTCTCTCTTTTTTTTATTTTTATTTTACAGGTATGGGACATAGGCAAAGGATTCAAGATACCTGAAGTCTATCAGTCTGGAGTCCTTGTCCTCCTCTTGACAGTCTTGTCCTCCGTTGGGATTGCAGCCATGTGAATCTGAGCCAGGAGCAGTTCTCCTCCCACCCTCTGCTCTACTCCATTTCCTACATAATTTACTTAATCGAAGCTTTGAGAGTGTGCCTACCAATTCTTGGGCTAGATACAGTCAGGTTGGTGATGCAGGATGGGTGAACAGTTCACAGATAGAGACATAGTTAATTGTAAATTGAAAAGAGGCAGTTATTTTGCTGTCTCCCAGATTGGCTGAAATTACTGTAGAAATTCCTATATATATATTTGTGTGTGTGAGAGAGAGAGAGAGATGTCCTACATTCTAAGTAGTTAGGGGATCTTCTCCAGCTGAAGCTGAAGACTGGATGAACACGATTCTAGAAGGCTGAGAAGAGCAGAGTACTGACTGGCTAAAAAATTCTCATACAATGTACCACAAGCCTTTGCTTTTCTCAGCTGTATGCTGTCTTTTCTGTCTTTTTCCTCACCCTCCATTTCCAAAGGCTAGAAACAATACCAGCCTTTGTACACAACTGAGGGAGAAGGGAGCTCCAGTAGTGCAGTGTGTGAGCGAATATGTGGGTATATTTTTAATGGACAACAATCCCCATTGATGACTGAACTGTGGCAAGACCAGCACATTCAGCTTTGGCCACCTCCAGCTGCTGTCCTATTCCTTGTCCCTTTATCTCTGGAATACTGGTGTGAGGGAGGTTTAGGGCTTGCAGCCCAAGAGTGTCCTATTGCTTTTGCCCCATGCAAGACACACCAGACATAGAAAGGAAATGACATATTCTTGTGTCAGGATGCTAGGAGATTGCCTTTTTTGCAGAGAACTGGGCCTGTTTTAAGTCAAACCTTTAAAAATCTGTTGCTCTTCTTCCTTTTGTCAAGAGCTATCATCACAACCACTTCCAGTCAAGTAAATAGACATCACTCCCTCTGTAAATATAATCTGTCTCGTAATTGTCCTAAGATGCTGAAGTTGAATGGCCTTCTTCCTTATGGTCAAAACATCTTTCCTCTCAGTTGTCACAACTGTTGCTTTGGTTTTATAAAGGACTTGCCCTTTATGTTAATAAATAAGCCTCAGCCTTTTGTTGGGCAGATAAAGGTACTGGTTCAAACTTATTTTACATGTTTCTGGCTAAGAAGGGATGGTATGCTGTAGAAAACCAATTGCCACAGGTCTCTTAGTTGGACATTGATGCAGACTTACCCAGCCTTTAAAATGTTGGTATATTTTAAGGCGAAATGCACCATCCATCCACCACTATGGCTGTAACTCAGTAGTAAAGAACATGCTTTGTGTACATAAAGTCCCATGTTCTATCTTTGGCATCTCTAGTTAGAGCTGGGGGGTAATTATTTTTTGGAAAGAAAGCATGAAGACTGGAATATTTATATTTCAAGGAGAATATCTAATTTATAGAGAACATTTTGGGTATTCAGAGGAGCCCAAGCACATTTCAGTGGAAGAACAGAGCTGGGGAAAGCTTGCTCCCTGCCTGAAACTCAGAAAGGCTGTCAGCTAGATTGGCAAGACTAAGTTGGTATAAGTAATCCTTTGTTTTTTTAAAAAAATGAATATTTCTCATAAATGTGAGGATGGGCTACAGTTCTTGATACGATGACTGTATTATCAATTGATTATTACACAGAAGTGTAATAATCAAAAACAATGTTGTAATGGAAGTCACCCCCTTTGTGTACCAGACAGTCAATCATAACTGCTTACACTCAGGATACTCCATTCTCCACCACTAGATTTTCCATCTTTCCTTTCCAGAACAGTATTCTGTGATCGGGGAGCATTTTTCATATTCATCTTGCTCCCTCTCTCCTTACTTATGTGTTTCTGTTGGCCCCATTTCTTTTGTGTCTGCATGTTTCTGCACCTTAGGGTTCTTGTCCTGCAAAATCTGATGATACTTCCCTTATATGTGTCAAGATTTAAGCTACATTAAATGTATACAATGAATTTTCTACTAGTGTACAGCAAACTTTCCCAAACTGCTGCTGTCCATTTGTGTCGGACTACAACACTTTTCTTCCCCAGCATTGAACTAGTATGCTTTTTAGTTATTCATTTTCAGTGGCTGGGGGTCTGGGTTAGCAATTTTATGTTCCTTTCCTCTCCTGCTGAATTTCCTAATGTTAATAGTGTTGCTTTGCATTGACAAAGGCCCAGTTTGTAACATTTCACACTGAAGTGGAGTAAAACAAAGAGTTGAGCATATAAATGCAGAATTCGCCAGCCTAAATACCACATCGGTTTCTGATGCTAAAAATAGGAAGGCAGGGGGAGGAGAAATCTGATCTAACCTGTTTCTTTCTTCCCACCGCATACAGTCTATCAAAACAGATGATCCCCATCTCTTTACTTGCAGCTTTTGAAAGTTCATTTTAAAAGCCTGTCACTTTGATGATCAAAAAGAGATTGTGCAAGGCTTTCCTTGATGGGTACCTTCTTTTGTGTCAAACTAGTTATGTGTGCCCGTAATTAGGATGAGTTTTACTCCTTGACGCTTTTTTCCATCCTTTTTTGTTTCAATTTTTTTATCATCTGTTCATTGGAACATATTGGATGCTAATGAGTCTGGAAGCCTTCTGAATTCTGGAACAGATTCCATCAGTGTTTTGCAAACTAATTAGCTGGGTTTCTCCCCTGCCAGCCACCCCTTTGCAAATGTGCGTAGCATAAACAGAGCCAGCTGTGTGATTCATCTGTCCCTTCTAGTGTGGTCCTCTTCAAAAGGAAATTTTCCGGAAGATCACTCCTCATAGTTTATTAGGGAGCATCTTGATGGGAAAGATCAATATTACCAACCAAGTGCTACGAGGCAGTGTGGTGTTGTTGCTGAAGTGTCAGATTGTGACTTAAGAGATCTGGGTTCAAGTTCTGTTGAGTGAACGTAGGCTAGTCACTAGCCTGACGTACCTTGCAGGGTGGTTTGTTTAATAAATTCAACCTTGGGCCCTCAGTGACTGCAGTCCTTCTGTCTGTGGTACCAGGAAGGTGGGCATGGTCTCCAAATATATAATGGGTGGTTTACCCTTTGTAAAATTATGGAAGTAATATTCATTTCCTCCAGATTTTGTTGGACTTTAGCAGTAGCGTTAACATTTGCATTTCTATACCGCTTAATAGTGAACTCTCTTAAGTGGTTTACAATCTGTAGTAAGCCAATTGCCCCCAACAAGGTGGGTGCCCATTTTACTGGCCTATGAAATTATGTGACAGATGGAAGGCTGAGTCATCTCTGGAGCCCAGGGATTGAATTTACAACTTTATGTCTGCAGTACCGGCATACTTTCAAGCCTTAGATAGAATAATGGCTTATGAAATCCTAGCAGAATGTGGAGGGCCATAGATTGCCTAATGATAAACAGAAAGGAATGTCTGCGTAAGACTACAGGTAGAGTATCTTTTATCGAAATATGTGGGACCAGAAGAGTACTTGCTTATACATACATAATGAGATATCTTGGCAATGGAACCCAAGTCTAAACATAAAATTAATTTATGTTTCACATATTCAAATGACCTGAATAGATTAGAAAGCTGGGCCAAAGCTAACGAAATGAATTT
>CM034711.1:7002948-7015753 GCA_020142125.1 Phrynosoma platyrhinos
CACTTTATTATCGCTTTCTGGCCCACGTGTGATAATGTCCATAGACTACGTAAGTCTACTTCCTCAAATGCATTTGGACTAGTATTAAACATTAATGCATCTGAGGAAGCAGACTTAAGTCTAGGAAAGCTGATGCTGCCAACTTCTTTTTTTCGGTTAGTCTCAAAGATGCCAAAAGATCTCTCTGCATACCGAAGGCTGAAATGGAAGACATGTCCTGGAAAAGGAGGATGCCTGGTCACCCTGCTGCCACGTGAAAGAAGACACCATCATCCCTTGCTTGGTGAGTAAGAACATGACTGGGAGGAGAGCTGGGTGGAGGCCTTGCCAATTCACCTTTGAGGAGTTGGTTGTAGTAGCTATAAAGAGAGGAGTGTCCTGGCAGAGCAGTCAAAAAGTGCTTGGCACCCCAGAGTTTTCCCCCAAAGCTCTCATCGTCCACAACTTCTCCACTTCCGCCGAAATACGTCTTGGAACGATGGCCGGGAATTGGCAGATCTATCTCTTCTTTTTATATCTAATGCCAGGTAGGGATTGAACTTCAGGTTGACCACAAATGTCACATTTTGAAGAACGGCATTCCGATGGCACTGGCGTTCCTGTCCAGGTCCTGGTCAGTTTTGAGGATGATGGTGGTCATTGTAAATTTACTTGATAGCAAGGTTTGAATGTTGGCAAGCAGGACTGCCGAAATCAGGGCTTTTGGGAATAAGGAGTTTGCCACTCTGTAGCCGGGGCAGGAGGAGAAGACCTTTCTGTCCTTTGCTGGATTATGTTTTAGAGTGGTTCCCCAATTTTTTGGTCTTCCTAGTGCTTTGGACTTTATCTGGGTTTGTTTATCTGGTAGATAAACTCTAACTACAATGTAGGGATTGCTGAAATCAGAGCTTTGGGGAGGAGTGGGTTTGCACTCTATCGCTGGGACAGGATAAGACCTCTTTGTCCTTTTCTGGATTACATTTTAGACTGGTTCCCAAACTTTGGTCTTCGAGTTGTTGTGGATTTCAACTCCCAGAAGCCCCAGTCAGCTTGGCCAACACTCAGGAATTCTGGGAGCTGAAGTCCAAAACACCTGGAGGAGCAAAGTTTGAGAATCCCATTTAGCCCAAGCCCTAGGGTCTAAAATTTCATGTACTTTGGACTTCAGAACAGATGGGAGCTTTGGTCTCCAATGTTTACATTCCTTCCCCTCAAAGCCTGGATATATGCTTCTTGCAATGTGAATGGTGCACGGTGGTTTATGAAAACATCTCTTTCTGGTACAAGTTATTGGCTGTGTGTGTTTTTAAAACATGCACAAGACTCTTTTTGTGTGTATTTAGAGTTTAGTATATATAGTTTTTTGTGGCTTTTTCGGGCTGTGTGGCCATGTTCTAGAAGAGTTTCTTTCTGACTTATGTATATATATATATATATATATATATATATATATATATCCATGGATTCAACTAGCCACAGCTTGAAACTATTTAAAAAATATAGACACTCCAAAAAACAAACCTTGATTTTGTCATTTTATATAAGGGATACTATTTCACAATGCCATTGTATTTAATGGGAGTTGAGCATCCACGGATACCAAAATCCTGGAACCAAACCCCAGCAGATACCAAGGGCTCACTGTATTGTATTTTAACTATTGGTTTTATGTGTTTTCTTTTTTAATTGTGTTTTGTATTTTAATGTGTGGGTACCCTGCATCAAGCTTTGAGGAGAGGCAGGAAATAAATATTTAAATAATTTAAAATTCTTTAAAATATTAAATTTCTTCAAAATATTTAAAGAATTATTTATTATTATTATTATTATTATTATTATTATTATTATTATTATTATTATTATTATTATTATTATTCAATATGCATATATCTATGCATACACTGGGAGCCAGTGTGGCGTAGCAGTTTGAGTGTTGGACTATGACTCTGGAGATCAGGGTTCAATTCCCAGCTCAGCTATGGAAACCCACTTGGTGACCATGTACAAGTCACACTCTCTCAACCTCAGGGGAAAGCAATAGCAAACTTCCTCTGAACAAATTTTGCCAAGAAAACCCCATGATAGGTTTGCCTTATGAGTCTCCATATGTCGGAAGGCACACAACAACAACAACAACAACAACAACAGCAACAACAAATTGATGTATAAGCAAATTTATAGATAAGCTATATAGATAGACAGACAGCTATATCTATGTGTCTATGTGTCAAGAACATAATCAACCTCTGACAGCTGTCAAATGCTGTTGGCGGAGCAAGAGCTTGTGTGGTTAATTGCATGGTTAAATGGGGTTGGACTGGATGACCCTTAGGAGTCTCTTCCAACTCTATGATTATGTGATTCTAAGAAGAAGGAGATCGAGTTAGATTCTATATAGTTAGATTCTCAATGCACAATCCCACATGTCTTGTATTTACATCTGAAGACTGTTGTTTTTCCCACGAATTAGCAATTTTGCTGGCTATCAGGATCAATGCAAAGGGACGGGAAGTGATGTACTTGGCCAAGGGGCAGTCGGTCAAGTTGGTCTGCCCCTATGAGCTGGAACCCCAGGACCATGGTCCAAACAGCCTGGACATTGAATGGACTCAGATGAACTCTGATCCTACCAGTCTGGACAATGTGGTGAGTGGCCCCTTTTTCCAGTTGTATTTCAATGGATCCTAAATACCTGTGACTTGATATTATATCCCATCAGTATGTCTGGCTGCATCTGCACTGCAGAAATAATCCGATTTGACACCTCTTTAACTGCCATGGCTCAATGCTATGGAATTCTGAGCATTGTAGTTTGTTTCTCTATCTATCTATCTATCTATCTATCTATCTATCTATCTATCTGTATTGCTGTATCCACACTGCCTCCACTGCATTCACACTGGTGCCTCAACAAACTACAATGCCCAGAATTCCATAGCATTGAGCCATGGCTGTTAAAGTGGTGTCAAATTGGATTATTTCTGCAATCTGGATCCATTCCAAGAGTTTTCTTCACCTCTTGATCTCCTTAAGCAACAAAGTTCTGGGAAAGTTACGGGAAATTATTTTGTGTTAACGCTAGTAATAATCCTGGGGTATAGAGCTTTGAAAGTTCACTTAAAAACCAGTTACTGTTACAGTCACAAATGCAAAAGTAGTTATCGCTATTCATTTAAAAGGAATCGCCTTTAAAATACTTTCAGTTATTCCAAAGCAACTAAAGTGACTTTTCTTAAACAATCAAAATGCCTCTAGTTGTTTGGCTGGAGTACAAAATATGTCAGTGAGATCACACAAGCCATGCATATGGTTGCAGTAACTCTGCAAAAGTTACTACTAGTTACAGCCATAATGTAAATTAAATGTGCCTAAATTGTAGCAAAGCAGAAACAGACAAGGAATTTGATGTTTGTAACCAAAGCTTTTAATGTTATTTTTAAAGGGTGTATAAGTAACATGTTACCACACACATACTGATAAACATGACAAAATAATTAGGACTTGTTACATTACCTGTTTTGCTAATTACTTTTGTATTCCTAGTTTCTGCTTTTCTTAGCTATAAATTCATATATATATATATATATATATATATATTGCTTTCTTAAAAAATAATTTATCCATTTGCAAAAATGAGGAGGGAAATGAGAAATGGTCAGGAAATGTTGATTTTAACCCAATTAGAAGTTCACAACCTTCAGGGTGACCAGAGGTCCTCTTTTTCCAGGACATGTCCTCCATTTCATCCTTCTGTCCAGGAGGAACTGCCACATGTCCTCCATTTTGGGCTTGACAAAGAAGGATGGATGTATATTTATATGAGTGTTTTTAGCTTTTATTTGGTAATGTCCCCCGTTTTTCTGGTACATCCTACATTTTGTGGTGCCTTGTCCTCCTTTGCACTGAGGACATCTGGTTGCCCTGACAGCATTATATAAAAGGAACAGCATTACCCCTTTGTACCTCTAAAACTACATTTGTCTATTCAGCAGCGTTCTCTGATTTCTGCCCAGCAGATCCTTAGCTACCATGACCACAAAGTGATCCATCCTGACTACAATTATCTACAACAGAGAGAGAGGTTTGGAAACCAAGAAGGAGCACAATATTTAAGTAACCTCAATGTCCATGAGAACATGGTGAAGGACAGCGCAGTTGGCCACCATCTCGTTCCCATGAGTTACTGCTGCTCAGGTTTGCAACAGCGAGTAAAATTTGCCCTTCCTGATCCAAGCCAGTATGATGCTTCCATCAACCTGGAAAATGTTCAGATTTCCGATTCGGCAACATACGAATGTAAGGTGAAGAAGACGACGCTGGCGAGCCGCAAAGTGACCATCATGGTACTTGGTGAGTCCTGCTAGAGCAGAAGGAGACCTTTGCTGAGAGATTAAGCCTCTGTTTTGCATGAAAAGGGCTATGGCTGTCTCAAAACATGAGACTCTCCAGACTAAACCCTTTCAGATGGACCTCCTCTTATATCAGTCTTTGTGTTGCAGTAATGTTATTATCACTCCAATAGTGTTAAAATTGGATGTACAGGAGGTGCTAGGAGTAATAATCTGAAATAATAATCATCAGTAATAATCTGTTTGTGCATACATGTGCCAAGATGCAAGGCAACAAAATGCATGACAAGAAAATGTGTCCAGGTATCTAGTACAGTCTTTTTAAAGACATACATATGTGTGTTTTAAAAAATTAAACTTTTAGAATATGATCTCTGGCCAATATGATCTCTTCCATTTCAAACAAGAACTACTCCAAATATTTTGCTTTCTGAGGCATCAATGGTGCCTCCTACCCTCATTTCAGATACAGGCTGCACCCCCACTGCAGAAATTATCCAGTTTGATCCACTTTAAGTGCCATGGTTCCATGATATGGAATCTGGGGATGTGTAGTTTGTTGTGGCACCAGAGCTCTCAGTGAGAGAGAAGGTTAAATGTCTCACAGAACTACAGATCCCATAGCATTGAGCCACGGCAAGTAAAGCAGTGTCAAAGTGGATTATTTCTGCAGTGCAGATGCAGACACAGAGTGCTGAAAAGGAATCATATCGCCATACCTGAGAGAAGCAAGCCAGTTGAGGGAAACACAATAGGTTGTGTGGCGCACATAGGTTTGTCCTCAGCTAGAAAGGAAAGGAGGACCCACTAAGTTGCTCCAGCCTCTCTCAGCTGAATTACTTTGGAATTCGTTCAGTTTGCTAACCTTATAAAATTATCTCTCCTTTCTTTCAGAGAAACCATCTGTTCCCAAATGCTCAATTTTAGGGAAGGTAGCTGTGGGCCACGAAGTCATCCTTCGCTGTGCCTCAGAAGCTGGCAACTCCCCACTTACATACCAGTGGAACAAACTAGCAGATCACCTCCATGGGAACATGATCTCTGCTCTCACTTCAAAAGGTAAGGATGCTGTGTGATTGACTTAGCTGGTCCTCCAGGTGTTTTGGACCGCAGCGCCCAGAAGGCCTAGCCATTTGGGCCAACAGTCAGGAATTCTGGGAGCTGAAGTCCAAAACATCTGAATATCAAGCGTTTAGGAAACACTTAGGGAGGCGTCAACTGCTGTTGACTTAGGCCTCATTCCCACTTACATTTAAACCGGTTTACAATTCATCTTCGCTCTGTGTCGGCGAATTGATTCCAAAAGCTCCGTCGCTCCCACTACAAAACCAGATCTTTCCATTATTCCCTTGTAATCACTTCTTTTTTGGCATGATTGTAGTTTCCACTAGTTTGCACCGCTTCAAAATGCATGTCAGTTATCTATGCATCATTAGGGATGCAAGTGGCAGCACGGTAAGGGCAGGGCCATTGCAGGCGCCAAATGGGGCGACTTTAGCAGGCTGCTCAAAAGTACACCATTTCCTCTTTGAGCAGCCTGGCTTGGGAACTAATTTTTTTTAAAAAATTTATAGAAGATTCAATCCATTGGTTTTGCAACTACTTGTCATGTTGAGCTGCCGTCAGCCTGATCTGCCAGCGCACCAACAAGTAGTTACAAAAAACAATGGATTGCATATTATATATATATATATATATATATATATATATATATATATGCATGCCCATAGGTTACACAAACACAAAGGCAGCGCTGGGAGGGGGGGAAATGGTGGATTTCCCCAAAAGTGAGGAGAGATGGTAAACACCCCTCTGCCATTAGTCCACCCCCTCCTGAATGATCTGATTCAGATCTGTTGTTCCCACTTATTGAACACACTTTGGAATTGATTCTTTTTAAAAGAACCACCAAAGAACTAGTGTCAGGAAACAGTGGATTTTTTGCATTTGCCTCGCTTCATTGCGATTGCAACTGAGCTCAATAGATCAGAACCGGCTTCAAGTGGGAACAACGGTCATATAACCCAATCTGCAATTCGCTTTAAAACCTAGTGGAAACAAGGCCTTAGGGAGACATCCAGTCATCCACTGTCCTTTGCTTGTGGCTTCCTTTGTTGAAATAATCTATCTGTAACATGGTCTCCTTCTTTTCCTGCTGCTTGCTGGGTAAAAGTAATATTGTCTTTTCTGATTAAATTTGCCATCTTGGACAAAATGCAGTAGTTTAAGTTTAGTCATTTTGGGTTCTGTTAAGGGTTGAAGCTTGAGAATAGAGTTCTGAATCCTAGCTGAAATTGTTTGGTTCAGTCTATTATCAAATTTATGTTTTGAGTATGATCACTAGTGTCTCCTTTTTGGATCCCAACTTAGATATCAGATGTTTCTCTCTCCATTTGTTTTTTTAAACAACAAAGGAACTAAAGCAAACAAGTGCATATGCATGTGTCTGTGCCTGGAGAAGACATTCTGCTGAATAGTATCACTTTCTTTGCATGTTTTAACTGTTTTTAGTTATTGTATAGTTTAATTACTTCAGAATGTTTGTGTGCTCTGAATTCTAGGAGTGGGAAAGCATGATATGTGTGTAAGGAAAGTCAATGAGTCAAAATGACTGAAATGGAAAACTTTTGGTAAATGCAAAATGTCTTGTCTCTTGAAATGGTTGGATCTACCATAATTGGTCTTTCTCTCTAGGTCTCAATCCTGGTGACATCATCATTAAGAACCTCTCACAGGAACATGTTGGCATGTACCAGTGCAGTGTGGCCAACAAAGTCGGATATGCCCAGTGTGTGCTGGAGATCACTCTTGAAGCTGGTAAGAGAATCATAGAATCATAGAATTGGAAGAGATCCAGTCTAATCCCATTCTGCCATGTAGGAACTCAAAATCAAACCATTCCCGACAGATGACCATCCAGCCTCTGTTTAAAGACCTCCAAAGAAGGAGACTCCAACACTCTCCAAGGAACAGTGTTCCACTGTCGAACAGCTCATACTGTCAGGAAGTTCCTCCTAATGTTTAGCTGGAATCTCTTTTCTTGTAGCTTGTATCTATGGTTCTGGGTCCTATCTGGAACAGCAGAAAACAAGCTTGCTCCCTCCTCAATGTGACATCCCTTTAAATATTTAAACAGGACTATTATATTACCTCTTAACCTTCTCTTCTCCAGGCTCAACATACTCAGCTCCCTAAATCGCGCCTCATAGGCCTTTGCAGTTTCCAGACCCTTCACCATTTTAGTTGCCCTCCTTTGGACATGCTCCAGCTTGTCAACATCCTTTTTTGAATTATGGTGCCCAGAACAGCATCTCTTTTTTTGCAGTTTTATATAATATAATAATTTATCATTATAATTTATTATAATCTGTTATGAATGTAAGCAATGCCAAGCACAATTTGCAAAGCCACAGGACTTGCTGAATAAGATTTCCAGCTACCAAGGGAATGGCTTTCCATTTCTTTTCACTCCATTAATTACAAAAATTAAATCAATAATGCAACTAGCAAAAATAACTTTTCTCAATCCTGCAGATTCTAACCACACGATCATTGCTGTTGGAGTAAGCCTTGGCTGTTTGCTGTTCCTAGTTCTCCTTCTGTGTCTCATTGTTGGGCTCATTTACTACTTCAGGAGGAACAGATGCAAGGAAGAAGCCAACCAGATCAGGTGAACTGAAACAGGAATAGGGCTGTGCGGTTGGATAGCATTTAGTATTAATTCTGTGTATTATACTTTTAATTAATAACTACAGCAAACTGACTAAAAAGATACAAAGACACAGAAGAAGGGTGTGTATATAGTTTTTATTGTGTTAATGTGTTTTAGTATTTTAATTGTTTGAATATGTACTATTATAAGCACTTTTAATCTTAGAATAGAATAATAGAATAATGGAATTGGAAGTGACCAGAAGAGCCATCAAGTCCAATCCTCTGCCATACAAATCAAAGCATCCCTGACAGATGGCCATCCAGCCTCTGTGTAATTGTATTTTATTCTTTTAATGAGTGATGAGTTTTAATACTTGGTATGTAGAGAGATCTTGTAGCACCTTTGAGTCTAACTGATAGAAAGATGTTAGCAACATGAGCTTTCATAGACTTCAGTCTACTTCCTCAGATGCATTTAGTCTAAATGTGGCCTAAACCAAACGCATCTGAGGAAGCAGACTGAAGTCTACAAAAGCTTATGCTGCCAACTTATTTATATCGGTCTCAAAGGTGCTACAAGATCTCCACATATTGATTCTGCAGTCTAACATGGCTATATCTTTGAATTCTACCATTGTATTTTAACACCATACTAGAATCATAGAATCATAGAGTTGGAAGAGACCCCAAAGGCCATCCAGTCCAACCCTCTGCCATGCAGGAACTCAAAATCAAAGCATCCCCGACAGATGGTTATCCAGCCTCTGTTTAAATACTAGTTTAATTCTATTTTAATGCTCATTTTTGTATGTTTTTAATTCTACAGTTTTAATTTCATTTGTAAGCCACTTTGTGTCCCAGTTTTTGGGAAAGTATAATAAAGTCGTCCCTCCACATCTGTGGCTTTGACTTTTGCAGCTTTGATTAGTCACAGTTTTGATTAATATGCTCTCTCTAGAAATCTATTGGTCCTCCAGCAGAACTCTATGGCTAATGTCCACCAGAAGTTGCACTGGAGGGCCCTAGAGATTCCTAGAGAGGACACTTTTCCAGGCATTTGTAGATCCTCCAGCACAATGGTCAACGTCCAGCAGATGTTGACCATAGACTTGTGCTGGAGCACCTAGAGATTCCTAGAGAGATGTTCTCTCAAGTAAATAATCAGAATCTTTTTAATTTGCAGTTTTTCCACTTTCATGGAGGTCCTTCACCCCTAACTGCAGTGAATGTAGAGGGGCCATTGTAATAATAATAATAATAGTAACAACAACAACCTTCTTTATATTACATAGGATAACCTTTCAAGAATCCCAGCATAGTTCTTCTGAGAAGTTCTTCCTCTTATTTATATAAAAATGTAAACTAATTATATTTCCTCCTTTTAGGATTGACACAGCTCCTCCACGGGAAAGAAGCAAGAGCCCACAATCTGTTTTGGGCTACCTGTCACACAAAATCAGCTTCTCGCAACACAGAAAGTATGAACCTCCGAAGGAGCAGGAAGGTATTGAGATGCTCTGCCCAGCCCAAGACCTGAGCACTGTGAATCACTGCAGCAAGGAGAGTGAGATCCAGAACAACAGTTCTATGTCGGTCACCACAAAGGCCAGAGTTCATCATGCCCCAGTCATTCCTTCCTATTTACAGTCAAAGTCTCGAGCCCAAACTTCATTTCAATCACCTACTGTCCCCAATCTTGGAGAAATTGACTCTTCCACATTTGAACGGGATAGGACCCAGTCGAAGCATCATCATTCTGGACAATATGGGGATGTCTCTGTGTTAGTGTCAGCTAAGTCTAGAGAAGACCTTGTGGTATAAGCTCCTCTGACTGCTGATGTAAGGTTATAATCAGGGATATTAAATTTCATACACAGGGATGTACACTGCTACAGAATTTCAAAGATATGAAGAAATGCTTTCCTGCTCTAGTAGAAAACTGTTTGCCGTCAGACGGAAGTTACATTTCTGCTTGATCTTTCCCATCATGTCCTTTCTTTTTGTATCATTGTGCTCATCTGCTCAAATTACAGATGAGCAAGTTCAAGTTTCATTGGAAGGACAAATATTTTTATTCCTGATATTTATTTTTCATACACACACACACAAACATACACACTTCTCCTTTCACATTTGTGGCTTTGACTTTTGCGGATTTGATTATTCACAGATTTTATTAATATGTCCTCTCTAGGAATATCTAGGTCCTCCAATGCAACTCTACGGTCAACTTTAACCAAAACTCGCACTGAAGGACCTAGCGATTCCTAGAGAGAACACTCCACTAGGCATTTTTAGCTCCTCCGGTGCAATTCTGTGGTCAATGTCTGGCAAACGTTGACCACAGAGTTGCACTGGAGGACCTAGAGATTCCCAGAGAGGTGTTCTCTCAGGTAAAAACATGGTATTTTTGTTATTTGCAGTTTTTTCACATTCGCAGGGGTCCTGTGCCCCTAACCCCAGCGAATGTGGAGGGACAAGTGTATATATATTTCATTTTATCTCCATATCATAGAGTTTGAATTTAACAAGGCTAATATGTCAATGTGTGCTCTAATATTTAATATTCTTTGTTTTAAAATGTTTCTTCTGTTAGTCCAAGAAACTCAGAAGGCCAGGATTTTTCTGGGTTTGATTGTTTGCTCATTTTAGAATTGCTTAGGGAGCCCGTACCCCCATTTCATACCTTTTACACCAAGGCTTGAATAATCTGAGATGTATATATTTGAAACAGCTATTCCAAATTCACATATATTGTATATACTCATGTATAAGTCTAGAAATTTTAGCCCAAAAATTGAACCAAAACCTGGGTCAACTTATCCATGGGTTCTGTACTTTAACTCTAATTTTAAAAAGGCCCTTCTATGAATAGAGTGGCAAAAAGAAAGAGGTTAGTCCATCCCAGGAGCATCTAAAAGAAGCACCGACTGTCCTCTACTCTTTCCACCACACCTTTACTAGGTGAAATAATACTACCATTATACCAAATTTAGCTGCAATGGGAACCTTTAACAAGAGAGAGCTAATAGACTGGGACTTAAGTAGTAGTAATAATAATAATAATAATAATAATAATATGATTTATTTCTAGCCCGCCTATTTCCAAAGGGAATCAAAGGGGATTACAAGCATAAAAATAAAAGAATACAGTAAGAAAACAATAATATAAAAGTTGCAATAAAAAGCAAATACAAAAGAAAAAGTATAACTCATTTGGACTTCTGTTGTTACATTTTACCTGTAAAGCACCTAAAATTTATTCCAGATGTAACAGAACAGAGGTTTTATTGAAACAGTCAATGTTCTCAGCTGAAAAAAAATGACAGCTAGCCTCACACCAGACAGATCTTCATGGAAGATCAAAATGGAAGTTACGGTACTTTCCTGCTGCTAGTGATTTGAAATTATATTGCCTTTTAATCATTTTCCATAGTAACGTCACAGTGGTTCCTCGTAAATGAAGCATGTAGAACTTGTTGGGATACATGGATATAGATTTATTCATTATATGGAAATTAAAAAGAAAATACATTGCAAGAAGAAACCCCAAAGATGAGGATAGGGAGTACTGTTTGTTTGTTCCTTTTTTTAAAGGATTTATTACAGATAAATAAATAAATAATAGTGTCAGGTAGTTTTTCGTAGTAAAGTCTTGTGTAATGTTTATTGTGCAATACTTGTGATTGTGATTGTTATGGTATATTGTGCAATGCAAGTAAAAATAACCAAAAAAAGACATTTTATAGCCTTTTACTGACCCTTGTCCCCAGTCCTCACAGGGCCAAGAAGGAGGATACAGTCAAATCAATCTTTATTTACGGTCAATAGACCTGTCAAGGCATATAATAACTTAAAACATATAAATGGAAAGATTACATATAACATAAAACCAATATAACATAGAAAGGTTTCAAAAAGTTAAGAATAAAGAATAAAATTAATTTGTCAGATTGGATTACAACATTGGGGATTATCTTGATTATGTAATTATAACACCAGGATATAGATAGATCCGTTAGTCCGACCCCTTTTTAGTACTTCGCTCTCTCTAATTTTAATGGCCCTTGACAAAAAGTTTGCAACCGACGGGGTAATACGAGTACGTGTGCATTTGTCTTGCAATAGCATTTTGATGTAAAATAATTCAGAACAACCTGGCTTGCATCTCAATGAGTTGGTTACTGCACTGGTTATAAAAAAACATACGAGAACAAAATGTGCGATAGAGTTTCAACTACAATTGCCCCACCGTTCTCGCGGACTTGATATCGGTGTCCCTCGGCTATCCGTGGGCGGTGAACGGAGGGGGACAAAATGGGGTGCATGCCCATGGCGTGCCCCCGCATGCCCCTGTGAGCACGCGCCTCCATTCAAGCCTATGGGGATTAAATAGATGCAATTTTCCGTTTTCACGGAGGGATCCAGAACAGATCCCCGGTGAAAACGGAGGGTCAACTGTACTTGCTGTCCACAAGGGCAAAGTTGAGCAGGAGTGGATAATCCAGCAAACCTTCCCTAGGGAAGTTTTTAGGTGCTTTACAGGTAAAATGTGACAACAGAAGTCCAAATGAGAGTTATACTTGAGTCTCAATCTATTAGCTCCCTCTTGTTAAAGGTTCCCATTGCAGCTAAATTTGGTATAATGGTAGTATTATTGCATCCCGCCTTGGAGAACAAGATGTGATCCCTTGAGACTGTCAAATTATTTAGGTAAGAAGGGTGTCAAAAAGACCCTGCATAATGAATGCATAGGCTCTAGGAGAGCAAGGTGAAATGGAATTGGCCCTAAGACTGCAGAAAGCAATGTCCCAGAGTCTCTG
>CM034711.1:7015853-7030448 GCA_020142125.1 Phrynosoma platyrhinos
ACCTAACTTAAAGACAAAAGCCAAAGTTTAAATACAAGTAGCCAAGCCTTAATAGAAAGAGGACATTCTCTAGTAAAGAACTGGGTTGGGAACACATCTGGGAACACATAAAAGAGCCTGCAGGAATTTTACTTGAAAGCTATCAAGTTCAGAGCTGGTAGCTTTGATGCAAATGGCTATTGAGAAAACTGCAACTTTTTTAAAAAAAACTATTATTTTTACTGGAGAGAACTCCTCTCTAGGAATCTCCAGGTTCTCCAGTGCAATTCTATGGACAACATCTTCCATATGTTGATCATAAAATCATGCTGGAGGACCGACAAATGCCTAGAGAAGCATTTTCTCTAGGAAGTTCTAGGTTCTCCAGCACAACTCTTAGGGTCAACATCTGGCAGAGTTGCGCTGGAGGACCTAGAGATTCCTAGAGAGAACATACTAATCAAAACCACAAATGATCAAATCCGCAAAAGTCAAAGCCGCAAATGTATAAGGCCAACTGCATTTTATTAAAAAAAAAAAAATCAAGCCATGGATGCTTGAATCCTTGGATAAGGAATCCTTGGATAAAGAGGTCGGACTGTATATGGACTTTTATCACACTGCAACAACAGCATAACGCCATGCTCCCATCAATATCGCACAATAACAGGATGATTTTCATACGACATCGCCATTGTCGCACAATTATCCCATGGATAAAGCGGCAAAAATCACACGGGATTTTCCTGTGAATAAAAAGCGGAACCATTTTGCCGCTTTATTCACAGGATACTCACACAATAATGTTGATGTCCCGCAATGCCATGTGAAAACCATCCCATTAGTGCACAATATTGGCAGGATATTGACGGGAGCATTGCGCTATGCTCCCTTCTTTGTTTGCAGTGTATCCAAATCCTATGTATGAAAAATCCAGCCAATTTTATTGACAGTAAGTGCCATCGGTGAGGAGTGACACACTGACTCAAAGCAGGAATTGTGTGGTCCTGGCGCAACTCATTGGCACACTATTGCTCCCTTGCAAATAGGTCTGGATGTGCCATCCTTCTGTGCCTTCTGGTCAGCATCGCAGACCTCCATCTCTAGGTCCAACTGGCTGGAATTTAAAATGAGTTTGTGGGGTATTTCCAAACAGCAACGATACTACAATCCAAATGTCAATAGGAGACATTTTAGAAGTCTTTCTGCTTATGACATTTCAGATCCGAGACAAACTGAATCGCAAAGGCAGTCGCTTTTTGTCTTGGAAATGGAATTTAAAGTCTGTTCCCTGGACTGAATCTCCCAGCATCCACATCCACAGAAGGAGAAAGGGCCCACCTGCATGAATACCCTTCCATAACATCTGAACTGAGGACAACAGCCACAACATCTTGACCAAACTTCTCCTGTTTGGTTTGTAAAGTCTGGATTAAGAAATTCTTAAATGCCACGGAAAGATTCGGTAATGTAAAACATAGTGGGAACACCGATCCGAGACTGCATCAGTGTGGAGATCCAGATCTCCTCGGGATAAAAATGTAAGTGTGAATGCCACTTTAGTTGTAAAAAGGGAGAAGTATGCTATGGGAAATGCTATGGGAAATGTAGTTTATTGTGGCCCCAGAGCCCTCTGACAGAGAAGGCTCAATGTCTCACAAAACTACAATCCCCAAGATTTAATAGCATTGAGCCATGGTAGTTAAAGTGGTACAAACTGGATTATTTCTTCAGTGTGGATGTCACCTAGGATATCTTTTGCAAGACTCCTCTTATGATGAGAACAGCTGGTCAGAGGCACTGTTTCAACGAAGTTTCCATCATTTCACTCAGTTGATTGTCTAAAAACGTGCCAGTGGCTCCAAAGGTTTTAAGAATAATGTGCCGTAGAGATTCTCCTGAATTGTTTTCATTTTCTTCCCCTGAAGCTCGCATATTTTTAAGCGTGGGAGGCTAAGGAGAATGTTGGGTTTGAAAAAATGAACATTTAGAAAAAAGAAGCCGACAGACTTTTTTGCATCTGGCGTAGATGTGTTTTTTGCTAGTCCGCCTCAGACAAGAAAATGGCTTTAGTCAGACTTTATTTGGTCATGTTATAGCAGAACCACATCACTGTTGTTAAAGTCAAGGATTCGGTGATTTATCGAAAATATACAAGGAGGAATATTTCAGACACATAAATCTCTATTAAAGAAAATTCGTCCCATACAGGATGACCAGGCATCCTTCTTCTGTCCAGGAGGAGTTTCAAAATTATTATTATTATTAGAACTGCTAAATTTCAAGCCAAGTCTATGCAATTACAAGTCATCAAAGACAAGGTTGGGTAATGTCTCTACATAGCTTGATAACCTTTCTTTTCTAAATTGTTTTATTTGTTCTTACTTAAAGCAGCTAAACTTCACTTCAGATGATATTTCAGATGAAAATAGCCGTAGATATGGTGGATATGGGTATGGAAAATAGCCATAGATATGCGTAAATGACTGCTTGCTTGTAACACAATAATTTCTTCTCTCTCGTGTCTCCAGGTGCCATGTCCACATGGGCTTCATATCAAAAGTCCTTCCTTGCTTGATGACTTCTTTGTTACTACCGTCGTCTTGCAACGTTTGGTGTTCCCGTCCTGCCAGCGGACGCAACTCGGCTCTGCAGTGGGTGCGTTGAAATTTTGTTGGCTAGAGTAAACGTGAGACTGGCTACTCTGGTTCTTACCCTTGACATAGGAAGAGGAGTCTGTTAGAGGATAAAGATCCCGTTGGGGGACGTAGCATTGGTTGCCAAAATCACTTTGCTCTGAATTAGGTGTAGACAGGTAATCGGGGGACAGGATGATGCTCATATCACCGTCAGGGGGAGAGGTCATCTTGACTTGATGGGCGGGAGGTGCATACTTGCGGCCTTGTGTATACTGGCCATTCTGCAACTGATAGCCAAAGAGAGAGCGAAGGCTGCTACCTTGGCTGAATGTTTGGCTGCAAGGTCTACTCGGAGGAGCATTGGCATCCACGCTGGGAGAGAAAAAAAAAATAGCTTATGATGAGTTACAACAAGATTTGATGTGTGCATCACTCCCATTTAGCAATTTAGGCAACCAGTCAACCAGCCAACTCCTTTATTTCAGTTAGCCTCAAAGGGGCTACAAGATCTCTCTACATCCTTATGCATCTGAGGAAGTAGGCTGAAGTCTGCAAAAGCTCATGCTGCCAACTTCTTTATTTCAGTTAGGACTTTTATCACATGGGGGAAATCCTGTGCAGAAACAGGATTTAAATAGGGGGGGAAAACACAAAAGCGGGTAGATTTTCAGACAACGTTGCTGTTAAAGTGTGCTAAACCTGAATAGAAAGTAGTCAAAAGCTGCTCCTTTTGATTTTTGGGAAGTTCCCTAAAGTAAAAAGCAGGTTTTGTCGGTTTTCTGTTCGGGTTATTTTCGCGTTATTTCTCTTTCACGCAAACGTTGTCTGAAAAACAATCTGTAATTGTGGGTTTCCTCTATTTTCTGTTTGGGTTAACCCTGAATGTCATCTGAAAAACAACCCACAAAAGCGGGTTGATTTGCACTTTTAATCCAGTTTTGCACGGGATCCGTCCCGTGGGATTGTTTCAGTGTGCAACAATGAATTGCATGCCTTTAATGTGTTTGGGAAGAGAAGTTCAATAAATAGTCTTTTGCTCATCTGTATTTGTATGTGCTTTTAAGTCATCTGTTCATTTATGGTGAGCCCATAAATCTCATAGGCTTTTCTTAGGCAAGGAATACGTAGAGGTGATTTTGCCAGTTCCTTACTCTGAAATATAGTCTGGTATTTGTTGGCAGTGTCCTACCCAAATACTCACCAGGGCTGACCCTGCTTAGCTTCCAAGTCATTGTTATTATAATTATTATTATTTAATATAATATTAATATCTAAGTGCCCTTTGGCCAAAGAAATCTTCTATGTCAAGGATAAATGAAGATAGGTCTGAGCCTTTGCACTGAGGAATATTTCATCATCCAAGCATGAAGTCAGATAGGTAAAATCGCACTCTAGGCTGCATCCGCACTGCAGAAACAATCCAGGTTGACATCACTTTAATTACCCTGGCTCCATGCTATGGAATTCTGGGATTTGTAATTTTGGGAGCTATTTAGCCTTCTCTGTCCCGCAGCTCTGGCCCCACAACAAAGTACAAAAAAAACCCCCCAAGGATTGCCTAGCATTGAGCCATGGCAGTTCAAGTGGTGCCAATTTGGATTATTTCTGCAACACAGATGCAGCCTAACAAGTAATGCTTTTAGCATGCAGGCATTAGTAGGAATGATTTCAGTTAGTTATGCTCCTGCAATTTATCATTTCTATGCAATTTATCATTCAACCAGCATGCCTCATTCCTGGCATTCTGCAAGGGGTTCGAACTTAGGGTCAACCCCACAATCCAACCATTAGGCAGTCGTCTCAGGCGGCATTTGCTGGGAAGTGGGCTTTTCAACCCATCCCATGCTCCATGAAGTCATCCTGTTTCCTTTGGGTGTGGCAGAGGATGCTTTCCCATTGCCAGTGATGAAGAAATATTCACTTGCCAGTCCAGTCATCTCTTGTAAATGGAGCAGGAAGTGGGTGCCTGCCCACTTTGCCTCAGGCAGCAAAATGTCTTGGACCTGCCCTGCTACTTTCAGTGGCTATTATTAATCATGACAATGAAACCCCACTTTCAGAAGGAATCTCTCTGAACAGTAGGTTCCGGCATGGGTGCTTCTGGCATTCCTCCATACGTCAGGTTTAGATCCATCAGAGATTAGAGACTAGTCGTTCCCAATCTTTGGTTCTCCAGATGTTTTGGACTTCAGCTCCCAGAATTCCTGACTGTTGACCAAGCTGGCTGGGGCTACTGGGAGCTGAAGTCCAAAGCACCTTGGAGCCCAGAATTTGGGAACCACTGGACTAGACAGTTGAACTTCAACCTGATCTAGGGGACTTTTCATGCTACACAGTTGTAATGCTATGATTCCACATTAATTGACCTGGCAGCATCCCATAACATCCCGGGATTTGTAGTTTATGGGGAGATATTTGGAATTCTCAATCTTATCAGCTTCTACTGCAAACCCTTTGATGCAGCCATGACAATCAATGTGGAATTATATTACTATAATGGTGTCAAAGGGCCTCTGAGGAAGGAACAGTTCCCCTTTTTCAACTACAAATGCTTGGCCATGCTATCTGGTGGACCATGGGAATTGCAGTCCAAAATACAACCTTTCCAAGTACTGGCCAGATCCAACACAGATGCCAGACTATTTGGGCCTGCAGATTAAGATGCATTGCAACCGCTTTCTCACAACTATACACACACTTGGCTAGAGCTCATGAGAATATATATGGTTATATATAATATATATGATTCCATTTTGACTTCTTGGACTGATCCTTATACAGTTTTATCTTTTTAAAATGTATTTTATTCTTTTAATAGCTATCTATTTTAACATTGTAATAATTTAATTCCTTTTAAATACAATGGAGTTTAGGGAGTTTCCCACACGGGACGAATCCTGTGCAGAAACTAGATTTAAAGTGAAAACAACGACGTTCGGGGTTAACCCAAACAGAAAGTAGAAATAACCCATAAAAGCGGGTTGTTTTTCACACGACGTTGGTGTCAAGGAGAAATAACGCGTCATTAATCCCAACGGAAAGTTGCTAAAACCTGCTCCTTTTTACTTTCAGAATCTTCCGAAAGTAAAAAGGTCTGGGTTTTGGCAACTTTCCATTTCGGTTAATGTCGCGTTATTTCTCGTGCATTATGAGGAATATGCATTGTGCATCTTAGGAAGTAGACTAATGTCTATGAAAGCTCATGCTACAAGATCTCTCTACGTACTGATACATGTATATTGTGCATTTTGCTTGGCCCAAGAAAGGGATTACTGTTTTGTAAATTTTGGATGGGGATTTCTTTCATGAATTTGTCTAATCCTCCTTTATTTATTTTTTAAATATTACTTTTATTAATAATATATATGATTTGTCTCATTATTTGTCTTATCTTCCTCTACATCTATCCCAGACTGCGGACAGCATTTCATCTTGTGGCTGTGAATCCCATCAATTATGGGATTTATACATGCCTTGCAAATTGAGTCCTAAATCCTGTTGTTTTGGGGAGGAAGTGATGCCTAGCAAGGCAGATGTACTTTGCCTGCCCAACCTGCGTTTGCAAATAAACTTGTATTATTATAAAAACACCCAAAGTGCCCATTATGTTCTCTGCAGAAGGAAGTTAGACGTTTTAATGGTTTCCTTTTTGTACTTAGGACAGGGAGGAGTCCTGCAGTTGATTGAGGCTGTTCTTCTGAAGCTCAGGTCAGTAAATGAGAATTAATCACACAACTGCTTTGTTTATTCTTACGTTTCTTTTAAATTCCTTTTGGGCGAATCAGCTTTGGATATTCCTCTTTTTACTCCACTCTCCACAGCATTACTAGGAGTGGAATAATTTAATTTGTTTCCAGTACATTCGTTCTTCCTTCCCTCCCTTTTTTCATACACTGCGTCTGCACTGCAGAAATAATCCAGTTTGATACCATTTTAACTGCCATGGCTCCACGCTATCGGATTCTGGGAACTGCCATTTTGGGAGACGTTTAGCCTATTGCAGCCTATCTGTGGCTGCATCCACATTGCAAACAATCCAGTTTGACACCACTTTAACTGCCACCAAAGAGTTCTACAACAAACTACAGTTCCCAGAATTTGATAGCATTGAGCCATGGCAGTCTCAAACTGGATTATTTCTGCAGAGTGTTTTCGACTATAGTCATGTTCATCTAGGAGAACTTACCCATATTGAGTCTAAGACAGAAGAAATAACTTATTTTCCTGCATATAAGACTACTTTTTTACCTACAAAATCTGTGGCTAAAGTGGGGGGGGGGTCGTCTTATACGCCGGATATAAGGATAATGAGGATAGAGGTGCTAAAACTCTATGTTTTGACTGGGAAAATGGGGGGTTGTCTTATACGCGGGTCGTCTTATACACCGTAAAATACGGTAAATGCAGCTTGACACCGCTTTAACTGCCGTGGCTCAGTGCTATCGAATTCTGGGAGTTGTAACTTTGTGAGACATTTAGCCTTCTCTGTCAGAGAGTTCTGGTGCCACAATGAACTACAAATCACAAGATTCCACAGCAGAGAGCTATGGCAGTTAAAGCTGTGTCCATTATGATCAACACTTGATTTAAGGTATAGGAATTATTTGACTATTTCAATTTTCTCATCATCTACATCAAATTTGTCCTCTGTGGTCATTATTTATGCTTTCTTAATGTTCAACAGTAAGCCTGCTTTGGCACTTTCTTCTATGACTTTCCTCTGTAATTGCTCCAAGTCTTTTATTATTTTCTGCTAGTAGTACAGTGTCATCTGCGTAGCTTAGATTGTTGATGTTCCTTCCTCCGAGTCTAAGGAGCGTATCACTTGGCTTTTTAAATCGATTTGCTTATATCCGGTTTAATCTTAATTCGGGTGGCAACCTGATCTTATCAAACATTTTTTGCCACCAAATTTGCTGCCCGAATACAGCCCGGGTCCATCCCTGCTTCCCAAGCCACCTCTCACAGCCATTTTCTTAAACTGGAAAATTCCCAGATCTGAAAAGAACCGCGAGGAGCGGCTCTGGAAGCGGGAATGGAGCTGGGCTGTATTTGGGAGGCAAATTCAGCAGCAAAAAACATCCGATAAGGTCAGGATGCCACCCAAATTAAGATTAAACCAGATAGAGATAAACCAATTTAAAAAGCTAAGTGATAAGCTGCTAAATTTGCTCTTCATAGGATATTTTTTGTGTATGAGTAATACATGATTATTTCTGCAGTGCAGATGCAGCCTAAGCAATCCTCCAGGGGAACCAGATGCTTAGAATTTGGCTTTCAATTACCTCCGGCTACCAACTAAACCCCTTGTGCAATGGTGCTCACCAGATTTCATTGCCCTTGGTCTCCATGCACTCCTGCTTCATTTCAGGGCCAGAACCGCAAGAGCAACAGCAGTCCCAGCAATAATCTTCTCCACAGTAGCAACCGGGACACTGCCCTGTCCTACAACAGCACCACCAGCTCCAGATCATACCACTTGCGATGAGGGCCAAGCCCAGGAGGCTGACGACAACCGATCCACCAATGATCCATGGATGGTAGATACCTGCAAAGTGAGGTAAGGAGTTTTGGGTAGGAATGGAAAGATATCTGCATGAACGGATATTTTAAACCAGGGGTAGGCAACCTAAGGCCCGGGGGCCAGATGCGGCCCCCTGAGGCCTCTAGATCAGCTCCAAGCTGGTCCTGCCCCTGCCGCCCCCACCGCCACCCGCCATCCGCCATGATGATATTGATTATTGTTGTTATTACTTGTTCTTGGGGTTTTCTTGGCAAAATCTCCAAAGGGTTTTTGCCATGGCTTTTCTGGGGCTGAGAGAGTGTGCATGCATATTTTTTTAATTTTTAATTTTTAAAAAAAAATTTATTTATTTATTTATTGATTGATTGTGCTTCGGCCCCCCAATTGTCTGAGGGAAAGCAACCCAGCCCCCGGCTTAAAAAGGTTGCCTACTCCTGATCTAGACACTATACTTGTATTGATGCAGCCTAGAATTGCATTGGCCTTTTTAGCTGCCACATCACACTATTGACTCATGTTCAACTTGTGGTCTACTAGGACTCTAGATCCCTTTCACACGTTGTCTTGTTAAGCCAGGTCTCCCCCATCCTATATCTAAGCATTTCATTTTTCCGCTGTAAGTGCAATACCTTACATTTCTCCGTGTTGAAATTCATTTTGTTAGCTCCTGAATTTTTTAGTATCCATCTAGTGGTCCGGCTCCATTATCGTCAATGGCAATGCATGCACGCAACCATGCCAATGCGGTCATGCACACATCGTGTATCCATTGACAATAATGGAATTTGAGGTCCTGAATTTTTTAGTATCCATTTAGTGGTCTGGATCCAGTACTGTCAATGGAGGTGGATTGACGCAACCACACCAATGCACATATTGCATATCCATTGACAATAATAGAACTTGAGGTCCTGCATTTTTTAATAGCCGGGGGTGTATGTGTCTGGAATGGAAACTCCGCCAATATGGAGGGCCGACTGTAATTTAGAAATTTTATTTCAATAAAATATTTCTTCTAAAAAAGTAATATTTTTGATACATGAAAAAGGAATTAATGAAAAGTAATGATAATTATAAGGACTTACTCCCAATCTCTGTGATAAGCATCTTACCTCCGTCAAAGTAGATATCGACTGAGCAATAGGCCACACCGACATTATTGCCCACTCGGCACTGATAGGTACCCGCGTGATCCTCGCCCAAGTCATAGATGTGGAAGTCGCCTGGAGTGGAGCCTGCTTGCAGAAATGGAAGTTTAAAGTGCTGATTTCAGCCAAAATGCTGGGGTTAGAAGTTCAAAGATATAACCGTGTTAGTCTGTAGAACCAGTATGTAGAGAGCTCTTGTATCACCTTTGAGATTAACCAGAAGAAAGAAGTTGGCAGTATGTGCTTTCGTAGACTTCAGTCTACTTCCTCAGATGCATCTGTTAATAAAGTTGTTGAGGTTGTCCTCATTGCTTTCACTAGACATCCATCACGATTGGGTCATGCCCTACGCCAGGGGTAGGCAAACTTTCTCCTTTAAGGGCCGAGGGACTTCAGCTCCCAGAATCCCAGGAGCTATTGGCTAACATGGGACTATTGGCCAACATGGCTGAGGCTTCTGGGAGCTGAAGTCCCTCGGCCCTTAAAGGGGAAAGGTTGCCTACCCCTGCCCTACGCAGTCAAACATTTTACTCTTGTTCAAGTCAGACATGGACCACATAGGACCACATAGGTTCCAAAGACTCTTTGGCCGTTTTTGTCATCTGAAAGGATTTGGCTACTATTTTAACAACAGCAAAACATAAGTGACCCAGCTGTTGCAGAACTGGTATTTCCTTCCTCCCAGTTTCCAAGTAGGTGAAATCTGTGTGCCATTGCAATTTTTGTGTTGATTTACTTTATGTATTGCCACCAACACAACCAGAGTTCTGCTCCAACCAGGACACGAAACATTCCCTTACCTTCTCCCACCAATGTGACCTTCCTTCCCCACAGATGCGACTACTCACCCATAGATCCTCTAAGAGGCAGCCCGTCTCTGAACCTGGGTGCTCCCACCATGGACCAGTGATAGCTGAGGGGTGGAGAACCCACAGAAGCAAAGCAACGCAGTGTGATGTCCTGGCCGTAGGCAATGTCTCCGATTATCCAGCACTGGGGGATTGCTGGTCTTTCTGGGAGGTAAGCAGAGATTAGGCATCACTAGCATTATTATTCTTATCATTATTATTATTATTATTAATCTGCTATCAGTAGATGTCTGTTGCATTGGGTCATGCCCTATGCAGTCAATCATTTTACTCTTGTGCAGGTCAGACATTGCCCACATGCCATTGGCATCAGAGAGAGAACATATCGAAAAGGTCAGATAATGGGAACTGGTGATGGGAAAGACCCCTCTTCTGTCTGAGACTCTAGAGAACTATTGCCAGTAAGAGTAGGCAGTCTAGGGCTAAATTGACCATCAGTCTTATCTGCTATAATACATCTGCTATAGGATTGCCTTATGTCGGAACCGATTTGTATACTATAAGTGTATATCTATGTCTTCAAGTCACCTGTCAATTTATAAGGACCCCGTAGGCTTTATAGGGTTTTCTTAAGCATAGGGTTTTCTCAGTGGCTAAATGTATGTGATGCTATCAGGATGCCACCTGTTTCTAATTTTAAGACGGCTCAAGTAAGCCGCATTATAACTAAGTGTGATAATCTCCATGGTGTGGTATAGAAAAACTGCACCAGGTGACACCAACCCTATTGACACCACTGTTCCTCCATATAAGATCAGGGACAATCCCCTCCTGCCCTTCTGAATGTTGAATCCCAACTTTCTCTGTGGAAGCAGAAAGGAAGGTTGTCTCATGTTTGGGTGCATGAACTACCTAGATGCTCAGAACACCTTGGCCTGAATCCTGCTTGTAGAACCAACTAGAGTAGGCACATTATCAATGGGATTTACATAAGTATTGAATTCATCATCCAACAGTTGATTCCATGTGTCTACTACACTCACAACTAACAACTGGACCCTTGTCCTGAAGAGTAGTGTCTTTGGGCAAGCCACATGCTCTCAGCCTCTGGAGAAGGCAATGGCAAACCTCCTCTGAACAAATCTTGCCAAGAAAACCCCAAAGCCTTAGGGTTGCCTTATGTTGGAACTGACTTGAAGACACACAACACACACAAGAATAAACAATCACTCCAGAAACATGGCCCTCATTCCAATTTCAGTACAGTTCCTAGATGGGCTGAAATAATTTGACTGACTTGATAAAGAAACTCAACAATAATGATGTATCCTCTGAGTCAAGCTTAAGCAGAGCCTTGTAAAGTTACTTCTTAGGATTGTATCTCACAGGATCCTTCCGTATTTCCTCACCCAGCATGGCCAATATTAAAATAAACTTTCCCAAGCTCTAGGTAAAGGTATAATTGATTGTCTGGCAATAAGCGGGATACAAATAAACTTTATTATTATTATTATTATAATAATATTCATCATCCTCCACACCAAGGGGAAAAGGTGAAGAAGATCCACCTTGTACAGTGATGGTCACTCTGTGGCTGGCTTCAGTAGTTTTCTTGACTTTGCACTCATATGTGGCTGAATCTGTGATCTGAACATCACTCAGTTGCATAGAGGCATCATACAGGCTGGGATCTGCCGAAGTGAATCCCACTCGCTGCTGGAGATCAGGTGGCCCAGGATAGATTATACGGTGATCGTGGTAACCGAGGAGCTTTCGAGGATTCAAAATATGATTAAGAAAACAAAGGAAAATAAGTTGGATAGAGCATTGGGTCTGCGTCACAGAAAAAGCACAGGAAGAATTATTGCAATAATAATACTAGTAAAGATCATAATAATTAGGCTGACCATACGTACTGTTTTAAATGAGACAGTACCATTTTTTTTCATATTTCCAGACAAATCCCTCTTTGAAATTGCGACTGTCAAAAGGAAATTGTGTCTCAGAGTGTGAGAAGTTTTATGATAAGGTGTTGAAAGGCCGAAATTTGCAGTTTAAGATTACTTCATCGGAAAGATAGTCGTCGTACGATCGTGGTAAAATGCAAAATTAAATAATACAGCTTACCTGATCCATCTTAAAATTTAAGTTGGGTGGCATCCTGATATTATCACATGGATTTTGCTGCCAAATCTGTTGCTCGTGTCCATCCTTGCTCCGGAAATCTCCCAGCTTCTCAAGCCAGAAAACTCCCGGCTTTGAAAAGAGAATTTTAAGACTGATCAGGCAAGCCACGCTGAGCTGCCCTGGGAGCAGCGATGGACCCAGGCTCCATTCGGGCGGCAAATTCGGCAGCAAAATCCTTGTGATAATATCAGGATGCTACCCGATTTAAATTTTAAGACTGATCAGGCAAGCTGTATTATTTAACTTTGCGATAAGCTCCTTAGTTAGAGTAAAAGGAATGCTGGGAGGTGTAGTAGTAGTAGAGATGTGGGGTGGTGTTTCAAGAGTGTTTGATGCCTGGTGCTGGAATGTGCAGATGTGTGGAGGAGGAATTTTTTCAGACCTGTCCATTGGGAAATAGAAAATAGAGATGGGAACTGAACTGTATTGGAGGTCAGGTGAAACATGGCAACCCTGTGGATGAGATATCTCCAAGACTCCCTGTCTTCCACTGCTCTGCTTAGGCCTTATAAATTCTTGCCCATTACCTATTTAACCAAGTCCATCCATCTAGATGCAGTCCTCCTCTCTTTCTACTTCCCTCCACCTTTCCTAGCATTATTGTCTTTTCCATGCCTTCTCATGGTGTGGCCAAAGTACAACAACCTCAGCTTTACCATCTTGGCTTCTAGGGAGATTTCAGGGTTGATCTGTTCTAGAATCCGTTTGTTTTGTCTTTTTAGCCATCCACGGTATCCTCAGCATGCTTCACCAGAAGAGTTAATACCTAAGGTTTTTCTGGAGTAAAGTTTCACTGTTTGCAATACTTGAAGACTTGTTCACTGAACTCATGGTAGGGAAAGAGCATTTCTTGACTCATTCACATCAAAACTAACAAATGAAATTCTTGCCCCCCTTAACTTGGAAGTAGTCCCATATGGGACCATATAGGGCTTACCACTACAAAAGCATGTTGAATCCAGCTGCACTACTAGCAATCCAGGACCCATAGCTAGTACGATCATCCCTCCACATTTGCAGTTTTGACTTTTGCGGATTTGATTATTCATGGATTTGGTCATTTTGTTCTCGCTAGAAATCTCTAGGTACTCCAGCATAACTTTGTAGTCAAAGTCTACCAGAGGTCATGTTGGAGGCCCTACAAATTCCTAGAGAGAACAATTCTCTATGCATTTGTAGGTCATCCAGTGCAATTCTATGGTCAACTTCTAGCAGATGGTTATAGTTGCGCTAGAAGACCTTGAGATTCCTAGAAAGATGCTCTCAGATTTTAAAAAAAAGTGCTTTTTATTTGCCTTTTTTCCACTTTCATGGGGGTCCTGTGCCCCCAATGCCAGCAAATTTGGAGGGTCTGCTGTATTTGCCAACCAGTTGGGCTGAAGAAGAGGGGTCAATAAACACAAACTCACCGGATTGTCCTGGGGATAGGGGCCAGGCTTCACTTGCTTCCACTCAATATCCCAGTCATTATCTGGGGTATTATCTTCAGGATCGGAAACAAAGGGGCATCCCAGCTTGATCGACTCCCCTTTGGGCAGATAGATGACCTTCTGTTCATTTTCATTGATTCTTACAGCACCAGTCGCTGCTAGAAAAAGAACAACACATGCAAAAGTGTACATTATTTTTATTCCAAGAGCATGCTTCGAAATACAGTTGCATTCCTAATGCAATCATCTTCCAGGTTATAGTATCAATAACTTGCTCAAACACAGGATAATCTGTTAAAAGTCCTACATTTCATAGGGTTGCTTCCAGCATTTCTTTAATTAAAGTTTATCATACATGGGTCCCTTTCTGGGAGAAAGCCAGCATAGAAATAAAATAAAATAAAATAAAATAAAATAAAAGGGACCGAAGCTGGAACCTTCCCTATTAATCATAGCAAGCAAGGTCTGTGATAAACTGTCTGGCAGTGGGTCTTCCTGGACATGTCCGGTGCCCTTTTCCAGTGTACACCATATAATTCTCCCTTCTGTTTTCCAGCCCACCTCATCCAACAGACATTTGGCATTCTTCAGAGGCTTACACCACTTATTCCTTATTCATTTATTAATACACATTTTTATTGATTTAATTTTAAAATATATATAAGCAATGTTAATAAGAATATGAAAAAATAGACATAAAAAAGAAAGGAAATACACTAAATAACGTCTACAACTACTACATATATTAACTATACATACAATATGTCACAGATCATATACAAGATGGCATTTCACTTCCTATTACTTTAGCAATCCATTTACCTCCATCATTTAATCTATCATTATTATCATGCTATTATTTAATGCATTTCTGTATGG
>CM034711.1:7032075-7043207 GCA_020142125.1 Phrynosoma platyrhinos
AAGGTTGACTCAGCCTTCCATCCTTTCGTAGGTCGGTCAAATGAGTCCTCAGCTTGTTGGGGGCAAAATGGGTTACAGATTGTAATCCGCTTGAGCGTGCTAAGTTCCCTATCATGCCGTATAGAAATGCAAATGCTATTGCTAAATACTGTTGCTACAATCTCCAGAGTCGGAGTACAATGCTCAAACCACTTTGGCTCTCTAACCACTTTGCCCTACACTAACTCCTGCTCTGTTGATCATAAAGGAGTTTATTTATTTATTATAATATTTATATCCCACCCTGAAACTGAGGCTCTCAGGGTGGCATGCAATATAATCAATTTTGAAAAATAAGTAACAACAAGAGGACTAAAAATACAGAAAGGCATGTAGCACTTACAACCAGACAATTTTCATTATCTTCAGGCTACTCTCCAGGATTTTCTAGCAGGTATAATAATGATAATAATAATACTAATGATGATGATGATGATAATAATGATGATGATGATGATGATGATAATAATAATAATAATAATAATAATAATAATAATAATTCATACTTGCCTCTTCCCACAGATTGAGGTGGGGAACAACAACAGTTAACAGACAAACAGCATCAGTTACAAAACACCAGTTAGTTACTTTTATTAGACATATGAAGAAATTTTGTATTAGAGAAGTTTAAAGTTTCGAAGTTTTGAAAGATGGAAAGAAATTTAGATTTACAGGTAGAGGCCCAAAAGATGAGACAGAAAAGAAAGCCGGAAAATAATAACAAGAACCACTCCGCTGAAGGTGGGAAGCACTCTTCTTTTCTATACCAAACAACTATACATTCAAGGACTTTGCAATGTGAAAAGTTAATTTGCAATGTGCAAAGTTAATCATGTTAATTTTAATGTTGAAAGTAATATATATATATTTTAAAAAAGACATCCGTTAAAATACACATCCATTTAAAAAGACAAATAAGAGGTAAATATATTTAAACTGTATTTAAAATTTAAAAACAGTTTTAAAGGTATACCAAGAACTGGTTCTTTTTTACTGCACAAAGCAGCTTTTACTCCACAATACAGAAATTGAACACTTACATGCAACCCCTCCGTCTCCATGTATAAATAAACCCATGATTTTTAAAAAGGCCTTACCTACTAAGATGCAGATGGATAGGATCAGAAAGCCCTTGTTCCTTGCCATGGTGAATTTCTGTAGGACCAAACCAAAGAGACAGTCGCAGAATGCAAAAACAACTGCAGGCAAGCAGCTCCTGCCAAAAAGAAGTGGATGAACTGGAGAGCGTTGATGTTTTAACCCTCCTGGGCTTGCTTCAAGTGAGAGGTCAAGATTCCTTTGGGTTGACTTACAGCAGGTGGTTGTGTACCTCCAAACTGCAAAAGCAAACCTGAAACACATCCCAGTTGCCTCGGAAGTCACTGCACACTTAGCAATTAAGTCACACTTCTTTATTTATTTTTTGGTCATGGTTGTTTTCACAGAAGAAATTTAGGAACTGAGTCTCAGGCTGGATGCCCAAAGCAACAATGAGCAAACCTAGCTGAAATCCTGTTTCAAGTGTGTCCAAGGGTGATGGAGTGTCTCCAAGAGGAGCCTTCTGCAATGATCTTAAAACCCAATATTGGGTTTTTAATTGTGTATTTAAATTACCTTTCTTTCTTTCTTTCTTCCTTCCTTCTTCCGCAGAATCTTCTCCATGATGACAGCAGCATAAATGTACATCAACTTTCCATTTGATAAAGGTATGAGATGATTTACAATGGAAATATAAAAAATAGCATGAAAGTTTAAAATAACAAAAGCAAAAATTAACAGAAAAGAGGGAATCCTACCTTCCTTCCTTCCTTCCTTCCTTCCTTCCTTCCTTCCTTCCATCCATCCACAGAATTTTCTCCATGATGACAGCAGCATAAATGTACATCAACTTTCCATTTGATAAAGGTATGATATTATTTACTGTGGAAATATAAAAACAATAGCATGAAAGTTTAAAATAACAAAAGCAAAAATGAACAGATAAGAGGGAATCCTTCCTTCCTTCCTTTTCCTTCTTTCCTTTTGCAGAATTTTCTCCATGTTGACAGCAGCATAAATGTACATCAATAAGGGCCAAACTAGACATGCTTTAGGACATATATGCCTGAACCTAAGTCCTGGCTAGAATAATCTAATTGAAATCAATTGGATTTACGGTAAGTTGATTTTCACCCGAAAGTCATGCCAAAAGCATCACTCTTAGAGTTGCCCCTCCAATCTCTCTGCCATGTTAAGTTAGCCTTACTTAGGCGTTTATCACACGGAGGCAAATCCCGTGCAGAAATAGGATTTTAAAATCCTCTAAACAACCACAAATGCGAGTTGTTTTTCAGACATGTTGACAGAAAAAGAAATAACGTGAAAATAACCTGAACGGAAAGTCAACAATAACCACTCCTTTTTACTTTCGGAATTTCCCAAAAGTAAAAAGGAATGGGTTTTGTTGGCTTCTCATTTGGGTTATTTTTCTGTTATTTCTCTGTCTGAAAAGCAACCCGCATTTGCAGGTTTTGTCTACTTTCTGTTTGGGTTAACCCTGAACGTGACAAACAACTTGCAAAAGAGGGTTGTTTTCACTTTTAATCTAGTTTCTGCATGGATTCGGCCTGTGTAATAAACTCCTAGCTGTGTTGTAGCGCTGTTAGAAGAAAGAGCCTGTCGGGATGGGTGAGCAGCTGTGGGTTTTTGCAGCAATTAGTTCCGGGATTTAGTCTAAATTGCAAGATTTAGGGCCTCGGCAGACGACTAATAAAGTCGTCTCCGAGGCAGGGAAGAGGAGGGGCAGCCGCATGATCGGCGCCCCTTTCTCCTCCCGAGGTTGCCCTCGGAGCTGCCGGCCCTCCGCACGGCCGGCACTCCCAGGGCAACCTCCCGCCGCAGCGTCCGGACACGCTGCGGCGGATAAGTCAGGGAAAGTGTGCCATACACGTTTAGGGCGCACTTTCCCTGACTTCTGAAAGGAGCGCCAATTTAGCGCTCCTTTCAGGGACGCCACCGGTGCGCCGCAGTGTGGATGCCATGGTCCCGTGGCGCACCGTCCTGGACGCCCTGGTCTGCTTCCCCCTTTAGTCCCGAGAGGATACCCACAAATTGGATTCAATGGGGAAATTGATTTAGGTCAATAAGAAATAGTGAGAGGGCTTCGGTATCATAAAGCCAGGGTCTGAAGCCTTTGTATATCAGTTCTGAATTCAAAGAACTCCAGAAGCAGCTTCCAAATTAGTTTTTAGTTTATTTATGAAAAGGAATCAGCACACGCACACAACAAGTTTGTAAAATAAAAAATAATAGGCAGTGTCAGGTCGGGTTGCTGAAATAATAATAATAATAATAATAATATATTTATTTTTTAATAGGCAGTGTCAGGTCAGGTTGCTGAAAGGCTTTAAACCTTTGCTGTCCTTGTAATCCTAACCTGAAGCCCCCTTCACCTTTTAACATTTAACACAAAAGGTGCTACGTGATAAATGTCACATCTTTTGGTGCTAAAACTCTGTGTAGAAATAATCTTCTGGCTATTGTAGCATTGCTCTTCACAATAGTCCTATTTTTTGGCAATGTCTTATCAGTGTGCATGTGGAGCATACCATATATACTCGACTATAAGTTAACATCATATATAAGTCAAGGGCAGGTTTTGGGGCCACAATTATGGATTTTTATATAACCCATATATAAGTCAAGGAATTCAAAGATATATCAGTATGTAGAGAGATCTTGTAGCACTTTTGAGACTAACTGAAAAAAAGAAGTTGGTAGCATGAACTTTCTTAGGCGGAGGTAGATTAAAGTCAACGAAAGCTCATGCTGCCAACTTCTTTATTTCTGTTAGTCTCAAAGGTGCTACAAGATCTGTCTATGTAAAAGTTAAGGGTAAAACTTATGGGCATGTAACAAAGGATCTGAAGCAAAGGAAAATGATGCCAAAACACATTGCTATTTTCCTATCCAGACACTGAAACAGGCCAGAAGTAGCACCATAGCAGAGAGAGCAAAGGGAGTTGGTGCTTCTTTTAGGTTCTCCCAAGATGAAGATAAAGGTTTCCCCTTTGACGTGACGCGAATGTTCAACTGTAGGGAGAGGTGCTCATCTCTGTTACTAAGCCATGACCAATTTAACTTAGTAGGATGTATGGTTTTAATACTAGGGGTGAGAATCTGGATATTTTTGTCCATCAACTCCCAGCTGTACTCATAACAGGCTATGCTGCCTAGGGCTGCTTAAGCTCCTGGAGTTCCCTGTTTGCAAACAATTAAACCCATCTTTTAAGTAGCTGTATCTTAAGCTCCTACCTGGTTTACTTGGTTGATGGTTTATGATCTGACAGAGAACCATACTTAGGGTTGGACATATTCACATCCTCATCTCTGGGATTCTACATTTTCATATCATGAAAATTGTTCTAATTAAGCAGATCAGTACAGTTTGCATTCTGAATATGCAAAACAACCTCTCCCCCCCGCCCGCCCTTACATTATGTTTCAAAATTTCATATAACATTTTATGGGTACCGGCATTATGTTTAAAGTGCTGGACTTGGAACGAAGGGTGGGAGTCCCAAGCTCAACTCTTTGCTGTTCAGTCATGGAATTAGCTATGTGAATATGGGCCAACTTTTCAACAAACCAACCTTATAGGATTGCTGGAGGCATTAAAAGGGAGAGGGAAACCATGTAAAATGAACCTGTGTATAATGGGCCTGCCAGCCCTCCGAATCCAAGGATCCAACCAAAAGTTTGGAGATTTTGTGCCTGTTCCATATCAATACCTGCAGGGAGGAGTAAATTCATATCTGCTGCTCAGTTCTCCTCTTCCTTCCCAAAGCCATTTAAAGGCTTTAGCCGCATACCCCAGAAGTTGGTCGAAGTTTTGTACAAAGGACTACTAACTAGCCTCTTTTGCACTGTCCGAAACAGGTAATATTTGTGCATAACCTCCATACATTACTAACTTCAGTCATTCAGGTGTCACAGTAGTCGTCTTCTTGCAGCAGGTGTGTGCACTGAGTGCCTTCAAGTTATGGCAACCCTATCCTGGGGTTTTCTTGGCAAGATTGTTCAGAGGTTTGCCACACTGCCTTCCCCTGAGGTTGAGAGCATGTGACTTGCCCAAGGTCACCCAGTGGGTTTCATGGCCAAGATGGGACTCAAGCCCTGGGGGCTGTCCGTAAGTTACACCATAAGTTGAGCATGAAAAAATACTTAACTACATCACCGAGTGAAGATGTTCAATTTCAGTACAGTTAGGTCCCTTCCCAAATTAGGAATGGGACTGACTCAGTATCATGAGTCAAACTGATTTTTCAAGTTGCAAGATTTTATCAATCAATTACACTCCATCAACACACTTTTTATTTCCTGCTTTCTCCCTCCATCGCTAATCCCTTTCTCAGTGACTTCATGTGAATCTGCGTCTCACATAGAAGGAGTGTCTCTGTGCTTTTAATAGCATTTGCGTTAGAACTTCTTTCACCTGTCCGGCTCCTCCTAGGCTTCTTTTTCCCTTTATTTCATTGCCCAAGCAAACTGTCAGCCTTTGATGGTCTGAAGGGTGCTCTTGAACTGTATACTGTGTTTCAGATGTAAATGGAACTAATTGCAGCTTTTGTCACAACTAGGCAATTCCTTGATGGCACAGGTTGAGTATCCCTGATCCAAAAGGCTTGGGAGAAGTAGTGTATTGGAGTTAGGATTTTTGCTTCTTCTGGATTTTGGACTACAAGATCTCATTCCCGCTATGATTTAAAACGAATTGCTGATCGGGTTATATGGCTGTCGTTCCCACTTAAAACCGGTTCCGATCCTATTGAGCTCGGTTGCAATCGCAATGAAGCGAGGCAAATGCAAAAAAAATGGTTTGCTGACCCTAGTTTTTTGGCGGTTCTTTTGAAAAGTATCAATTCCGAAGTGTGTTCAAAAAGTGGGAACGACGGATCTGAATCCAATCATACTGGAGGGGAGGGACAAATGGCAGAGGGGTGTTTACCATCCTGACTCAGTTTTTGGGAAATCAGACATTCCCCCCCCCCCCAGCATTGGCTTTGTGCTTGTGGTGTGACCCATGGACACATGATATATATATATATGAAATTGACAGAATATGCAATCCATTGTATTTGCAAGTACTTGTAATTACGGGCGGACTGTAGCTCAGTGAGGCAAGTAGTTGCAAAAGCAATGGATCACATATCCTTTCTATAGTTCCCAAGCAGGATTGCTCAAAGGGGAAATGGTGTGCTTGAGTATCCTGGGTTGCTGGGGGGCAGAGGAAGGCTCAGTTGCTAAAGTCTCCCCCCACTCGGTACCTGGAACGGCCTCATTCTTACCGTGTTGCCGCTTGCATCACCGATGATGCGCAGATGATTGACATGCATTTTGAAGCAACGCAAACTAGTGGAAATTACAATTGTGCTAAAAAAAGAAGCAATTACAGTACAAAGGAACAATGAAAAGATTCATAGTGGGAAAGATGGACCTTCTGGAATCGATTCACTGACACAGAGCAAAGGCGAATCACAAACTGGTTTAAATATAAGTGGGATTCAGCCCAAGTGGTGTAGTACATACACTGAATTTGCAAGGCTGGAGAGAGATGCGGGCGATACAAGGCTAGAGAGGGATGCAGCTGGAGACATGGGATCTGTCAAATGGTGGGAATCCAAGTGTAGCGTGTGGGGCAAATTCACACCTCCTGCCATTTCACAGATCCTCACGTCTCTCTCCAGCCTTATGTTTCTCTCCAGTTTTGCAAATATAGTACAGGTACATGCTATGCTACTTGTATTCCAAAATTCAAATCCAAAATATTCCAAAATCAAAGCCTCAAAGGGTCATGCCAGCACTCAAAAAGTTTAGGGTTTTCTGGAAGTTTTTTTATTTTTATTTTGGATTTCCAGACTAGGGATGCTCAACATGTATTATGCTTATTACAGTCGACCCTTTCTATCTGCACGCTTGGATCGAGAAGAACAGGACTTCCATTGAGAAGAACAGGACTTAAGGTCTTGCAATATTTGACATCTGCAGAGGGATCTGGAATGAAACCCACTGAATGTGAAGCACTGACTGTAGACACAGTGACATTATCCTAATATAAAAAAAGGTAAGAGAGAGCAATGAAACTAAAAGCCAATCTTAGCAGATGTATATAATGGGGGATCTGTGTATGGTCTGTTCATGTGGTGTAAAATGTTTTTTAAAAGGGAAGGCACTTGTGAGAAGATGCAAATTGAAACAAAGGTTCAGTGGGACTTTGGTATCTACTAGAGTTTGGTTCCAGGACACCCATGGATACCAAAATCCATGGCTGCTCAAGCCCCTTGAAATACAGTGGTGTAGTGAAATGGTGTCCAATGTATAAAATAGCTAATCAAGGCTTGCTGTTTTGGAATTTATATATTTTTGGAATATTTTCAAGCCATGGACAGTTGAATCAGTGGATAAAGAATCCATGGAATTGGAGGGCTGATTGTACTTTGGAGAGGAGAGACTGCTTAACTGCATTTTTCCAGTCAAAACTATCCTCCCCTACATAAGTGCTGAATCAAAGAATCCCCAAGTCTGAAGGGCACTTTGATGCAAAAAGTGTATTTTTTGTGTGTGTGTGTGGGGGGGGTTTCGGGCTGTGTGGCCATGTTCTAGAAGAGTTTCTTTCTGACGTTTTGCCAGCATCTGTGGCTGGCATCTTGCCAGCCACAGATGCTTGCGAAACGTCAGAAAGAAACTCTTCTAGAACATGGCCATACAGCCCAAAAAACCCACAAAAAACTGTGGATGCCAGCCATGAAAGCCTACGACTTCACATTGTATTTTTTTATTATTATTTTGTGATCCTCAAAGTATCTATCTTCCTGGCAAGGTGCCCTCAGCAGTTCCTTTCGTCCACTTATTTTGAAATAGTTCCTAGACTGCACACTGCAGTGCAGCTGTGGGGAGAAAGTTCTCTGAAAGTTCTTTGCATTGCTTTCCCACACAACCCAGCACTACTCAGATGTGTTGGATTGCAATTTTCACTATTCCAAGACCATGTGTTGGAGTGTAACTTTCACCATTCTGGCCCATTAGCACAGAAGTCTTATCCCAACCAACATGACAAGTCCAGAGACTGAACTAGTGACCTTCTGCATGTACAAGACCCTGCTAGTCCTCATGTTCTGCTTTGTAATGTCAAACCCTCTCATTTTTGCCAATGTACCTTATTCTGGTAAGGGTTGCGAGATCCGAACTGCTTGGAGCCTGCCATTTGCTTTCTCAGTCCCTTCTTGCATGACATACCCTCCTAAATTTGAATCAGCTTGTGAAAATGCTTGTTTACAATTTGACAGAAGTGATTGTCTTTATCATCACTGCAAGAGAATTTGAAAGCATGGTTTGAAAGTAAGAAGAAGCGTCCACACAGATCCAGAAATAGCTCTATTTATAAAACATGTCCAGAAACTAAGAAAATAGAAAATCTAGGTTACACATGGAGATACTATAGTGTTACTATGTGGGGAAGTGGTTTTTCCCATTCAGTGCGCTGGGGCTGACTGGACAAATGCTTTTCGCTCCACTTGAGCACAGTACTTTTCAGGGAGGCCAACAGCTCTGCAAACAAAGAGAAAAGAAGGAGCCAGTTACAAGAGGTTATGTGACCCATTGAACATCAGGGACAGATTTACTTTACAGAAAAAATTCCTGCAACCAAAAATGTCAGTGTGAAAACTAACCTAGAGTCTTATCCTCAACACCTGGGTTGCCAAATTAGAATTGAAATTCAGAATTTGTTTCCACAGGGAATGTTTTTGTCTGGAATAGCAAATGACCCCACATTTACAATCTGTTAAGATATACTCCAGGCCCAGATTTACCATCCCTGTGAGAAAAAGATCCATGATACACCTCAATTGTCATTCCTCCTCTCCACAGGAAAATACAGGGGCAGCTCTTCTCAAACATATATAGCTGGAAGGGACTGTTCCCCCAACTTTGGGTCTCTACATTCAGTGCAGGGGATAGTTTTAAGTTGCTGTTTTTTGGACCACAATCCTCAGAAGCCCTTAGTGAGAACTGCCACTTGCCATGTTGGACTGGGGATTCTGGAAGTTGCATTCCAAATATTTTTTTTCAGGCTTTTCTTTAAACCAAGACTGATCAGTTACAGGGGTCCAACATTATACTGTACAATCACTCCATATACTTCCTGTTCAGTTCTCTGAGCACTTGCACTTAGGCAGCCAACAATTCAGCATCCATTTTCTACAGCAAGATATCGGCTGACTTAGGGAAATCCTTAAGTTTGCAGAAATACGATCTCTGGGAAAAGAGTTGGCAGCGTGTGACCCTTCAGATCTTACTAAGCTGCAGCTCCCAGCTTTCCTCACCACTGGCAATTATCTCTAGGACTGTGGGGCATTGCAGTCCAACAACAGCTGAAATATTATACATTGGCCACCCCTTTTGTAGGGGAAGAAAAATTCTGGGATGGGGAAGGGACCCACCAAAAGAGCCACAGAATGCTGAAAAGAAAACACCGTGGAAATTGAATGGAAGATGGAGTGGAATGGAATAACAGGAAATCCAAGATCATAGAATCATAGAGTTGGAAGAGACCACAAGGACCATCCAGTCCAATCCCCTGCCATGCAGGAATTCAAAATCAAAGGATGAAGGGGCATAACCCAGAAAATTAATCCCATTGTCTGAATTCTCACTGAGAAGCAATTTGTTATGTTCCCAAGAATGGAACTGATCAGACAAATCAAGGCAGAAAGCCAAATCCTCTTTAAGCTGGGACTGGGCACCACTATGGTCACCCCTCCACATTCAATTACAAGAACAAATGCAGTAAAACAAGAACAAGATCTGTGGGTTCAAGTAGGATTGCTGAGTAGCCTCACCGAAGCTCATCCAGTTTCTTCCGCTTGATCTCATTGATGCGTTCACAGCGCCGCCGTTCCTCCTCCTTCAGCCGTTTACCCTCCTCAAATATAGCGATGCGTTCCTGGATTTGTTTCTGTTGGTGTTCACGCACCTGGCGCCGGATCTCGTCGGCATGGGTCTGCTGAAGAGCGACACGCCGTTCGTGCTCCTTCCGCTCTTTCTCAATCTGCTCCCGTTGGATCCTGTGGGATGCATTGAAGAGAGGTCCATCTGCTTGCTCTCACTTGAAATGTATCAAGTAAGAGGGTGGGTTATATGGTTTACTACACCTTCTTCCACTCTGTACTCATATAAAAGGGGCTACTACAAGGAAATGGAAATGAAAGCTAACCACATAAACCAAAGGGGAAAGCTAAGAAGCTGAGACTAGGGATCAGTATTTCAATCCCACATTTAACAGCCAAATGAACAAATGGACTAAAACAAAAACAAAAAGCCTATTGAGTTGCCCATATTAAGTGGATACTAGCTAGAATCCTGTTGGTGACTTATGCCAGCCTAGTCTCATGTTGGCATAAATACCTTCTCAACTGATGTACGGCATGATAACAAAAGCCATCTCTGCCAGATATAAAGTTGACCTGCTGGATCCCAAGCATCCTGAAATTGGCTGGACAGCTTTATCTCCTGACAGCTTTCACTGCCATTCCCTTATCACTACAGGGGTCATGGCACTCTTTCCTGTGCTGCTGCACAGCTTCATCTTCCTCTGCCAGTGTTACTTGTGCTGGCAAGCAACATCAGGGCTGCTAAATGCTGACTGTTCAGGAGAAAAAAGGGAAGATGCATGGGCAAAGAGAAAACAGCATAAACAGAAGCACTCTATGTGCCACTTGGATGGACAGACTACTGAACGGATGGAGCTCAGTGTTCTCCAACACGAGGGAATCCAGTTGTGGGTGACATCTCCAGACACTGACTCAGCTGGCTTGATCTTCTTAGCTGTGCTGCAGCACCACCAACTGCAGGCAGCTAGAGTGTGGTAATGCAGCTTTCGGCTCTCAGTGGAAATCATGACATAAAACATAATTCATTTGCTCTTATACAGCTGCTAATTCTAGTACGCTCCTCAGTCTAAACAGATCTTCACTTGGGTACAAACAAAACTACTCAGAAGATAGCCCATCTCTGTGAAGTCGTAGGCTTTCATGGCCGGCATCCATAGTTTTTTG
>CM034711.1:7056902-7066924 GCA_020142125.1 Phrynosoma platyrhinos
CTTGGAGTGTGGTGGAGTCTCCTTCTTTGGAGGTTTTTAAACAGGAGCCTGAATGGCCACTGGGAGTGCTTTGATTGTGTATTCCTGCATGGCTGTGTATTCATGCATAGCTGTATATCCATGCAATGGTTGTGTATTCCTGCATGGCTATGTATTCCCGGTTATGTATTCCTACATGGTTGTGTGTGTATTCCTGCCTAGCATGGGGTTGGACTGGATGTCCTTTGAGGTCTCTCCCAACTCTCTGTTTCTGTGATTCTAAAACAAACCAAAAAGCCTGATGGTTTATTCCCCCCTCGCCGCTCTAATATTTGTGTGTGCATTCTTTCCCCAATATAGACATTTCAGTCCCTTTTTTTTCGTTAGAGGAGTCATGGGTGTGCAGTTTGTTGCTCTTCTATACCTCTGGCCCTGTTGACTGAGGATTAGGTCCTGAGCTATCAGGATACACTTTTTGTATTGTGTGCGGCAGAAGAGGAGGTACGCCCCATGTGCAAACAGAACGCCTGCAAAGACCTGGGCTGGCTGACACACTCATCCTATTCAGCAAGTCTGCAAATGCTCTCCTGAGGCCATGAAAACACTCCTTGCACACACCCTAAAAGTGTGTAAGTAGTAGTGCAAGTGTCAGACAGGGATAAACTGCGGTGCTTTTTGCTTGCTTAGAGGCGCTTCTACCACCATCCTTGAAATCTATAAATCCTGAACCCCATTTTCCTTTATTTATTATTATTATTATTATTATTATTATTATTATTATTATTATTACACTTTATATAGTGCTGTAGATTTACACAGAGCTGTACATACAATCAATAAAATAGATAAAGGTAAGCCTGCCAATGGCGTACATTCGACAACATGATAAAATAATGCATATTAATACAAAGGAGGCAACAAATTTAAAACATCAATTAATAATCATGCAATGCCTAAGTATTATTAAAGTATTATTCTTTCTTCAAGAATGGAGCAAGAAGAGGTTTTGTGAATGGAGCTTAAGAGGTTTAAGGATTATACGATAAGGTGTATCTATATGATATTGATATGATATTTATCTGTATGATAATTGGGGGAACACAGCTTTGAGCAGGAATGAGAGGCTGGAGGGCCATCTCTCGGGGATGGTTTGATTGTGAGTTCCTGCATGGCACAATGGGGTTGGACTGGATGGCCCTTGGGGTCTCTTCCAACTTTAGGATTCTTTGATTCTATTTCTATGTGTGTTTTCAGCTTTTATTGTGTGATATCCTACGTTTTTCTTGAATGTCGTCCATTTTGAGTATGCTTGAGAAGCATGGATTTACACGAGTGTTTTTTAAGCTTTGGTAATGGCTTTCATTTTTATTTTATTTTTTTGGAATGCCCTCCATTTTGAGCATGACAAAGAAACATGGATTTACATTTCTATGTGTGTTTTCAGCGTGTATTTCATAGACTCATAGAGTTGGGAAAGACCACAAGGGCCATTTAGTCATACCCTCCATTTTTATCGTTTGTCCATTGGATGTCCATATTTATTGCCATGGCCATTCTCTGAGGCTGAGAGAGTGTGACTTTGCCAAGTTGTTGTTGTTGTTGTTGTGTGCGCCTTCAAGTCATTTCCAACTTAAGGCAACCCTAAGACGGTGAACCCATAATATAGTTTTCTCTGCAAGTTTCTTCATGGAGGGAGGTTTGCCCTGGCCCTTCCCTGAGGCTGAGAGAGTGTGACATGCCCAAGGTCACCCAGCGGGCTTCCATGGCTGAGTCTCCTAGTCTCCAGAGTTGTAGTCTCAACAGTAAAACCACAACAACACACTGAGTGCTTACTCCTTTTTATTTTGTGAGCCACCTCAGGTCCCTTTTTTGGGGGACAAAGGCAGCATTAAAATATGAAACAAACAAACAAATAAATATAAATAAATAAACCTAGTCCAAATTGTTGTGACGTGCCTTCAAGTAGTTTCTAACTTATGGCGACCCTGAGGTGAAGAACTCATCCTGAAGCTTTCTTGGAAAGGTTTCTTCGGGGGGTGGGGTGGTGGTGGTTTGAGGCTGAGAGAGTGTGACTTTCCCAGTTTGCTGTTGTTGTGTGCCTTCAACTTGTTTTCCAATTTTATGGCGACCCTGAGGTGAAGAACGTATCCTGGAGTTTTCTTGGCAAGGTTTCTTCAGAGGGGAGGGTTTGCCTTGGCCATCCCCTGAGGCTGAGAGAGTGTGACTTCCCAAGTTGTTGTTCTGTGCCTTCAAGTCGTGTCCAGCTGAGGGCGACCCTGAGGCGGTGAACCTATCCTGTGGTTTCCTTGGCAAGATTTTTAAAAAATATTATTTATTCCAGTAATACATAAAAATAAAGTCTTCACACATGAGATTTAAACAAGAATTGTTCTGTTGCCTAAAAAGTTACATTATTATGTCTTCACACTTTTGTTTGCTACTGATACTTCCCTCCGATTTCTTGACTTTATACCTTTGTTACTATCTCTCCGTCATCCTATTAAAGACAAACTTTCTATATCAAATTTTACAAGTGGTTCCACCTTTAATAATTCAAAATGGCTTCTCTTTATAGTTTCATTATCTATATATACATACTATTCTAAATAAGCATCTCCTTATATCATAAAGAAAGAGAATCATTGTGGAAAAGTAGTAAGTTTAAATTGTGTTGGCCTGTGAGAGATTTATGGACTATATAATAAGCTGTATCTATATGATATCTATATGATATTTATCTATAAGATAAATAGGTTTAAGGACTATACGATAAGGTGTATCTATATGATATTGATATGATATGTATCTGTATGATAAATAGATTTAAGGACTACGATAAGGTATATCCATATGATATTGATATATTTATCTGTATGATAAATAGATTTAAGGACTATATAATAAGGTGTATCTATATGATATTGATATGATATTTATCTGTATGATAAATAGATTTAAGGACTATATAGTAAGGTGCATCTATATGATGTAGTTGTTTTTAATTTGTTGCCTCTTTTGTATTAATATGTATTTTATTATTTTGTAGAATGTACGCCGTTGGCAGGCTTTCTTTATCTGTTTTTATTTATTGTATCGATTTACACAGCGAGCGCTGTGTAAATCTTCCGCGCTATATAAATAAAGAGTAATAATAATAATAATATATGATAAATAGATGTATGGACTGTATGATAAGGTGTATCTACAGTCTGTTCCTCCAGGCAGGGGTAGGCAACCTTTCCCCTTTAAGGGCCGAGGGACTTCAGCTCCCAGAATCCCAGGAGCTATTGGCCAACATGGGACTATTGGCCAACATGGCTGAGGCTTCTGGGAGCTGAAGTCCCTCGGCCCTTAAAGGGGAAAAAGGTTGCCTACCCCTGCTCCAGGGGGTTTATAGGCACTATATATCTCGAATGATCCATCCACTCCATCCTTCTCCTTCCTCCCAGTCTTGAAGCCTTTCCTTGGCACTTGGGTCCCGAGGGGAGGAGGGCTCAGCCTTGCCTTTCTGGGGGAGGCTGAGAGAGTGTGACCTGGGCCAGGGAGCGGCTCCCAAGCGGTCCCCTGCTCCTTTAAGGCTTCTCTCACAGTCTCTCTCTCTCTCTTTTGTGTGTGTGTGTGTGTGTCCGTGGGTGCGGATGTGGTGCCGCCTCCAGAGCCACAACGCTGACATCAGCCTTAAAGGGCTCCCAAGGCGCCGCCCGACTCCCCCGCCGGCTCTCTCTCTCTCTCTCTCTGTGACTCTATTGAGAGCCTCCAGCAGCCAGCCTCCTCTTCCTCTTCCTCGGTCCCAGGTGAGTCTCTTCGGGGGCCCCAGGACAAGGCTCCTTCCCCAGGGACACCGGGGCTTTTTGGGGGCTGGAAGGGACGGAGGAGCAAGAGCCCTTCTGGACCTGAGCCTCGTTCCTCAGAGGAAAGCGGGGAGCAGGGGCTCTTCTAGACTGGAGCCTTGCTCCTCAGAGCCAGGGCTCTTCCAGAACCGACAGGTTATGGGTTTGAGAGGGAAAGGAAAGTGGGGAGCAGGGGCTCTTCTAGACTTCAGCCTCGTTCCTCAGAGGCAAGGCTTTGGGACTGAAAGGAAAGTGGGGAGCAGGGGCTTTTCTAGACGTGTGACTCGTTCCTCAGAGGCAAGGCTCTTCTAGAACTGAGCCTCATTCCTCACAGGTTATGGGTTTGAGAGTGAAAGGAAAGTTGGGAGCAAGGGCTTTTCTAGACCTGTGCCTCGTTCCTCAGAGGCAAGGCTTTCGGACTGAAAGGAAAGTTGGGAGCGGGGCTTTTCTAGACTGGAGCCTGGGTTCCTCTAGGTTTAAGCCTCCTTCCCCAGAGCCAGGGCTTTGAGACTGAAAGGAAGGTTGGGAACAGGGGCTTTTCTAGACCTGTGCCTCGTTCCTCAGAGGCAGGGCTCTTCTAGTCTTGAGTCTCCTTTCCCAGAGGCATGGCTTTGAAACGGGAAAAAGAAGTTGGGAGGCGCTTTTTCTCGACTAGAGCCTAGTTTCCTGAGAGGCGTGGGTTTTCTAGACTGAAGCCCAATTCCTCTCAGGCATGGCTTTGAGACTGAAAGCAAGACGTTTTGAGGAGAGGCTTTTCTAGACCAGAGCCTAATTCCTCAGAGGTACGAGTTTTCTAAACTTGAGTCCAGTTGTTGCTCAGAGGCGTGAGTTTGAGACTGAAAGAAAAGCTGGGAGCTGGAGCTTTTCTGGACTTGAGTCTGAATTTCTCAGAGGCATGGATGGGCTTGAGAGGGACTGGAAGGAAGAAGTTGGATTCAGGACTTTTTCTAGACTGGAGCCTAAGTATTTAGAGGCATGAGTTTGAGACTGAAAGAAAAGTCAGGAGGAGCTGTTCTAGGTTTGAGCCTACTTCCCAGAGATGGGTTCAAGACTGAAAGCAAGTAGTCAGGAGCTTTTTTAGACTTGAACCGAATTCCTCAGAGCCATGGGTTTTCTAGAGTTGGGTCTCGCTCCTCAGAGGCATGGGTTTTACCCAGAAAAAGTCAAGTGCAGGTGCTTTTCTAGACTTGAACCCAGAGGCTCAGAGGCATGGGGTTTCTAGACTTCACCTTAATTCCTCAGACATATGGGTTTGATACTAAAAGAAGTTGGGAGCAGGAACCTTTCTAGACTTGAGCCTAATTCCTCAGAGGCATTGTTTTACTAGACCTGAGCGTAATTCTTCCTTCAGTGGCATGACTGAAAGAAAGATGGTTGGTATAGCATAAAGTTTTCTAGACTTCGAGGCATGGATTTGAGATTGACTGAAAGAAAGAAGCTGGAAGCAGGAGCTTTCACAAGTGACCAGCTGTCCTCACCACAGAGGAGGACAAGGCACTGCAAATTGGAGGACATCCAAGGAAAAATGGAGGATATGATCAAATAAAGGCTCAAAATGCTCATAGAAATGTAAATGAATGCTGCTTAGTCATGCTCAAAATGGAGGACTTTTTGGAATTTCGCCTGGCCAGAAGGCTGAAATGTATCATTACAGAGTCATAGAGTTGGAAGAGACCTCAAGGGCCATCTAGTCCAACCCCATTCTGCCATGCAGGAACTCACAATCAAATCCCTTTCACATAATACTGATGTTAAGCCAGGTGTGCCCCATCCTCTATCTATGCACTTCATTTTTTCTGCCCAAGTGCAGCACCTTAAATTTCTCCATATTGAAATTTATTTTGTTAGCTTTGGCCCAGCTTTCTAATCTATTCAGGTCATTTTGAATTTTCATTCCGTCCTCTGTGGTATTACCTATTCCTCCTAATTTGGTGTCATCTGCAAATTTGAGAAGCATGCCTTCTGTTCTTTCATCCAAGTCATTGATAAAGATGTTGAATAGAAAACTGGGCCCAGGACAGAACCCCACTGGACACCCCACTGGTCACTTCTCTCCAGGAAGAAGAAGAGGAGCCATTGGTGACCATCCTTTGGGTTCGACCGGTCAACCAATTATAAATCCACGTAACAGTAGCCCTGTCTAGCCCACCTTTTTCTAAATTGTTTGCAAGAATATCGTGGGGGACCTTGTTGAAGGCCTTCCTGAAATCAAGATATTCTATATCCACAGCATTCCCTTCATCTACCAAATGGATAATTCTGTCAAAAAAGGAGATAAGATTAGTCTGGCATGACTTGTTTTTGAGAAACCCATGGTGACTTTTTGCGATTATGGCATTCCCTTCTAAATGTTCACAGACTCTCTGTTTGGTGATCTGCTCCAGAATCTTTCCAGGTATTGATGTCAGACTAACTGGATGATAATTGTTTGGGTTTTTGGAAAAGGGGGATGTCTGCTAACCCTAAGTTTTCCTAGACCTGAACCTTCTTCTTAGAGGCATACTTTGACTACCAATTTCATGCTCCCAACTTCTTTCTTTCAGTGAGTCCAGGGTGACCAGACAGCCTCCTTTTCCAGGACATGCCCTACATTTCAACCTTCTGCCGAGGAGGAATTCCAAAGTGCCCTCCATTTTGAGCATTTATATTTATAGTAGGGTTTTTCACTTTTGTTTTGGAATGCTCTACATTTTTCTTGAAGGTCCTCCATTTGCATTGCCTTGTCCTTCTTTGCAGTTGTGACATATGGTCACCCTGAGTGAACCTCAAAGGTGCCACAAGATCCTTTTGCAGCCTGATTTTCCAGGCTAACACAGGTCTTTAAATTTTACTCTACAGTGTGGTAGATGGTTGTGTACTTTTGTGGTAAAGCTCTTTAGTATCTTCAGTAAGTACCGAGACCAAGTTTTGTTTCCTGGTGCCACTATGGTGGATAGAGCAATGAGGTACAAAGAGTTATACAAAGAATGGCAGAACAGATTTGTGTTGTGCAAGTGTGTTGAGTGCCTCCAAGACAACACTTAGGGCGACTCTAGGGCTAAGCTATCATGGACTTTTCTTGGCCAGGTTTGTTTAGAAGTGGTTTGTCGTTGCCTAAGGCTGAGAGCATGTGACTTGCTCAAGGTCTCATGGGTTTCATGACCCAGCGAGAATCGAACCCTGGTCTCCAGACCACTATGCCATATGTATACAAAATGGTAAACAGATTTGCTGAAGAAGGATAGCTAGGGAAAGTTATGGGAGGAGCGACAGTGTCCAGAGTCTTAGAGCATAGCTAGTTGAAGATATTGTTAATAATAATAATAATAATAATTTATTTATATCCCACCCCTCTGCAGAGCAATCGGGGCGGCTTAAGTTGTATGTGTGTGTATTGGGGTGCCTTCAAGTCATTTCTGACTTAAGGCCACCCTAAGGCAAACTTATGGAGTCTTGTTGGTAAGGTTCTTTAGAGGGGGTTTGTCATTGCCATCCTCTAAGGCTGAGAGAGTGTGGCTTGCCCGTTGTCACCCAGTGGGTTTTCATGGCTGAGCCAAGAATCGAATCCTGGTCTCTGATGTTCTCGTCCAACGCTCTAGCACCTGAACCATGCTGGCTCTCTTTATTAAGTCAGAGTCTGTGCTTTTCATGCCTAAATGTTGCTTTCTGCAATAACTGACGAAGAGTACTGAGCAAAAAAAGATGTCATTTTTCTCTCCACGTTTCTGCTTCTGGAGTGGATGATTCATATTCAAGGCTGGGAGCCTTTCTGGATCTGGCTCCGCATTTGTAGAACATTCTTCCTTTGCAGCTCCAGCTGGAGGAGGATCTTACCTGCTTTTGCAAAGGGTTGAAGATCTTCCTCTTCGATTTGCTGGATTGCTGAATATGCCTTAGGTGGTGGCCGAGATGGGTAGCGACTGATAAGGAGTTTGTTTTGCCATATTAGTATATTATTTTAGTATTTGAACATTCTATAGTGTTGTGTTTTATTGTCTGTTTTGGATTATACAGTGGTCCCTCCAGATTTTCTGGGGTTAGGGATGGACCCCCATGAAGGTGGAAAATGCACAAATAAAAGAACATTATTATTTTTACCTAAGAAAAGAGCTCTCTAAGAATTTCCAGGTCCTCCAGTGCAACTCTGTGGGCAACATCTGCCAGAAGTTGATCATAGAGAAGGGTTTTGTCTAGGTTCTCCAGCATAACTCTATTGTCAACTTCTGGCAGCGTTGCGCTGGAGGACCTAGAGATTCCCAGAGAGGACATCTTAATCGAAAGTGCAAATAATCGAAGGCGCGAAAGTCAGAGCCGCAAATGTGGAGGGCCAACTGTATATATGTTTTCTGTTCCACCCTTTTGATGGGAAGTGTTGTTGTAAATAAACAGTTATTTTTGTTATATAGAGGCAACCTCTATGGATCACCTTTTCTACCTATTTCCCTTACCTGTATCTTTCTAAACTGGATGTGGTTTTTTGTCCCTAGAGTGTGTACATTGGGTGTACATTGGGTGTACATTGTTTATGACCCACTGTTTTGGTTAGTTTTTTAAACGAAAACTCCTCTAACATTTCTGATCATTGGCCAAGCTGACTGGGGATGATGGGGATTCCTGCCCAACAATATCTGGAAAGCCCCTTTCCCTGTGAATGAGGGGATTCTGGGTAAATAGACTCTGGGTAAATAGACTCTTGCATTTCTGCCTCTTATCCTAGTCCTGTCCTGTGCTCCTGTGTGCCTTAATTTTGCGCTTTCTTGTTTTTCAGTATGCCAGTTCCTGTGCTAAGATTCCTTACTGTGTGTTAAAGAGTCCTTCTGGATTAACCTTTGCTCTGGGCAGTAGTGTGAACGGAATAATAATTATTTATTTATGTCCCACCTTCCTCCCGGTACAGAGACTCAAGGCGGCTAACAAAATTGAAAAAACAGTCCCAAGCTAAAATGATAGAAAACATTAAAAAGACAAAGTTTAATTATTAACTTAATTCATTAATTAACTACACCCCACCTGGACAAGTAGTTTATAGCTAGGTGGATTGCTTTTACTCATGTGTAAGAATTCAAAGATATATCCGTGTTAGTCTCTAGAATCAGTATGTAGAGAGATCTTGCAGCACCTTTGAGACTAACTAAAGAAAGAAGTTGGCAGCATGAGATTTCATGGATTTAAGTCTACTTCCTCAGTAATGCATCCGAGGAAGTAGAATTAAGTCTAGGAAAGCTCATGCTGCCAGCTTCTTTCATTTTGTCTCAGAGATGCTACAGGATCTCTCTACTTTATGTGTAAATGAACATGCCTTAGCGGCATGTTTGATCCGTTTTGATCACTTTTAAAACAGTGTGAAAGTGACTCTAACTGTCACTCTCCAGCAGCTGCCATTCCAGACAAAGGGAGTATTTATGGAAATCCGGGAGTGCCAATTCTCCTCTTTTTGGGAGGCCTTAGTGTGCCAGGAATTAAAGGCAGGCCGAGGGAAGCAAGCAGGAATGTGGTTAAGCCATATCTTTGTAACTACGTCTGAGTGATGAGGTCTGAATGAGTCATTGTCCCTATTATTTATGGCTGGGAAGGGGGGAATTTCAGTCCGATTGGACAATCCTCTTCTGGAATGGGAAGATTAGGAAATTGGCCGGTAGACTTCTCTTCTATGCACAGCCCTCCCCGACTTCGTCCTGGATTGATCTCTGACGTCATGGGTCCGGAATGCAGAAGTGAAAAAACTTGCATAAAAAAGAGGGAGAGACTTGCTTTATTTGAGAAGGAACTGAGATATCTCAACAACCCACCGCTGATGGCTTTTCAGAAAGCTAAGGTAGCAAATCCCAGTGAGTGGAGATTAGAGAAGAGGGTGACCAGATGTCCCCCTTCTTCTGGGACATGCCCTACATTTCCAGCCTGACCATGGAGAGACCCACTGGGTCAATTTGGGCAAGTCATGCTCTCTCAGCCTCAGGATGGCAATGATAAGTCCCCTCTGAAGAAACTTGCCAAGAAAACCCCAGAATAAGTTCACTGCCTTAGGGTTGCCGTAAGTCAGAAAGGACGTGAAGGCATACAAGAAGTGTAATTTATATTTACATTAGTGGTTTTAGCTTTTATTTTGTAATGTCTATTATTATGAGGAGAGACTTAGGGAGCTGGGTATGTTTAGCCTGGGGAAGAGGTGGTTAAGAGGGGATATGTTAGTCCTGTTTAAATATTTGAAGGGGTGTCATATTGAGGATGGAGCAA
>CM034711.1:7078185-7093602 GCA_020142125.1 Phrynosoma platyrhinos
TAGGTTGGCAAAAGCTGGGACTAGTGACAGGAGCTCAGCCCATCATGCGACGCCTGGGCCTCAAACTGCCAACCTTCTGATCTTTTGATTGTCAGAACTGGTATCTTAACCACTAAACCACCACATCTCTGAAAGTCAGGCCCAGACCTGTGTATGCCATTATTGTGTGAAAATGCCAATTCAAATTCATACACAAAGGATTTTCAATTTGAATTGACATTCTCACATACCAGTGGCATCTTTTGGTCTGTCCCTGGCTTTCTGCTCCACCAAATGCACTTGAAGAAGTCGACTTAAGTCTACGAAAGCTCATGTTGCCCCCTCCCTGCTGGCCTTTCGCAGGCAAGCAAAATCATTTTTTATTCCAGTAAGCTTTTTAAAAAATCATGCAGGCCCGGTTTTATTGGGGCTGGTGGGGGTGGTTTAGATTATTTTTAATCTTTGTATGTTTTAAATTTTGTGTGTTTAAATTTTAACTTTATACTGTGTTGTTTTTTAAAATGTTTTGATGTGTCTTTATGTTGTGAGCCGCCTTGGGAAGAAGGTGGGGCATTACAATGTTAAAACACCAATAATTTAATATCCTGTAACCTTATTACCCACAGGTAAAAACATGGCCTGCGTGCAGAGAACTTTGATGAACCTGGGAGGATTGGCAGTCTCAAAAGGAGATGGATTCTTTGCTGGGGACCCCAACTGGTTCCCAAAGTAAGTACTTCAGTATGTATGTGCACACAAGAACTTTGTTGTGCAGAGCTCAAACACATAATTTAATTCCTTTTTCGGATGTGTCTGTGAAAATCTTGGCTCCCTTTTGTAGAATTAGATATGGGACAGGAGAAAGTTTTATGTTCCTCTGGGTAGCCTCTGTAGCCTTTTGCAGCCCAAATTTGGACTCTGGGTGCCACAGAAATTACCTTGAGGGCTGCATGCAGCCTGCAAGCCACAATTTGCCCACCCCTTTTGCAGATATGAAACTTGGAAGGGTTTTGTTTTCTTCAGTAATCCATGGGCCAAACCGATGGGAATGGCAGTGTGATGCCCATATTATTACTACCCTCACACTGTACCACGTTGGCTTCAACAGATGCTTGTGGGTGGTGATGGCTGAGTGTAGCTTAGACCCAACACTAACCTAGTTGTTTGTATTTTTGCAAACGTTCAGGGGGTTTCAAAAGCTGCTCATACTTTTCTCTTCTGTTCACACATGTTTCTGTTGTGACAACCCAAGAATCATTGCTATCCAGTAGTCCATTTTTGGACAAGGCACTGGAGCGTACGATAGGCTTCCAGACCCAGGGGTTCCTGGATGAAACAAATTATCTAGACCCATTTTTACGGCTTCAGGACTAGTTATGGGACAGAACCAATTTTGGTCATTGTGGTGAATGGCCCATGCCAGAGGGGGGGGATGTGCCCATTTGGGTTCTGTTGAACCTCTTGTGGGCTTTTGGTCCCATCGAACACAGTATCCTTCTGATCTGCCTTTTCTTGAGGCTTGGACACAGTTTACAGTGGCTGCAGTCCTTCCTGGAGGGTTGAACTCAGAAGGTGCTTGTTTGATGCCTTGCCTATGGAGTCAGTCAAGGTTCAGATAACATACTTGGAAATTCTGGGAGTCGTTTTGGGAGTTTGGGGTTTGGTGCCACCAGTATCTTGGTGACATGCACCTTTATTTCTTATTTAATTCTAATTTCAAGGAAGCTGTTGTGGAGCCAGTATGGTTTAGTGGCTTGAGTGTTGGACTAGAACTCTGGCGATCAGGGTTTGAATCCCATATAAACCCACTGGGTGGCTCTGGGCAAGTTACTCTTAGCCTCAGAGCATGTCAGTGGCAAACCCCTCTGAAGAAACTTGTCAAGAAAGCCCCCATGATAGGTTCCCTTCGTAGTTGCCAACTGCCCTTGAGTTGGTGTCGGAAGTTAATATCTCCAAGACTCCCTCTCCTCTACTGCTCTGCTTAGTTCCTGTAAACTCATACCCGTGACTTCCTTCATAGAGTCCCTCCATCTAGCATGTGGCCTTCCTCTCTTTCTGCTTCCCTCCACCTTTCCTTCTCATGATGCATCCGAAGTACGACAGCCTCAGTTTTGTCATCTTGGCTTCCAAGGAGATTTCTGGCTTGATCTGTTCAAGGACCCATTTGTTTGTCCATGGTTCGCCATAGGGTTGCATAAGTCAGAAACGATTTGCAAAGCACACAATGATGTTGTGTCAATGTCAATGAAATTGTGGTGCTAAACCAATGTCTTATGTCAGTAGTGGGATACAGATAAGACCAAGGTGGTGTCTGCCAAACAAAGGGCAAATCAGGCTCTTCAACTTCTGCTGAATGGAGTTAATCCACTCCCCTGAAATCTCAGGTCACAACATGGTTGTATGCCTGGGCTCAGCCCTGTTCCTAGATCCTTAAGTTTCAGGGATGACTGGGAGGACATTTGTAGAGTTAAAACTAATATGCCAGCTGTTCTGTTTATGGTGACACCTGACATGAACTGCCTTTTAAACGATTTTTTGAAACCTCAGTGGATCCAAGATATCCAGGGCAGGGCTTTCTCTTGCTTCTGCTGCCATCCCACACTTGGTGAGGACACGAGAGAGAGCCTTTTCAGTGTCAGTCCCTTCCACGGGAGGCTAGACTGGCACTCTCTCTGCTCACCTTCCATCTGCAAGCTCTTTGAGCAGGCTTTTAATGAAATTGTTTCATTGAAAGTAATTGTTGGGAGGGAGTAGGCAACCTTTCCCCTTTAAGGGCCAAGGGACTCCAGCTCCCAGAATCCCAGGAGCTATTGGCCAACATGGGACTACTGGCCAACATGGCGGAGGCTTCTGGGAGCTGAAGTCCCTCGGCCCTTAAAGGGGAAAGGTTGCCTACCCCTGGTCCAGGCTAATTGAAAAGTGATCTCTCCCCATATGAGCCTACTTGAGTTTTGAGATTTTTGGAAGAAGGTATTCTCTTTGTCCTTTGTGTTTGTTGAACAGATGGGATGGTGTCTCTTTTTGGTGCCCACTATGGAACTCCTTCGGTGGGAAGGCACCCTGATTTTTAAAAAAAGTATAATCCTTGACAGCTAGAGCTGTTTGACAGTGGAACACTGTCGCTCGGAGGGTGTTGGAGTCTCCTCCTTTAAACAGAGGCTGGATGGCCATCTGTGGGGGGTGCTTTGATTCTGCGTTCCTCCATGACAAAATGGGGTTGGACTGGATGACCCTTGTAGTCTCTTCCAACTCTGTGATTCTGTGGTCCTGTAGTCCCTTCTTCAGCAGTGAAAAACTAACCTTTGCATGCCAGCAGGACAACAGAGAGGGGGGTTGCCTAGCTATGCCAAGGATTTCCACAGCCATTTAACTTCCTACATTGCTACAATGCTCTGAGGCATTGTGGGAAATCTTTAAAATGTATTTATTCCTGTATTTAATATCCAACCTATATCCCAGTGAAAAAGCCATATTGGCTCATAGTCAGCCCGACCAGGAGGAACAGGTGTGGCAGGCAGGGGTTGGCACCTGTGGGCCCTGCCATTGCCCAGGTTTCCCAGTTGGTGCTGGAAATTGCTAGAGGCGAATGCTAGGAAACAGGGAGTCTGCCCAACTGTATTTGGTGCCTGTGCATGTATGCTTTCAGTTTGCCTGTGAACTTATGCTGATTCCCATTCATTTCATGTGGTTTTCTTAGGCAAGAAATCCTCAGAGCTGGTTTTGCCAGTTGCATCCTCTGACATCTAGCCGGCAGCCCCTGGCCTTCCTTTGGTGGTTTCCCATCCAAGTACGAACCAGGGCTGACCCTGCTTAATTTCCAAAATCAAATAGGATCTGATGCATTTAGGATCTAGATCTGATGTATTTAGGCCAGCTTGATGCCAACTTTACCTTGAAGCTTTCATTGTCCAGGGATATTTATGTAAGCAGAGCTAGAAGAAGAAATTCTTCTGCCTGAAGCAAAAGACAAAGTGGTACCCCTCCCTAGTTCATGTATGAAAGTTGAGGCTTGGTGATGGGATTGTGTCCTCACTCCCTGTTCTTTTTGTTTCTTTCTTCTCATTGCCAGGAAGTCCCAGGAGAACCGCCGGGCCTTCTCAGATGACAAGCTTAAGGAAGGGCAAAGTGTCATTGGGTTGCAGATGGGCACAAACCGGGGAGCCTCTCAGGCCGGCATGACAGGTTATGGCATGCCACGCCAGATCCTTTGAACCTAGCTATTCCTGTCGTCATTACCACTGTCTCCCAACATCTTATTGACATGAATCTTTCCAAATTATGCTAAAGATGGTGGGGGTAGAGCTACTCAAGTCCTTCCCCATATGCTTACAGTTGCCGTTACATTCTCTTTTGGCTATCCTTTTTTTAATCCACATTTTTCTGTCCCATCCCCTTTGAACCCACACACCTGGAGTAAAAGTGGCCTAGTCTCTGATCACATATTTTTTTTTACAAAAATGGTGTGTGGTTTTTTTGTTTTTTGTTTTTCCCCCCACCAACCTAGCAGCAGCAGAACCACAAAATCCACCTTCTTTTTTCCTCTATGCTTTGCATTCCCACAGATAGGACCAAAACGGGGCTAAAAGAATCCCTTCCCAACTTCGGCCTTCAGGTCTAGCTTTGGAGCATCTTAAAAAAAACTGTTGACATTCCTGTATGCTGATCTTGTCTTTACTGGCAGCATTTTGGGGCCAAACACAATTACACTTGCCTTTTCATAGTTTGACCAAAAAGAAGTGTGTCTGGATCTCTCCAGAATTGTCATTCTTGTATTGAGCATTGCATTGTTGGCTATCCTATTGATTCCTGTGGTGTCCAGCCGATACTTGCACTACTGTCTGAACCATCCCACCTGCCACAGGTATACCATTTGAAATGCACCACAAACACTACCTTTCAATCGGGTAGAGGGACCAGTTGGCTGGCGGAGAGCAAAAGGTGAACACCTCGGTGCTAGGCTCACATTTCCCCTATCTTTTCTTTAGATGGCTGATTTTTGTGGATGGGGAAAATGGGCTTTTAGGACTTGGCTGTTTAGCGGGGCTTTGGAGTGGTTTCCCAGTTGCTACTTGGCTTAAATCTGTCTCTCTCTCTGTCCATAGCAAATCCTTACGGACCCTCACTCAGTAGGAGACTTTTTGTTTTCTACCGTTATTTCCCTGGCTATGTGTGTGTGGCTGCTTGCTTGCTAGAGCTCTCTTGTCCAATGTCACCTTTTTTTAGGGATATAAGGCTGAACTCTGGGGGGGGGGGAAGTGTTCTTAACTGTGGAATGTATTCTGCCTCAAGGGCACCGATATGGAATAAAGATTGCTCAATTCTTTTGTTCGTAGCTCTGCCTCTTCTCTTGGTTGGAAGTGTTTTGAGGACCTTTGGGGCGGATGGGAGACAAGGTTGTAATCAGGAAAACTAAGCCATCCCAGGGAGTCACTCACATGTCGTTTTTTGTAGCGGAACGGTATGAATAATCTCACTCACGTATTCCAGTTTTAATATGTAGAGAGATTTTGTAGCACCTTTGAGACTAACTGGGAAAAAAGAGGTTTGTAGCATGAGCTTTTGTAGATTTTAGTCTGCTTCTTCAGATGCTTATGGTGGATTGAAAGGCAGGGACAGACAGGAGTGCAGGAGTTTAACTGAAGATACCTGAAAAGGATTGTTGGTTACTGCAGACCCAGCCAGCATGGTTAGAAGCCATGAGCTCTACATGATACATAGTTTGCAAAGGGCTCCCCACACGTAGGTCCTTAGAAGCATTCTGGTTTTGTTATTCACACTGTGAAGTGGCGTCAATCCACATCTCTTTGAGTTTCTCATGGGAGCTGGCAGCCAAGGCAGAGTAGGGGTCCCCTATTGCTGGTCCTGGGTTCAGCCGCCATGGTTTGGGGTGGGGAGACACTGCTTTCCTCCTAGGAAGCCGCCGGAAGCCCATAGCAACGGATGTGGAGGGAAAGAGGAACAGCGTCTCCTTGTAAAGCCGGCTGCGCAGAGCCTCGTCCCCCCAAGGAGTTGGCGATGCGAATGTATTTGAACTGCGTTCAAGGTATGCTGAGTTTAATCTGGATCTGTTTGCATTGTTATCATTTTTAAAATCATTTTGCATTGTTTGCATTGTTATCATTTTATGCAAATCATTTTTAAAAACTCAGGAAAAACCCTAGGATCGCTTTTCTTGGGTTAAGTGGGTTTTTTTGTTTGGATTTGGGTGCATTCGGGGCGCACGTAAACAACCCAGATTGATCCTGGATTATTTTCACTGTGTGAATAGCCCCTAAGTCTCCCATTTACCCATGGACTTTGGCTGTCTCTTCCAGCCTTGCATTTTCTCCCACCAACACTGCATTTACAAAACTGGGAGCAAGATGTGAGTTGATAAGCAGAAGTGAATGATAAAAATGACTCTGTGGGTGGAGACTCAAGGGTTGTGTCAGTATGACTGTATTATTTGCTGGTCCCAAGGGCTACCTGAGGCACGGGGCAAAATGTTGTGACCTCCATTCTGCATACAGAAGACTGACTTTGCATGCATAAAATTACACCCCTAAGCCAAAATTGCGGTTTGGTGCTGAAGGTAGGAAGCCATTTTAGGTGTAGCAGACGCAGCTCCATCCACCAAGAGTCAGGAGGGGCTTCAACAAAACAGTTGAAAGACTGCTATTGCGGTTGCCTCCATTGCCTCTCTGTGAAGTTAGTAGCAGGACAAGGGACAAAGATCAGCCTGCAGGCCATAAACAGTCCCACATTTGGAGTGGGCTGGTCCACCCTCAATCCTTTGGCAGCCAAAATTGTCCAGATTAAGTGTCTGATGTGGTGCCCAGTAAGGCCAGCCCAGTGAAGAGGAGATGATGCCAGTCTGGAAACAGGCTCTTGTAAATTATTCTTTGGCATTTCTAGACCAGGAGTCCAACATTGGGCCTTTGCAGACTGCCAGAAATAGTGCAAATTGAGTCCACTTTTAGGGTCAGGGCTAGTGCTAGGGAATCATGGGAATTGGTTTTTTCTGAGGCATTGAGCCTTCTCTGTCAGAGAGCTCTGGTGCCACAATAAAATACACTTCCCATGATTCCCTAACCCTAAAAGTGGACTCAATTTGCACTATTTCTAGCAGTCTGCAAAGGCCCCTTGTTTTCAGAATGGTCTATCTGAAATCGGCTGAGTTTATTTCCGTTCCTTGAACTACAGCACTGGAGTATCTGCTCTATCGCTTAGCTCTGTTTTTTCCCTAGCCTATGATATCTGGTTCTTTGAACAAGGGCAATGGACACCTTGGAGCATTTGCTTTGAGTATTTGCTGTTGTGCATTTAGGAAAACCTTGTATTATCTTATTTTCCTAGACACCTCCCGCCTAGAGTTTTCTGTTCAAAGTACTGTGGGCTCCTTGTGGCACTCCAGAGATTGTTGGACCAGAACTCCCACCAGCCTGAAAGAGATGATGGACCATCTGGAAGGAAGTCTTTCCTCAGGTAATTTCAGAATTACTCTACCACTGGGTGTTATTTACACTTACACTGACTTTGACTCAATGATGACTTGTGAATGAGAGACTTCCAAGAGCCCTGACCTTTCCCAAGTCTCTGGAAAGTTAAACTTAATTACTGTAAGCAGTTATTAAAATGTCCCCTAAGTGTAAAAAGACCCCCATAGCATTACTTACTAAACAAGTATTTTAACAGAGGTATTTTGGCTTCATTTAGGGGCTTAAAGCAGAGAGAGCATCATATAGCTCTCCAGATGTTACGGGAATGCAACTTGCCTTGCTCCTAGCCACTGTATCCAATGGCAAGGAATGCTGAGGGTTGCACTCCAACAGCTGGCAGGGCAGTTGGTTCCCAGCAGCCTCTTTCAGTGTAGTTTACTCATGAATCCAGGATTGTATAAAGGCTCTTTTAATCAGGAGAGAGCTAAAGAATACCCAAGAGGTTGCAGATGTCTTCCTTTGTGCCTCCACTCGCTTCTCCTTCTTGCGCATGTTGTTCTGGCCCCTTCCTGTTCCAGCAAATGACACTTCGCCAACCTTCAGCCCCTTGGGGCCATATGACTCATTCACAGAAAGACCAAATTTGGGAAGAGAGGAAGCGCAAATGTTTTCCTTTCTCTCACCCCCCCCTCCTTTTCAGTGTAAGGTCACTGGCTTCTTTTAAACCTTAAAGAGGCTGCAAGGAAGCCAGTTGGAACGGAAGCTACGAGGAGTCAGAGGATGGAATCAATGTGGGGCTGGCTCACTGAAAGGGCTTCTGGTTTAGTCCTCCTTCAGCAAAGTGAGGGGTAGGTGGCTTATGTCTGGCTCACAAGTTCAAAGATATCGCTGTGTTAGAATCAGTATGCAGAGAGACCTTGCAGCACCTCTGAGACTAACTGAAAGAAAGAAGTTGGCAGCAGGAGCTTTTGTAGATATTGGTCTGCCTCCTCAGATGCATTTCCCCAAACTTTAGTCTACAAAATCTCATGCTGCCAACTTTTTTCTTTCAGTTAGCCTCAAACTTGCTACAAGATCTCTCTGACGTGTTGAACAAGTTATTTTTTAAAACTTTGCTTTGGAAGTCTTTCACGACACATCACTGCATTCCTTTTAGAGACAGGAGCGGTCCACCTTGAGTGTGCATATTTCCCGTGGAAGAATAAAACATTTCTTTCCATGTATCTTCTACTGAAATGTGCACGCCATGGTACTGCTCAGGCCTCTGTTGCAGCACTGGCATACAAGTACATGTTTACATGCATGCACACATACACACAGAAGAATAGAGCTGGCAGAGACCCCAAGGGCCATCCAGTCCAACTCTATTCTGCCATGCAGGAATCAAAGCACCCCCTACAGATGGCCACCCAGCCTCTGTTTAAAAACCTCCAAAGGAAACGCCAGTGCTCAGTGCTAGGGAATCTTGGGAATTGTACTTTATTGTGGCGCCTGAGCTCTCTGACAGAGAACACTAAATGTCTCACAAATCTACAGTTCCAGAATTCCCTAGCATTGAACCAAGGCAGTTAAATTGTGTGTTCTACTCTCTAACAGCTCTTAGCCATCAGGAAGTTTTTCCTAATGTTGAAGTAAAATCTCTTTTCCTGCTCTTTAGGAAACCACAGGGAAATCATGCCCTATGAGGAGCAGCTTAGGGAGCTGGGTGTGTTTAGCGTGGAGAAGAAAAGGTTAAGAGGTGACATGAGAGCCACGTTTAAATTATCTGAAGGGATGTCATCTTGAGGATTGAGCTGTAGAAAACAAGATGACATCCCTTCAGACATTTAAACGTGGCTTTCATGTCACCTCTTAAAGTTACTCTTCATAGGGCATGGTTTCTCATAGACTAGGACTGAGAGCAATGGATGCAACAGGAAAAGAGATTCAACCTTAACATTAGGAAGAACTTCCTGACAGTAAGAGCTGTTCGAGAGTGGAACACAGTTCCTTGGAGAGTGGTGGTCTCTCCTCCTTTGGAGGTTTGTAGACAGAGGCTGAATGGCCATCTCTCAGGGGTCCTTTGGTTATGAGTTCCAGCATGGCAGAATGAGGTTGGACTGGATGGCCCTTGGGGTCTCTTCCAAGTCTAGGATTCTAAGAATCCATCTGACAGTTGTTGGCTAGTAAGCTAGACTCAAATCAGCAAGGTTGGAGTCAAGGGGGAAACTAATGAAAGCAAAAAGGTCAGAAACTGTCTTGTAGGATCAAGCCAACAGAACAAGCCCCAAGAGACCCATCTAGTTTAGGAGAGAACCACCTCTAGCCTGCGGGCATTCTCTGTTTGGGGTCTTGGCTTCTCTCCTTCCTTGGCTCCCCTTTGGAAGGGAGGCATGTGGGAAGCAAAGCATCTCAAAAGTGTTGATTATGTGACCTTTGTTTTGTTCTTAACTCTTAACCACAGCAAGGGTAGTGAATGCGGTATGACATTAACTGAGCAGAGTTGTGTTTGTGCACACTGGTGTTGTAGAGATCTGGCACATCATCCCAAAGTAATACCCTTCCTAATCTCATTAGTCTAGTGTTTGGATCCTAATACTAATTATTTAGATGCCTCTGAAAGGCCCATAAGCAAGGCACAGACACAATCTGCTGTCGTTGGGGCCCCTAAAGCATCACAGGGATATAGCTCCAATAGATGCGAGTGCTAATTACCACAGTTACTAACAGTGCTAATGATTTCTACATTAATGAAATTGAACAGCAGCAGAATCTACTCCTGTTCAACTAAATTAACTAACTTTCTTTCTTCCCTGGCACAGCCTGAGAGAGGAAACCTTTGGCACTCCAGACGTAAGACTGCAAATTCCATATCAGTCCCACTGATAGTAACTGGAGTTCAACAATATTTGCAACATCTGTCCCAGATATCTGGAATATCTACAGTATCAAGTATGTTGTTCCAAAATGCATTTATCTTTTATCTTGTCTCTACCTTAACGATCATCATTTCTAAAATGTCTCCCTAAAATGTCTCCCAAGTTCTTTAAACCAGGCTTCCCCACCTTGGCGTCTTTCAGAGTCACTACAACTCCCATCAATTCCAGGCAGCATAGCTATCAGGGTGGGAACACCTGGTTTAATTTCTTTGGAAGCACTCTAAGCTTTAACTGCCCTGGATCAATGCTAGGGAATTCTGGAACTGTACTTTTGTGAGACATTTAGCCCTCTATGTCAGAGAGCTCAGGTGCCACAATAAAAGTACAGTTCCCAAGATTCCCTAGCACTGAGCCAGGGCAGTTAAAGCAGTCTCAAACTGGATTATTTCTGCAGTGTGTTTTGGACTTAAATCCTTGACAGCTTGAGCCGCCCCTCACTATACAACACAATGTTTGGACTGAGCAGCATCCCAGGGGTGCCCTTGTTCCCCCAATTTGTGCCATTCCCACTTCTCATCATTAACACAAAATCACACACTTAGTTGAACTTTTTGTTTTTCTTCAAAGATCATTTTAAAAAACAGCAAACCCCACCCCACCCCTTAATCCAGTATAGGGCTTTAAAACAGTTTACAAAACCAGTAGTTTTAACATTCCCTCCCCCAAAAAGGATAGGTATATTCTAGAGCTCACATTATCTACCTCCTAATCAGAAAACTTCTTCTAGTGTTTCTGGAATCATTGGATCACCCATGATGCAGTTCCTAGGACAAGCTCCCAACAAAAGCGCAGCCAAAGTGTCTGCCAAAATGTTTCCCCTTCACCGCTGCAGAGAGACAAACAAAGCAGATCAAGCGGGTGCCAGGGGGCATCTATCTCCTCACAGCAAAGTGGTCTCTTGGATTCGCTCGTCCCGCTGCTTCCTTCCAGAGCCCAGCTTCTGGCGACGTTGCTGAGTGGCCTCTCGGCGCTGGCGGTAAGCCAGAAACTCTTCACGCAAAGCAGCGCAACGTTCCTCCGGACTGGGCAAGGGCACTGGGGAACTGGGCCAGTCCAAGGCCCCTACGGACTGGGAATTTGAGGGCGAACCACTGCTATCGCTGGAGGCCTTTGAACCTGCAAAAGAAAGAGAGAAGTGGGTAAGAGAGAGGGTATAGTTGCAGGCGTCTTCAATCGTGGGATGTTTGGGCAGTTAGCGTGGTTAGAGAAGTCGAATGGAACTTAGGATCTCCTATTTCAACCTGATCTACCTCACAGGATTGTGGTAAAGATAAAGAAAAAGATGATGGAGAAACTCAGGGAACAGCAGACAGGAAAACAGAGTTGGAGCAAGTCTTATTTGGGAAAGAGAAAAAGATAGGAAAGATAAATAAAAAACGATTGCAAATTCAAATGGAAGAAGAGGTAGTGAAAGATACAATGTTAAAATGGGCAAATGATGCAGGGCATCCTATACAATTGGAACAGTGGGAAAGAATGTAGAAAATGGGATTGAAATACACAGTATCGCAGAGATTAAGAGAAAATTGGTACAAAATGTATTTTAGATGGTACCTATCATTATCAAAAATGTATAAAAAGATAAATAATCACTGCTGGAAATGTAATTATAAAGTTGGAACCTTCTTCCGTTGTTGTTGGTGGAAGTGTAGAGTTGCAATAAAATACTGGAAATGATTAGTAAAACAATGAAATGTTGGGAATAAAAATGGAAATGAAGCCTGACTGGATGTGGAAGTTATATAATGTAATGGAAGCAGATAAGTTGACGCAACTGTTGAAAAATAAAGCATTGGAAAACTTTAATAACAATGGGGAGAACTTGCAATCATAAGTTGGTCAGAGTAAAGTAAAGTATATATAAGAAGAAAAAGAAAAAGAAAAAAAAGGGAAAAGGGAAGAAGATAAGGTTACAGTATAATGAAATAAGAGAAAAATTAAGTGTTATAGTGGGACTCAAGAGTTAGCATAGAACTGATTAGAAATAATAGTAAAGAGGACAAATAGAAAACGATAGGAAGGAGATTGAATAGTGCAAAATTAAGACAAAGAATCGGGAGTGAGGAGGTTATGACTGCAAAAGGAGTGGGAGTTTGAGAGAAGAAGGTTAAGTATGTTTCTTTTGAGGGTAAGAGGAGGTAGATTGAAGGTTAAGAGAAGGTAGAGAGATGTGAAGGAAGGGGAGATTGAGAAGGTTGAGAGAGTGTAGGAGGAAATGAAGGGAGGGTTGATAATGATGGAAGAGGAAGGATTGTCAAGAAGAAAGAAAAAGATGAATAAAGAAAGGAAGAGGGTTAGAAGGGAAAGAATGTAAAGTTGTGAAAGAGTACTATGCTATATGCTATGTGTTTGTATGTTTAAAATTAATTAAAAAAAGATGGAGAGAGGATATAAATGCAGCTGATAGATAGATAGATATAGATATAGATATATATATATAGAGAGAGAGAAATAGATAGATAGATAGATAGATAGATAACCAGGGATGCAGGAGTGAAAACCACCATCTCAACTCAGGTTATGTGCAAATCATCTATGAATGGAAGAGCTCAAACCCAAAACAGAGCAATAAGAGTTCTCTGTTTTGGGTTTGAGCCCTTCCATTCAATGAGAGCACCTCCAGACGTGGCACAAACAAATCACTTCCTCACTTTCCAGAAAGGGGTATGTCTTAAACAAAATATCAAGGAAATTTCTTCTGTGGATGCAAATACTCTGGGTTCACAAGAAGTGGCCAAGATGCCTCTAACAAGGTCATGAAGATAGTAGTCAGTCATTAGGGTCTGTATTGGAAAGAATAACAAGGATGCTCCTCCACCCAGTTTGTAACTACTCCACAGAATACATTCTCCAGGGGACTCTTTACACACACAGGCATGCTTACTCTGCTTCTCCAACTCGTGCGCTGCAATGGTGGAGACCGGTCTTTTAGGGTTTCCACTCCGATAGAGCTGCAAGGCATCCAGCAGGTCAGACTCGAGGGGGAGCTCCGAGTCCCATTCATAATTCTCATCCACGGAGGTGTTCTTCCTGGAAACATGCAAGGAGGAGAGGGAATATTTGCACTGCATTTTGTTTGTATCACCTTTCTCCCAACATGAGACCCAAGACCTAAGTGTTAAGAAGCCAAATGCTGATCAAATTAGAGCCTTAGAAAAGGTTCAGACAAACTAGAGCAGTGATGCCCAAACTCTGGTCCTCCAGGGGTTTTGGACTTCAGCTTCCAGATGTTTCAGCCATCTTGGCCAGTAGTCTGGGATTCTGGGAGTTGAAGTCCAATACACCAGGACGACCAGAGTTTGGGAATCACTGGACTAAAGGATTCTGGAAACCCATAAAATAACCTTTCAAAGCTCTGCAAGAACCTGTGGTCCCTTTTGTTTTTTACTGGGACCACAATTTTGTAGTTTGTTTTATTTAATATTCATTTAAAAAAACAAACACTAAGCTCTTTCAATCAAATTTATAAAGAGCTCTGGAAAGATTGGTAAATTCTTAATAAAACTAGACCTAAATAGCATTCTCTCAGCCTCTTCTATACATGAACTAAAACAAATAGTTCAGAGGGAAAGCCCCACCTTGTGGTCACACAGGGAACAACAACTTGACACAAGACCTGTCTACAAGTGAGAGGAAAAGAACACAAACTGGTTTACGCAATGCATGGTATTTTTACCCGAATCAAACACAGTCAGGACACACAGCATATGGCCCTATCTGCACTAAATTCACACAACCACAACTTGGGTTTTAAAAACTCAGGTTTTCTCTGGAGTTTGCGGGAAATGTCAGTTTCCTGCAGTACAGACAATGGATCTAGCCTGGATTCGATTCAGGGTGGGGATAGATTGCTGCCACTGCCATGTTCCTCTGTCAGCTCCCACCAACAGATTGTTGTTTGGGAGCTGCCATTTACCAAAGTCTAGGCTAGTTTCCCTACCTGGAATGATGGTTAAAGATTTTTTCCTGCTTGTGATGCACCTGGTGCCTTGTTCTAACATCACAGCGCACTGCCAACAAAACCCGTTCCCTGCCCAGAATCATTATATAGAGATCTTGTAGCACCTTTCAGACTAACTGAAATAAAGAAGTTGGCAGCATGAGCTTTCCTAGACTTCAGTCTGCTTCCTCAGATGCATACAGTGGAGTGGATCGGAGGAAGCAGATATGTATAATAATAATAAAATTTATTTCTATTCCACCTTTTCCCAATAGGAATCAAAGCAGATTACAACAGTTATATAAAACATATAGATTAAAATTACAATGAAGGTTAAAAGAAGAATCCCCTATCCAGATAAAACATGAATTACAAAAGTTAAAACAGAACTCAGAACAAAACTCGAGGTACAAAGACAAAGAGCCTGAACAGACTGCCAGAAATAATCCAGTTTGAGACCACTTTAACTGTCCTGGCTGAATACTAGGGAATCAGGGGAATTGTAGTTTTTTTCTGAGACATTGAGCCTTCTCTGTCAGAGAGCTCTGGTGCCACAATAAACTAGTTCCCATGATTCCCTAGCACTGAGTCAGGGCAGTTAAAGTAGCCTCAGCTGCATTATTTCTGGCAGTCTGTATAGGCCCTAAGTTCTAGTCTCTCTCTCAAACACACCGTCAGGATTCTGGCAGATCCTACCATAAAAGTTGTTGTTGTTTGCCATTTTCCCTTTTCTTTGTTATGCTATTGTTGATGCTTATACAAGTGCTAGACCTGCATACAAATATGTTGGCCATGCACTATTACAAACCTAATGTTGCAAGAAAGAGGGGCTTGGGGGTGAAGCTAATGGGATATATAGTGTTTCTACAAGGAAAACTAATTGCCTGGCTGGGTAATGAACAGATGTGTAGGGGAGGAAGCTGATACTGATATTCCCCAAGGGCAGTCTGGTGGGATGCCTGAAAAGCAAGTGTATGAGAGGGTTGGGTGGTAGCGAGAGCGAATGTAAACATGTTCTGGTTCATGAGTGAGTGAGAAAAAAGCCCACAATCCTACAGTGTGGGGGCACTGCTTACTTAGGCTTGTACTGGGGATCCTGGTCCTTCTGTCTACAGAAATCATGCTGTTAACGTCTTTGGTTACTGAAATAAAGTGTTGCTGT
>CM034711.1:7107416-7127322 GCA_020142125.1 Phrynosoma platyrhinos
GTATCTCTAAAAGTCCACCAGATGGCACACTTAAATCCACCAGATGGAGAGGAAGACTGGACACCAGATGGATAGATTCGGGGAGCTCATGGGCCTGAATTTACGGGACCTAAGCAGAGCAGTGGAGGACCGGGGTCTTGACAATGTCTCATCCACAGATACACCATGAGTTGGGTCGACTTGAGGGCAGTTAACAACAATAAGCTACATATATGAAATATTAAGCCTCAACTACAGTTACACAAAGAGTATGCCATCCAAATGTAGAGCACGAAGTCAAACATGTGGACTACACATACACTTTTCTAAGCCAATGCTCTCACCCTTGGTATGTGGCCTTGGTGTCGTTGTGGAGTGCAAAGGAAACCTGGGGCTCACCCCCAGCTGCCCACAAATAACATTAGTACAAAAAACATAACTAAGAATTCTAGATGGTGTGGTATGAGAGGACATCAAGGGGTGTGTGTGACACAATGTGTTTACTGTACTGCGTGACACCAACTCTAGTGACACCTTACAGTACATGCTTTGGTCTACTTGTGATGAAACTCTGCACCTCATGCAATAAGCTCATGAAAGGGTATGTCACACCAGGTGAGTTAATCTTTAAAGTTCCACAAGACTCTTTGTTGTATTTGTTGCAACAGATTAACATATCTGTTGCAAAGGGATTTTGTAGCACCTTTGAGACTAAGTGAAAGAAAGGAGCTAATAGTATGAGCTTTTGTAGACATGAGAGACTACTCAGGCTCAAGTCTAGGAGTCTGAGTTTAGGAGTCAAGTCTATCCACACCATCAAGATTACAACACTCTTTTTACTTTAGGATGGGAAGCAGCACTTTTGCAGAGCAGTATTGCACAGCTTTTATGGTGTGGGAGAAGCACTCTTCAGCACCATATATAACTTCCACAACTGTAGCTCCATTTGACAGCCCTGACACTGGAAATTTGCCCACGTGAATGTACAGCCTACCAGGTCACTGTGGAGAACCTCTTACCTAGTGGCACAATGGTGACAATCTCACTGAAGGGCCCACTACCCAGTTTGTTTTGGGCTAGGACACTGAACTGGTAACTGGTGTCTGGCTGCAGGTTCTCCACTAGGATATGGGAAGCCCCAACAGGTACTGGCACTGAGACCCAGTCATGGTGAGGGCGATTGAGGTGTTTCAACCTGTGGAGGGCAACAGAAATAAAGTGGCAGCAGTCATTAAAAGATTAAAATAAAAGTGTTTGAATCTGGGTAAAGAAAACACATGTGGCTTTGAAACAGAAGGCAAAAGAAACTTGGGTGCACTCTTGGAGCAAACATGAAATGAGGATTGGTCCAAAATATTTTTTTTTGCTCAAAGACAAAACAGAAATTCCTTTCATTTCATGCTCAGAGCCGACTAGACTGGCAATCCAATTTTCAACAGTGAAAAAATGTAACTTTTAACAAAACGTCAACACTGGTGAAGGGACAGAATCCTCCACTGTGCCTGAAATGTATTAGCAGGGATATGGCAGGCTGCATGGCATAGAGCAGGGGTAGGCAACCTTTCCCCTTTAAGGGCCAAGGGACTTCAGCTCCCAGAAGCCTCAGCCATGTTGGCCAATAGTCCTATGTTGGCCAATAGCTCCTGGGATTCTGGGAGCTGAAGTCCCTTGGCCCTTAAAGGGGAAAGGTTGCCTACCCCTGGCATAGAGGTCTATCTTCTGAGAGAGGGGAATGACCTGGGACCTCCTGTCACCCAGAACTTCCCGTCTAAGGAACTTGCCCCATTCTGCTTAACCGTAGTGCCAGCTCTGTAGCCAATTATTTAAAGAGAGAAAAAAACTGCATTAACACTGAAACATCGTAGAACTCACAGTGGTGTGTACCAGATGCTAAATCTCTGAAAATAGCCTCCGTCGAAACCTGGATCCCAGGTAATGTTGACTGCCTGCTTGAGTGGTAGCAATGAGACATTGGCTACAGTGTGAGGACTGGTCCCTAGAGTTTGAAACACAAGGGAAAAGAAAGAACAGGAGGAAAAGTGAGGTTACATCAACAATGCTTAAAGAAGGCTGGACTAGATAGCTCTTTTCACCCCTTCCAACACTTAAGATTCTCTAATTCTAAGGTGAAGACCAATCCTGGAAGAGATTTTAGGGGTGGTCAAATTTATATAGAAATGGTGGGTCTTCTTAAACCCAGTTTTGTCAGTCAGGAATTGCAACACTGCACTAAGTCAATTTGACAATCTAGCCCAGCATTATCTGTTCCAATTTGACAGCCACTCTCAAGAGTGTCAGACAAAAATGGTCTTTCCCCATCACCTTTTATCCGATTCTTTTTTAGCTCTAGATGTTGGGGTTTGAACCTGGGACCTTCTGCATGCAAAGCAGGTGCCCTGTTAGTGGGTTACTCCTTTTGTGATCCAAGGCTGGGCCCTATCCTACTGAGCTGCTGTGGATAGCATACATATTATTATTGTTGTTATTATTACACTTTATTTATATAGTGCTGTAGATTTTCACGGCGCTGTACATGCAATCAACAAAATAGATAAAAAAGATAAAGAAAGCCTGCCAATGGCGTACATTCTATAAAATAATAAAATAATACATATTAATACAAAGAAGGAAACATACATACTCATGGATCATTTCAGACAAAGAAAATAGGGCAAAAACAGAATTAATCCTATGACTGGCTGACACCATTAAGCCTCTAGACTTGTTAGGCCTAGAAATTTGGCTTCTTACTGCTGGCTCTTTGTTGTGGGTCACTGGATGCGTGCAAAATGCTGGCCAAATTCTGGGAGACATAGTTTGAAAAGGTAACATTACATGCTCTGAATCTTGCCCTAATATTGCTGTAAGCATATTCAGATAATTCATCTAATTCATTTAATTCAGATAATTGATCTCTTGGCAGGAGATGTTTGTGTGCCTCAAGCCATAAAAGGTTGGCCTCATACTGTAATCGGCTTTGTAGGAGGAACTATACTCTCGTCCCCCATCCTATGTAAACCACATTCTTTTTCTGATAAGTCAAGAGACTGCACTATCTAATCACAGATCCACAATACGTTACTATAAGCAAAGTGTTTTTCACACTTGCACAGATGTTTGTAACAAAAATGGGAAAAAGTGCAGCACACACATCTGTGCAAGTGTAAAAAACACTTTGCTTATAGTAATGTACTGTGGATCTGTGATTAGATAGTGCAGTCTCTTGACTTAGTGTAGTCTCTTGACCAAACAAAACTAGTGTTAAATTTACTTCTTTATTTTTTTTATCTAAGCAGGGGTAGGCAACCTTTCCCCTTTAAGGGCCGAGGGACTTCAGCTCCCAGAAGCCTCAGCCATGTTGGCCAATAGTTCCTGGGATTCTGGGAGCTGAAGTCCCTTGGCCCTTAAAGGGGAAAGGTTGCCTATCCCTGATCTAGAGAGCCAGTGTGGTGCAGTAGTTTGAACTATGACTATGTCTCTGGAGACCACAGTTCAAATTCCTGCTCAGCCATGACAACCCACTGGCTGACTTTGGGCAAGTTACACACTCCCAGCCTCAGAAAACCCTATGATAGGGCCACCATAAGTCAAAAATGACTTGAAGGCACACAACAGCCACAACACTGTTTATCTAACATTACTGTTCTTTGAACAAAGTACACACCCAGTACGTAGACAGTGGTTGTGGCGCTGACCTGGGCCACACCATTGTTGGCAACACACTCCCATAAGCCATGCTGCTCCTTGGTCAGTGGGCGTAGCACCAAGCTGTTGTTCTGGTCCACCCAGGCATTGGCCAGGCCCTTGCTGCCCATCTACGGGGAAGAGAAACACACCATGATTATGAAAAGGACGAGGACAAGGGGAATGAGGAGGAATATTGATATAATATGCCTCATTTCCACAAATCTTGAAGCAGTTTGCAGCACCACTACACAGCTATAGAACAGTCCAATAAAAATAAAGAAATACAACACGGGTTCAAAGTAATTCACTGCTAGAAACAAATCAAGATTAAAAAGTATGGATGATATTCTATATCAACTACATCATTGACAGGCTGTGAACTACTTTGATTTCTGAATAAAGCTTTCTGTTTCGCAATGAAGTCTAGATCTCTGAGCTAAAGTCACCCACTACAGCGGCATCCGCACTGCTGAAATAATCCAGTCTGACACCATTTTAACTGCTAAGGAATTTTGGGACCTGTAGTTTGGTGAGACATTTAACCTTCTGTGTCAGAGAGCTCTGGAGCCACCACAAATGACAAGTCCCAGAATTCCATAGCATAGAGCCATGACAATTAAAGTGGTGTCAAACTGGATAATTTCTGCAGTGCAAATGCAGCTTACATGACATAAACTCCCAAGTCCATTTCCTTAATTTGAAGAGAGCTTAGAACTGCTGGCAATCAAATCTCTGGAACAAACTAAGTGGTTTGTGTGGCATTTGGGGGCATGGACATGTAGTTACCCTTTCTGATCCCATTGTAGAAAGTAAAATGTAAAGAAACACAAAACATTACTGCTACAGGCAAACATCATTCTTTGGCCTGCTAAAGCCTACAGACATTTCCAGAAATTTCTGGATGCCCACCCAGGATATTCCTTCTCTCCAAAAGAGGAATCTCACCTTTGTCCAAGAGATGATGGGTATGGGGTCACCTTGGGCAGTACAGGGAATGAGCAGCTCCCGCCCCACCTCCTGGAAATATTCTTCTTTGGGATGCAGGATGAATTTAGGAGGATCCTGAAACATAAACACAGGAGATTCCATGTAAGGAACAATAACTGACATCCAAAATGAACACAGTGGAGGATGCAAAATGAGTAAAGATGGGGTAGTACTCTTTCAAGCACCCTACCTGTTTCAAGCCTATGCTACCCAAAGGGTTCATGGAGACTGGCAATTAATAATACAAAAACATACAGTGTGGATCAGCGCATTTGAAGGGTTCAAAAACTGATGAGGAAACCAATATTCTGAGTATATTCTTTATTTTAAAAATTGCAGTGGTGGTGGGAGGACAGGCATCAAACATGGCAGACGCATAGTTGAAGAGCTTGCCTCAATCCTGATGATTAATTATAAATAAAAGCAAAAATTTCAACTTAAAAATCTACAAGACTGTGGGTATTGATGTCCACATTAAAGAGGGCAGCTGATCTACTTATTACGGATTTTTGCATACCTGCAAAATAAACAAAACCACAGCTGGAAGAGAGGGGCCTGGTAACTACCAATATGATGCATGGATCTAATAAGGCAAGTAGAATGAGGAACCCTTGATCTCCTGCTGTTTCAGACCTTCCCTTTCCAGAATTACTGGAAAGGTTACATAAAAACTTGGTCAGGGATCTACAAAGGGACTGGTCACTTGCTTTAGAGCCACTTAGTTTGAAAATCTCTGAGATTTCAAACAAAATCCAAGATATAAAGGAAACGGCAAAAATGCTGCCTTCCAACAGGGATCTCATCATGAGAAGAGAATTTGCACCTTAGAAGAAGCAAATTCTTACCTGCAAAATAAGCTGGAGGATTTGGAAAACTGGGAAAGAAGGAGGGTAAACGTTTGTCTGAAGGGTATTCCAGAATTGGTGAACCCCTCCTCCCTACAAGATTCAATATTTGTCTGGATGAATAAAATAAATCCTGAGCTAAACCTATCTGCATCAGACATAGAACGCACGCATCGCTCCCTAAAGCCACAATGGCCAGCTAACAAGGCCCCAGGGATATTATCATGAGATTTGCAAGATTTCCAAAGAAAACTTCCATTTTGAACATTATTGAGAGTCACAAACCTTAATTATGAGAGGCATAAAGTGGCAGTATACCAAGACGTTTCAGTGGAGGCACTAAGAAAAAGACAGTCCTTCAAGCCTTTAACAGCTGTTTTGCTCTCCAAAGGAATAAAATACAGATAGGGATTCCCCTTCAAGCTCATTATCTTCCATGGCAATGAGACCCTACTTCTACCAAAGCCCAAATGATGCATATTTTTTGAGACACTTGGCATCACAATACCCACAGATCTTGAAAGAAAAACCTGCTCAATTAGACCTAATGAGACCCCCGAGGGTGATAGCTATCAAGGAGCACAATGGCAGACAGTGCAGAAAAGAAAAAACAAAAAGTTCTATCAACCTTCCAGCTTCAGTGTAGGCACCCTGCAAACCCCTGGGAATTCATCAGTGATGATCCTCGGTGCTTTGATAGGACTTTGCAGGCAGTGGGGCATGCACCCCCACGGCAGCCATCTTGAGGCTTGTGTTCCTGCACCAATAAGTGTCACTTTTGTCCACCATTTTGGCTGCTGAACTTCAAAAACTTAGTTACAATGATTCATTTCAGAGAGGCAACTATCCACACGGAATACCTGGCAGGTAATTTTGTGTACTATGTCTCCACAGCTAGTAACTGCAGGCTCCAGCCAGGCCTAAACTATGTGGTTGTTGTTTTCCCTATCTACACAGCTATTAATTTGCCTGGCATACTACAAGCCTATACAGAGTAATATGATACTCTTATGGTTTCAAATTTGACACTTCTTGCTTCTTAGCAAACTGTTATAAAAATATTAATCACAGGATGGGCTGAAAACATAGGAAATAATATCTTACAACAAAAATATACTATATGCTCTTATCTCAGAGGAAATCGGAAAGTTTGACTCTGATCGGGAGAACAGGAGACACTTGTCCTCCATTCTTCTTGATACTGTTCTTAGTTCACTGAAGCTCGAATTGAAGAATTAGACCTACACTCAGTTCAAACTAAATTGCAATACACAAAAGCCTACTTCTGTGAAAATAATAACAGGAACTCTAAATTACTAACTAGATTAGCAAAACAGCAGAAAAAAAAGAATTGTTGCAGCTATTACCTCTCCAAATGGCAATATCAAAACCTCTCAAGTTGACATAGTAGAGGAATTCTGAGAGTTCTACTCCGAACTCTATGCTGAAGAATCAGCCCCCTCCAAACTTAATTCATTCCTCGATTCTCTCAAAATTTTGAAAACCAAGGAACCACACCGCTGAACCAACCCATCCTGTTAGAAGAAATCAAACAGGCAATCCAAAACATTAAACCAGGGAAATCTCCTGGATTAGATGGATTTACAGGAGAATGCTACAAGCTATGTTATGATAAAATTGCCTCACATCTCCAAGATCTCTTCAATGAGATAATGTCACAAGGTCTATGTCCCCAATCTTGGCACACTTCCAGAACTGTCCCCATCCCTAAAACAAATGACTGTCAACCTCCCATCTCAGCATTTAGACCAAGAGCATTAATAAACCAGGATACGAAACTACTGACCTCAATTCTAGCGAATAAGATTAATAGCTTCATTACTGAGTATATCTCTATTGACCAAACTGGCTTTATGCTGAATAGAAAACTATCTGATGCCATTAGACGAGTCCTAAATGTCACCCATCATGCCTCAAAATCTAAAAGTCCAATTGCCCTTATGTCCCTAGATGCCTTGAAAGCTTTTGACAGAGTGAATGGATGTTTTGTAGATTGGTGATAGTTGCAACAATTCTTTTTTCTGCTTTCTATTTTGCTAATCTAGCTGGTAAGAGTTCCTACACTCAGACACAAACTCAAATTTGAAACATAAAAACCTCATAGATTTTTTCATTACAGCAGTCCGTGTAGAAATTGCCAGATGCTGGAAAACAGGGGATGCATCTTTAGATAAGTGGTGGAAAAAAATATGGGACCTGTGGTTACTTGAAAAACTGTCAGATAGAATGACAAGTTATGCAGGACAGCCAAAATCAGGACCTGTTATAGACAAATGGTTCCCACTCATTGACTTTATAAACAAAGACAGAAACAAGAGAAGACAACCTCCATCTAATCTGAACCTTTGGTCGGACATTCTGGACTAGATTTACACAAAGAAAGCACTGGACTTTAAAATATTGAACAGAACCCAAGAAGGAGACCTGCAACACAATTCAAAATTTGTGAGATGAATTGTTTTATTTTGCTTTATTGTTGTGATATGTTTTGTACATAGTTGTTTACTTATAATAATCATTTTCTTAAAAGATAAATGTTTTAAAAAATAAATAAAAATTGTGGTGGTGATCATAGAATCATAGAGTTGGAAGAAACCTCATGGGCCATCTAGACCAACTCCCTTGCCATGCAGGAACACACCATCAAAGCATCCCTGACAGATGGCCAGCCAGCATCTGTTTAAAAACCTCCAAAGAAGAAGACTCCACTACACACCAAGGAAGTGTGTTCCACTGTCAAACAGTTCTTACTGTCAGGAAGTTCTTCCTAATGTTGAAGTGGAATCTCACTAGATCATGACAAACTACAGAAGTGAATGCCTCAAAGAGGCTACTTCATGCAACTAATTTTGCATCTTACTATGAAAGATAAAAGTTCATTCTCTCTTCCAAACATGCACAGAGGCACCATCCACTGCCACTCACCTTCAAGAGGACACGCGTCGGTGTAGAAGAACCGGCTGTACCATAGCTGTTGTATGGAGTGCAAGTGTACACACCAAGGGCATCATCATTGCTTGTGGCAATCAAAATGGCACCATCGTGTTTCATTGACCAGCCTGGAAACTACAGGGGGAAAAATAAGAAGAGAAGGATCAGGAAAACAAACAAAACAAGCAGGGAAGCACTGGGAGTGGCTGAGAGCTGCATGCCTGAGGAAGTACCTTGCCTAAGTCCAATGGCTGCCCATCTTTGGTCCAGTTGACGAAGAGAAGGGGAGGGTTGGCTTTGCTGGGGCATCTGATTATGCCTTGCATTCCTATTGGCAGTAGGGTCTCAGAGGGCATGTTGCCCGCTTGTGCTGGAACTGCAGAAAGGCAGGATGAAACCACTTAAAATATGAGGGAAATAAAACTAGTGTAAACTAGCAGGTAATAGCAAAGGTTGGGTTGTCCACAACTTGGAAAATTTCTTTAAAAGTAATTGGCCACAAATCTGTGATCCCAAAGTAGTTAATTTATAGTTATACCTACAACTAATATATTACTTTTAACAAGCTTTTTACTACTGAAAAACAACTCAAGTAACTAAATAAGATTTTAGAATACTAGAAACCACAGGTCTCTGATTTTAAAAAAACTCACATCTATGTGGTGAAGCTATACATATCCTGTCAATATTAAAGTACTGATAACAGTTAGTTACCCTTCAAAAAGAGTGACTATGTTATAAACTAGTGATTCCCAAATTTTGGTCCTCCAGATGTTTTGGACTTCAGCTTCCAGAATTCCTGACTTGGCCAAGCTGGGTGGGGCTCCTGGGAGTTAAAGTCCAAAACACATGGAGCAAAGTATGGGCATCATAGTTATAAATGATGGCCAGAATCTTCTATGTATTGCATAGTTATATAGTTACAAGGTAGTTACATAGTTATATAGTGAATTATATAAAACAATTAAAAATATCAAAATATATTAAAAACAATTAAAGAATATATACAGACCCTTAAAAAACTTCAAAACCAGCACCACACAGCATTAAGAGCCCAACCTCAACAACCTGTAAAGACCTGGTGGCACATAAATCTTTTAACCTGCCACCAGAAGAAAAACAAGGACGGGCAGCCTGGCTTCTCTGGGCAGGGAGTTCCAAAGTCTGGGAGCATCCACCAAGAAAGTCCTTTCCCTCGTTCCCAACAAACAAGCCTGAGAAGGCGGTGGAAAAGGAGGGCCTATCCAGATAATCTTAAAACTCTAATGGGTTCATATAGTGAGATACGGTTCTTCAAATAGCCTGGACTCAAGCTGTACAGGATCCAAACTTCACTCCTTAAGATACACACTGAAGACCACTGTTCACCTAAATAATATTTACCAGTTGGTGGGCTGGTTTGCTGATTATGAGGTGGAGAAAACACTTACATAGAACTGTGAGAAAGGCTGAGGCAGAAGGTGGTCTTCTTAGTCCATTGCTGGGGATGCAAGTATATTGCCCTGAATCCTCTGGGATTGTTTTCTGAACTGAGAGACTTCCATCTACCAAAATGCGAATTCGCGACTGGAGGTGGCTGAAAGAGAGAAAGGTCAAAGAGATCAGAGTCCAGAAAGCTGAGTACATGCTGTCTTCCATATATCAACTGAGTGATTCTCTGTTGTGATTCTTCCACAAAGTCTCCCACCCGATCTTACCTAAGGTGGAAAACATTGGTTTTTCCCTGGAACCAGCTATAAGTAAGATTGGCAGGGTATGCCTCAGCTTTACATGACATGAAGGCATCTTGTGTGAGGTTGACTGTGATGTTCTGTGGGGGAACCACAATTACTGGTGGCCCTGGGGAAAAGGAAAGGACCACACAGAATGAGAAGTGGGAATGGAGGTAAGAGAAACTCATTCAAGGTTAAAATGCAAGAGAAAGTTTCAGAAGTTATACTGACATCCTTTGCTACTGCAAAATAGATTCTTGGCTATATCAGAATCTCTGGGCAATAACCTGGGGAGCAGGAAAAAGATGATGGAAACCCTTCCTGAAATCCCGAAGAGCTGCTATCAGTTTTAGTAGACTAGAAAGATCAGTGGGGTCTAACCTATGCTCCAGGTTTTCTGGCAGATGACCTCTTTAGCTTGCATAAAGTCCTATGCTCAACCCCTAGCATTTCAAGTTTTAAAACAATCAGGCAGGAAGTAATGGGGAAAGGCTCTTCTCTGCCTGGGACCCTGGAGACATGCTGCCATTCAAAGTAGACAATGATGAACAAGCTAGGAATTTATTCTGCCCTGGCAAAAGGAAGGTTCTGATACTAAACTGCTGCTCAGTCCAATTTAGAGAAATGCCCTTCCTTTCTCCTGTTTACCTTGGACCAGTAGATGGGTTGTATGGGCGATGGTGCCCTCCTCGCTGGTAGCATGACAAGTATATGTCCCAGCAGTGGCCCGCTCCACACTGGTGAAGACAAGAGTCCCATTGTTCACCTAGAAAAAAGTACAACATTATTTAGCGCAGAAACTGGATGTGGCAGATTGGAAGTAACCCTAAAACAGTCTGCCAAGAAATCATATGCAAGGTATTCAAAGATGACAATGCAAATTAATAATTTAGCTAGGACGCTTCTGCCAGTAACAAGCAGCAAAGGAAGAGATGGAAGTGTGATAATCCTTGATACTTTTTAACATTGATCCATACCCCTATCCTATGCCTATGGGCAGCAGCTGTCAAAAGTGAAAGACTCACATAAGAGAAGCAGCTACAGTGAAGTCAATCCAGTCTAGGTCAAGACAACAAAAGGAGGCTCAGGGTCAAAGTCTCAGCCGGTTCAGAGGTCATTACACAAGGCAGCAGCAGTGGCATGACTTAAGAACTCCAGGGGATGTACACTATACCAGGTGACACCATCAGAGGGGGTGACACTGAAATTCTGGGAGCTGAAGTCCCTCGGCCCTTAAAGGGGAAAGGTTGCCTACCCCTGACCTAGATATTCCTAGGGAGAACATATTAATAAAATCCATTATAATCAAATCGACAAAAGTCAAAGCCGCAAATGTTAAAGGATGAGTGTATATCTGCTGCTGGGCCTTAGCTGCTTAAATAGTTCCTATGAGAAAGGTGTCAGACCACACCAAGGATGTAGCTCTGTTTACTGTAGGGTTAAATAAGTGGGAGGCAGAGGTTCCCCCAAGATGTTTCCTGTTCCGAGGTATCATCAAACAGCTTAGGGCTATCCTCTGTTTTGGTACCCCAATGAAAGAGTTGTCATGTTGCTTCCTGGTTACAGTGAGATGTGTGTTATGGCTAAAAAGCCTCTAAATTTCTGCAGGCTACTGAAGCAAAGCAACAGCCCTGTCCTTTTCTGAGCCAGGCAGAAAAAAAACATGGAGAAGAGGCTAGCTCTTCCACTTATCTGTTGGAAACCCTACTGAGTTGGAGGAGCCACATCCAATCAAGGATGCTGTCCTCATACTATAGGAAAATGGTGCACTTCTAAAATCTGCTCAGCAACATTGAGGTCTACTACCATGTTGTTGCTACTGTTATGTGCCTTCAAGTCAGTTTCGATTTATGGTAACCCTAAGGCAAACCTATTACAGGGATTCCTTGTTAAGTTTTGTTCAGAAGGACTGGCCTTTGTCTTCCTCCGAAGGTGAAAATGCATGAATTACCCAAAATCAACAGGTGGGCTCAAACCACTACAGAATCTCTAGAAACACATACTCCTGGCAAAAACAAACATCCTATGTGAATTCTGCAACAATTCCCAGTTCTGGTAGAAAGCAACATTTATCTCACTTTAAAATGAGAACGTGTACAGGTATATTTCTGGACCAGTTGCTTTGGACAGATACAGACAGATACAGACAGAGAAGACATCATACCTGCACCTTATCTCCACTTTCAATGGCTTGGTTGTCCCTCTTCCAAGTGATCACTGGCTGGGGGTTGCCTGCTGCTGAGCATGAAAGAGTAAGAGGATTTTGGTCTTGTACTTCCACAGAAGCTGGTGGGATCTCTTGGAAAGCAGGAGGCGCTGAAAGAGACATTTTATAAGAAGTGTGTGCAAACCAAGCCTTATACATTCCATCTCTCTTTTCCCAATATATATTTTTAAATCACACAATACAGGTGTCCCCCAATTTTCACTGAACTGACATGCTGCTGTTTCAACACTGCAAATTACAAAGAATTCAATTCCTTTAATTCAATTAGGGTTCCACTCCTTCCTCTGGCATATGGAGGCACACTTGGAATCACTTGCGCACACACACTGCTTGCAATGTAAGTTGAAAAGGGAAATAGTGCTAAGCTGACTGTAGAGACTTGTTTGGGACCAGGCAAGTATTGGCTGCAAGGCAAGGGGGGGGGGGGGGGAGAGAGACCAAGGCTTGTTTGGGACTATTTGAGTGTCACTTGAAAAGTGTCAGTCGGCTTGATGCCTCTCACCCCCACAGTGACTGTCCAAGCTTTATTTTCAATCCAAGCTTTATTTTCTCTTACTTGCTGTTAACTACTTCAGCACCTTCCCATCTAAACAAAGCCTAACTGAATGGGGTGAGTGGTGCCATTTTTTTTCCACCTCAGGCAGCAATAAGTCTTGGGCTGAACCAGGCCTTTGAAATCATGAATGTTTACAGATACTAACACATCTTGCAGAAGTAATGTTCACAAATTAGGCATTTAGAGATAAGTACTTCAGTATTTACTATTAATCGCTTTTACCGGCTCACCCTCACAGAAAAAAATACATTCCTACAGATCTCCTAAATTTTATAAGGAGAGAAATAATTTCTGTCTCCCACACTTCTACCTTAATTCCCTTCTTACAATCATTTTATTCCATTTAGAAAATGAAAAATGTCAGTGAGTTTAAAAGAAACCAATTGTCCAGGGCTTACAATTGATGGTGAGGTGAATCCAGGTGCCATTCTGGAACTCATCATCACTGTTGGGACGGTCCAGAAACAGAACCCGACACTCGTACCAGCCCTGATCCTCTGAGCGCAGCTGCTCAATCCGGAGAGAGGCACCTTCATGGATACGCACACGACCTGCATTGCAAACAAGAATCACTGACTTAACTTATCAAGGCCACAATGTTCCTCAACACACTATTTTGCAAATGATTTTCATAAAGATTCACACACAGCTTTAATAGTTTCAATACAGGTATTTTTTTGCATTTTATTTCCCACTAACCTCACTGTTTAAAATTTTATGCTGTATACACAAAACAAGGTGGATTTTTAAAAGTCATGATTTATTTATCATCTGCATATCCTGTCTTTCCTCCAGTGAGCACACTGCAGCATACCTGCATTTCTTCCTCCCCACTTTATCCTCACCAGGATTTCATGATGTAGATTGGGTTAAGAAAGACCTCCAGTCAGTTTCATAACTGAACAGAGACTTGAACTTGGATCTCCCAAGTCCTAATCCAACAGGAGCATCACACTAGTTTTCTGGTGGCATAATATACCTGCCAGATGACAATACACACTGCATGCATCTGATAAAGTGGATTCTAGTCCATAAGAGCTTTGGCCACAATGGAAGTATAAATCTTGAAGAAAACACACAAATTAATGCATTAATTTTAAAGGCACATTTCCCTAAGCTGCTGTTCCAGATCAATGTGTTCGAACATAGTACAAAGACTATTCTGGACTTAATATGGCTACCACAGATTGGATTGCAGCATCCACCTTTAACCATTGGTTATGCTAGCTAGGACCGAAGGGAACTGCTGTTCAACATCATCTGGAGAATCACATACTCTCTTAAGTACAAGAGTTAAAAAAGCCCCAAAAGAAATATGAGAGCGTGAGTCTACATCCAAAGTCTTTTAACCAAGCCTTTTTATGGAAGCCTACAGAGCTGCAGAAAGACATATGTATCTGCAGCAAACAATGCAATAAAGCTTGAACTGGAAAGAGTGGGACTCTACTGTAGGTGATCCTACCATAGTTGTGTGTGCTTACATACAATAGGCAAGGTAAATCATTTACTAGGTATGTGTGAAAAGGAAAACAGAAAGAAAAGGGAGAAGCAGGTTAGCCTGCCTCACCAGCTACCCTGGCATGTTGAAAAAACAAAGATCTATAAGCTTGGCCACCAAATTGGAAATTGTTAAGAAGGGCGGAGGCTGTTCAAATAAAAAAATAATACCGGGATGCATTCTGGAAGAAACTTTCAGTTGGTCTCTACAAGATTTCAAATGTCATTGTTTACTTATGCAAGGCTTATCTTACCTGGTTGCTTTTTTTAAATATTGGCACAATGTTAGTTCTGAATTAAAAGTTTGCAGATATATGTTGAGCTGCTCTTTTTTTTCTTTCCTTTTTTACTTTTTTGTGTGATGTAGGAACCTATCCTTATTCTTTCCATGCTATTTCTACCTCCAGTACCAAAGTTTCTGTTTTACAAAGTCACACCCAGGAACCTGTCTGCTTTGTTAACTGAGGTATACATGTACTCTGCCTTCTGTGCAGCAAGTAAAACTTGGGGTAAGAGGATGTGGAGTTGCAGTGACCAATGAGGACCTGGTGAGATCCACCAACAGCACCATGTGAGGCCCAGATCTTGCTCCTCCTCAGCTGGCAGTGGTGCTGGAGGCAGCATCCCATCATCCCCTGACCAGGTTACCTAACCTTCAGGGTATTGGTTTGGATGTATGTTTCTGAAGGTGGGGAATCAGGGCACAATAAGAATCCTGTTGGTGTCTGATCTACCTCACTGCCCCCTTCCTGAACTAGATGAGGTGGTCTTGGGACTGGCATTTGGAGTCTTCTCAACTTGTTATAATGGGGAACATCAATGATCATACTGAGGCTTCCCTATCAACAGTGACTCAGGCCTTCCTGGCCTTCCTGACTGCCATGTACTGGCTGACCTTAGTTCAGAAACCCAAGCCGCAGTATGAAAAACAGAAAGCTTTATACAGAAAACTGAAGTTGTTCACGGTATGGCAATGTTGTTAGGACGAATGCAATTTTGGTTACACAGTATATTAAAAACACAGAGCAATTCGAACTCTTTCGCACACTCAAGCCCCATTCATTCCCAAACCAAAGCATCCCTCTTTCCAGGGCTGATTCATTGTCTCTTTCATCCCAGCCATTCCCACAGAACTGACCTTAACAGCTCCTGATGCATATTACCTGTCCTGCACATCTGTTTATTACCCAACTCCAGAAAAGATAGACAAAGATAAAGAGAATAAAGTTTCTCATGCTTTCTCTATCTCAAATCCAAATTTAATCAGTCTAAAGTATTGTAAATCCAACAGAGTTAAATCACTAAGTCTTTTAACTGATGTCGGTGCTAGCCTTTTTGATCCTTACAATTTTATTAGCTGCCAATTTATTACTTTATTACTCCCAATTGCTTTATTACTCTCTTTTTGCACTTGGTTCAGAAGGAAGGAAAGTTGCTGAGGTGAAATTAGTACAGCTGGGCCCAAGATTTCTTTAGTTCCCAACTTTAATATGTGAAGTTTAAAAAAATAAAAGTTGAACAAAGACAATAAAGAGTAAGATTCCATTAAAAAGCTGCTTACCAGCTTTAAAAACAAAGTGACAGGAGGGCTTGATGAAATCCAGTTCTTCCAAACATTTTGGATTACCGACCTTTATGGTTTTCACTACTGCTGAGTTAAGGAGTACTTGATTAATCCCATATATTTTTCCTTTGCCTGGAAAAGTATTTTACCTACTGGTTTTTATCACCACCCAGAGAAAACACTGCCACACTTCCTGCCCCCGCAGAGTTCCACTAGAAAGCATCAAAGCTCCATCTTCCCCAGGAAGCAAAGAGCTGTCATCCAGCATCACATCTCAAATGAGTTGATTTTCTTCCTGTCAGCTTTCTTCACCATCCAGTTTTCACAACCATACACAGCAATGGGAAATACAATGGCCCTAACAATCCTAACTTTGCAATTCAGGATGTAGTCTAGCTCTTTCACAGCCGCCCTTCCAGGCCTAGTCTTCTTCTGATTTCTTGACTGCAATCTCCATTCTGATCAATGACTGAGTCAAGGTATGGGAAGACTTTAACAATTTCAATTTCTTCATCGTTTACCTTCAAGTTATCTAAATCATTTGCAATTGCATCTTTGTTTAGTGTCAAGCAGTAAGCCTACATTAGCACTTTCTTTCTTGATTTTCTTCGGCAATTTTTACAGATCATTGATACTTTCTGCTAGTAAAGGCAAAGGGAGTCCCTTGGCATGAATGTCTAGTTGTAACCGACTGTTGGGGACGGTGCCCATCTCCGTTTCTAAGCCGAAGAGCCAGCATTGTCCGAGGACCGTTCTGGTGGTCATGTGGCCAGCATCACTGCACCGAATGTTACCTTCCCACTGAGAAGTAGTACCTAGGTTGGCAGAAGCTGGGACTAGCGACAGGAGCTCACCCCATCATGCAGTACCCAGGCCTCAAACTGCCAACCTTCTGATCTTCTGATCATCAGAATTGGCATCTTAACCACTAAGCACTGCATCCCCCTGCTAGTAGTATGGTGTTATCTGCATATTTTATATTGTTGATGTTCCCTCCAGCGACTTCCTCTGAGTCTGATTCTGCTCTAGGCATGATATTTTCTGCATACATTGAACGAAGGGTAACAGAATGCAGCCTTGACTGACCCCCTTTCCAACTGGAAACCATTCCGTTTCTCCATATTCTCTTGTAATAGTAGGCACTTGTTCTGAGTACATCAGGACAATCAAATATAGTGGCGCATCCATTTCTTTTAGAGCAATCTATAGCTTTTCTTTAACTATACCAGGGGTAGGCAACCTTTCCCCTTTAAGGGCTGAGGGACTTCAGTTCCCAGAAGCCTCAGCCATGTTGGCCAATAGACCCATGTTGGCCAATAGCTCCTGGGATTTTGGGAGCTGAAGTCCCTCGGCCCTTAAAGGGGAAAGGTTGCCTACCCCTGAACTATACAATCAAAGGCTTGCTGTAGTCTATAAAGCACAGGCTGATTTTCTTAAGAAATTATTTGGTGCTTTCCATTATCCAATGTATGCTTGCAATGTGATACCTATTAGTAATTCATGGTCTGTGCCACAATCTGCCCTTGGTCTCATTTTTGCTGTGAGAGTAGTTTCTCCATCTTCTGCTTCCAACTATATAGTCTATCTGATTTTTATATTGTCTATCTGGTGATGACCATGTGTACATGAAGAATGTGTCTGTGCTGAAGAGACACTTGGTCTTGAAGAATTTGGTCAGTCCAGCTCCATTTCTTGAACATACTCTGCATTTTTCTGCAATCTTCCCACTTTTGTGTTTTGATGGCCTATGATTAACAAGAAATTGGTATGTGATCAATTTCTTCCTTGATTATAGCACAGAATCTTAATTTCATCCTCTTTTGCCTCAGTGGCCAAGTGGCAATGACTGGTCCTCATCCCCTTCTCTGCCATGATGGCTGGACCTTCCTTACTGTCAGGAAGTTCCTCCTAATGTTGAGGTGGAATCTCTTCTCCTGTAGCTTGCATCCGTTGTTCTGGGTCCTGTTCTCTGGAGCAGCCAAAAACAAGCTTGATCCATCCTCAATATGACACCCCTTCAAATGTTTAAACAGGGCTTTCATATAAGCTCTTAACCTTCTCTTCTTCAGACTAAACATACGCAGCTCCCTAAGTCTCTCCTCATAAGGCATGGTTTCCAGATCCTTAACCATTTTGGTTGCTCTCCTTTGGACACGCTCCAGCTTGTCAACATCCTTTTTGATTTGTGGTGCCCAGAACTGGACACAGTAATCCAGATGAAGCCTGACTAAAGCAGAATACAGTGGCACTATTATTTTCCTTGATCTAGAGCAATAGGTCTTAGTAGCATTGCAACACTTGTGAAGTCGTAGGCTTTCATGGCCGCCATCCATAGTTTTTTGTGGGTTTTTCGGGCTGTGTGGCCATGTTCTAGAAGAGTTTCTTTCTGACGTTTCGCCAGCATCTGTGGCTGGCATCTTCCATTCCAGTATTCTCTGAAGATGCCAGCCACAGATGCTGGCGAAACGTCAGAAAGAAACTCTTCTAGAACATGGCCACACAGCCCGAAAAGCCCACAAAAAACTATTGCAACACTTGTGTGAGCAGATAGCAAACTGGCCCAGATGAGCAAGCAGCCATAAGGTACTGGAGGACCACAGTTTGTGAGCTTAACACAAAATGCTCTGCATCCACAAGGCCTGCATCCACAAAGCCTGCTGTCCTCTGGTGCAGTGGAAGATGGTGTCCAAAGCCAAAAGTGAAGCAAAGTTCAACTACTACTCTGTTCAAAACTTCTATATGTGGAATAGTGTGTGTGTGTGTGTACTCGATCTTGCTTTACACCTCAGGCAGAAAAACATCTCCCCCTTTGTGAGTCCTGGCTTTCAGCCTACCCATTCTGCCAGGGTGTCCTAAGAAGACCACCCTGCTGGTGTCGTCCTACTGCCCTAGGGCCCAGCTGGATCATGACACTGGGAAGAAGCCATCTCTCTTTTGTGAGGCTACTGCTTGCAGAGCTGGGAACAGCTGGGGAAACAAAAGCAAGAGGCTGACCAGGCGCAGTAACTGTCAGCACCAGGGCAGGGGTCAATTAAACAGACATGAAGTGTTACACAGTGCAGGAAAGGGAAGAAGGCTGGATTTGTGCTCCTGCAATAGTGCTGTCTCTGTTGTCTCCTCTCTTCAAGGAAGTTTTCCATGAACTCCATTTACATTTTTAAAAAAACAACCCTAAAGGAGACTGTAATAGAGAAACAGTAGCAACCTTGCTGAACCATAGACACTCTCCTTTGCCTGATGAAAAGGCCAGTGGAGCTTCGAAAGCTTGCAATATATATATTGTGGAATTTGGTTGCCCCAATAACAGTATCACTGTTTTGTGGATTTTGGATGTTATGGTACTTTGCTATATGGCCAACACAGCTACCCCGGATATGTTTGCTGGATGTGAAGATACCACATTTTAACCACCCTAGGGGAATCCTAAAGAGAGACCCAATGGACTGGGACTTTACTATTTGAGGATTCTACCTCCAACAAAGGCAACACATTTTTCTCATTTAAATTGGAACTGCATTGGCTTGTTTTACCTTAACAACGCCTAAAAGTTTTCCTGATGCAGAAGCATGGAGGCTTCCTGAGAAATTCAGTGTTCTCTTCCTCACAAAGGATTTGAGACAAACTGGATCTCAAAGGCAGACACTTTTTGTCTTGTTAATGGAATTTGAAGTTTATTTCCTAGCCTTTAAGAAACTCCCAGTGCCCACCTGCATGAAAACCCTTCCATACCATCTCAATTGAGGACAACAACCATAACATCTTCACAAAATGCAGGCCTATTGTCACCTTTCCCCCTCTTTCTTTGTACTGTAAGATCTTTAATACCTTTGCCTGGTGAAGAAGCTAGTGGAGCTTCGATATTATATATATATATATATATATATATATATATATATATAT
>CM034711.1:7127554-7144923 GCA_020142125.1 Phrynosoma platyrhinos
CCATATAGCAAAGTACAATGACATCCAAAATCCACAAAACAGTGATATATTTATTGGGGCCAACTATATATAATGCATTCAATAGTTGGCCCAAAAAATATATCACTGTTTTGTGGATTTCACTGTACTTTGCTATATGGCCAACACAGCTACGTTTGGATATGTTATCCAGTTTACAGATTTACTTTCTTTCCTTATATGTGACTCTTGATTATAAGAAAAGCAAGACTAGATGCCAGTTCTTAAAGCTACATTACTTAAAATGGCCAACTGTGATGGATACAGCTCAGGTGACAGATAAGGGATAGAAGAGCTAAAAGAAGTCTCAGAAGAGACAACGAAAGAGCTCCTGCTTCTTCATTCTTGAGACCGATGCAATAACTGCCAGCCAGGTGACAGCTGGAAACACCCAAATACTTTGCTATATGGCCAACACCGCTATGCCTGGATATCTTTTCTAAATGCCTGGATGACAGCCAATATTCCTGGAAGAGCATTACAGTACTATATAGAGCCATTGTGCACTCGCTAACATTTTAACAAGTCTTATTTTTCTATATACAGTGGTCCCTCCACATTCAGTGAGGTTAGGGGTGAAGGGCCCCTGTGCATGTGGAAAAACTGCAAATAAAAAACCACTATTCTTTTTATCTGAGAGAACACCTCTCTAGGAATCTCCAGGTCCTCCAGTGTAACTCTATGGCCAACATCTGCCAGAAGTTGATTGTAGAATCATGCTGGAGGACCTACAAATGTCTACAGAAGTGTTTTCTTTACGAATTTGTAGATCCTCCAGGGCAACTCTATGGTCAACCTCTGGCAGAGCTGTGCTAGAGGACTTAAGAGATTCCTAGATAGAACATATTAATCAAATCTGCAAAAGGCAAAGCCGCAAATGTGGAGCCTCAACTGTATTTTACACAGAACATACACACCATCTTTGTTTATATATTAATCCACTGAGTAATGTTCTAACTGGTTCTGTTTGTATTTACAACCTCTATCAATGCCTCCTGATGACAAATGCAATGATGGAAGGTGCAGTCTTATCCATCTGGTAAACACTAGGTGGAAAAGGCTGCTCTACGGCTCTTGTATATTTTTGTTCAAATCCTTCCTTTTGCGAAATACTATTCTGAAACTAGTTCAGCTCTCCCTCAAATGGTCCAGCATGAACCACCTAGCTTACACTAGGACAGTGTCATACCAGGACAGTAATAACAATTTACAGCGAGATACAGCAAGCAAAAGAGATAATTCTGCCATGAGGAACCATGCCGTCAATTGATATTAATCAACTCAAAACCAGAGATGGCAGAAATGCCAAAGCAAAGCAAATAATGAAGCCATCTAGCTGAAGAGATTATTTTGGGGACATTATTTGAAATACTCCAACTGTACAGTTGGCACAGGGAATATACGTGGAATGTAGATGGTTAGGAGATGAGCTTACAAAGTCTAGAGCTTTAAGATAAATGATTGTAATCTGAACCAATGGATTTAAAATATTACTCCTCAACTACCCACAGCTGACCCAGACTGATCCTGCTTTGAGTCCAACAGAAGCCTTGAACTGGCATTTTAGAAAAGCATACAATTTATGAACACTGTACCTCTGTCTGGGTGAGGATCAAGCCTGTTGGCTCAGATGGCAGAATGAGGGCAGTGGGGACACTCTTTTAAAAAACAGTACATGGACTAAAAATTGCAGCTATCCTATAAAATTCACACTTTGTAAAAACTGTGTGATGGAATTCTCCAACTCAAATATTAGGAGAAAGTGAACCCCGCAATGTCTATATATTGGTAAAGATGATGTGCAAAAAATTAGATGAAAATGCTTGCCAAAAACCCTAAAGGAAAGTTGTGTTACAAATATAGCTGGAGAAATCTGCAGATAGATGTATATTTCCCCCAAAACGTTTTGATAAAATGTATACAACCGATAAGAAACCAGTAAAAACTGTGTCAAAAAGTGAGGAGCAAAGAGTAATCCAACTGGAGCGATACACTGTTGCTGTGAACTGTTGTCCACTTCAACTTTTGGCAACTTGGAGGACTTCCAAGTAACCCTATCATCCACAGCCTTGTTGAGGTCTTGCAGATTCGGGGCTGTGACTTATTTGACGATCCATCTGTAATGGGGTCTTCCACTTTTCGTACAGCTTTCCACCTTACCAAGCTTTGTCTTTTCTAGGGAGTCATGTCTTCTCATGCTATGTCCAAAGTATGACAGTTTCAGTTTACTGTATATACTCATGTGTAAGTCTAGAAATTTTGGACAAAAAAATGGACTCCAAAAACCTGAGTTGACTTATACACAGTTCAATGTAAGTACTGTACTTACTTTAATTCTTATTTATTTATTTATTTATTTAAAAGGAGCCATCCCCTGGTAAAAGGCAAGAGAGTCATCTGTTGTGGAAGCACTCACATCCCCTTTATATTCTCTCATCCATGAAGCCTTGAGTATGAACACAGTTATGCCTCCTGGAATTTTGTAAGTTTTCTGGCACTGTTTTCCTTTGCGTCCTTTGTTACATACCCCTAAGTTTTACTCTCGACTTATCCACGAATCATATCAAAATCCATAATTTTGGCCCCAAAACCTGCCCGCGATTTATACATGAGGTCAATTTATAGTCGAGTAAATATGGTAGCCATCCTGGCTTATACACTGGTAAAATCTATCTTTTACACACATTACAAGATTTCCTTGCTGCCACCTCCACAGCTCAGGCATGGAAGCCTGTTAGGTGACCTTGGTTGGGCAAGTCACAAACTCTCAGCCTCAGAGGATAGCAATGGCAAACCCCCTCTGAAGAAACTTGCCAAGAAAAACGTCATGATAGGGTCACCACAGGTCGGAAACTACTTGAAGGCACACCACCACCACCACCACAAGTTACTTGCACGCCACCATCTGCACCCAAGACTGTTTATTCAAAAATATAGCAAAAATATTAACAATTTTATTGTGGTAACGGGCTCTCACATTATCTGAGAGAGCATAGTCTCTCCTCCAAGTAAACAAAGGGTTAGTGATGTTACATTTATTGGGGGTCAGCATCACATAGGAGTGATAACAATTTCCCAATATGGATGGCCAGCCTGGGAGAATTGTGGAAGCTCTGAGATGGTTCTAAGCAAGAGGTCAGAAAAACTCAGGGTACAAAGACAAAGGGCCTGAACAGACTGCCAGAAATAATCCAGCTTGAGACCACTTTAACTGTCCTGGCTGAATGCTAGGGAATCATGGGAACTGTAGTTTTTTTTTTCCCTGAGACATCGAGCCTTCTCTGTCAGAGAGCTCTGGAGCCACAATAAACTGCAGTTCCCATGACTCCCTAGCATTGAGCCAGGGCGGTTAAAGTGATCTCAAGTTGGGTTATTTCTGGCAGTCTGTTCAGGCCCAAAGAGCCTTGGAAAGATTTTAGGAATGATGGAGAGGCAGAGGTGCTGCCTGCCAGACAACTAAAATTTCCATCATTGTATGCATGAATATCCAGAATCCAGATATGTATATCCAGAATTTCAGGTATAATAATAATAATAATAATAATAATACTTTTTATTTATATCCCGCCCCTCTGCAGAGCAATCGGGGCGGCTTACAATATTACAATTTCCATTAAACAAAATATAACATCCCGAATCCCACCCATCCTTTAAGAAATAAGAGTTCTTCTTATTTTAGACTGGGTGGTGCTGGGCTTAGTGTCTCTCCCCCAGATGACATTAGATGGTAATGGAGGGAGGGCTCTTCTTCTTATTTTAGGCCTGATGGTGCTGGGCCTAGTGTCTCTCCCCCAGATGACATCGGATGGTAATGGAGGGAGGTATAAACATTACAAACACGAAGAAAGGTGGGATTCTTAATGACGGTCTCCCTCTACCACCACTACTCTGCCCCAGGACTTTCCTTTCCAACCCTTAAAGTCTCAGGCCAACAGACTGGGCTTCCTACTGGGATCACCAAATGGCCCATTTTGCTGGTGATGGAGGAGGAGGATAAAAAATGCAAGGATGGAGTGAACACTACCAGCCTAATCCTGACTCAGGGCTATTATGAGACCTCTAATCGGCTCAGTAACCTTGCAGGCCGTTGGCTCGGAGCTAACAAACGCTGACCGTGTGCATACACACTATGAAGCCCAAAAGTCCCCAACAGGTCAGCCAACCTGACCCTCTCTTGTGCACTAACAGATGACCTCTCAACTTCTAAAATAAATAATTCCCAAGGGAAGGCAACCTGCATCCCGCATCCACACCGGATTCACATCTCTCCTGCCCCAAATCATGATAATAAATGACGATAAGTGTAATTTCTTTAGTAATGGTTTTATAACAGCCTCCTTCAGGCAAGCCGAAACTGTCTCTTGTTTTAGCAAGGCATTGACCATTCTCTGTACCCACTCAGCCATTCCTCTGTGGCTTCTTTAATAAGATAAGAAGGACAAGGATGGAGAACACACATGGTGGCTCTCACCTCGCCAAGAATCCAGACCACATCCTTGGGTTGCACAAATTGAAAAGTTTCCGTTGTTTCTGGACAAGGGGGGAGGACATAATTACATTCACTGGATCTGTATCAATTTTAGCATCCAAGTCAGAACAGATCTGAGCAATTTTATCTGCAAAGTACTGGGCAAGTTGTTCGCAATAGGCTGGCCAGTGATCTGGATTGTCCTCTCTTGGGCCAGTGAATAAAAGACACCTGGTCACTTGAAGCAGCTCTGCTGGCCAGCTCCCTGCAGATGCAATAAAGACAGACTTTTTAGCATCAACGATATCCATAGACCTCTTCTTCAGCACTCCATTTTAAATGAGTTGGTTTTCTTCCTGGCAGCCTCCCAACAGGAAGCCTGGGGGAGTTCAAGGGGTTTAAAAGCTGGTGCACGCTTTCTGGTGGTGGGAAGGTTTAAAATTGGGGTGGTGGGAAAGTTTAAGAATTTTTAAAAAATTTATTGCATTAGGTAGATGTACATATTATTTGCATTGCTTAATTGTATATTCCAGTACATATAAGTATTTATGATTATTTCAATATCTCTTATTTTCTTTTCTCATGTTTCCTTTTTTAGTTGTTTTACATTTAATTTTCCTACCTTCTGCTTCTTCTACCCTGCTTTCCTTTCATCCTTATCCTTTCCTTACCCCTCTTCATTTCTCTAATTCTTACTACTTTGTTTCCTAATTCTTCCTTAACTTTCATCTATCCTCTCCATACGTACTCATACCTTCTTTTCACTTTCTCTTGCCTTCTATGCACTTTCATTTACCTTCCTAATTTTCCCTATTCTCTCAACTTCTTTCTCTTCTTATCATCTTCATATCCTTTCTTATCTAACTACCTACCTTCTCAGTCATTCCAACAGCTTCTCCTACCTTCTTTTTACCTCTCCATATCTCTAAACAGTTTTCTGTATCTATCTTTCATTGTATCTTTTCCACTTCTTATCTTCACCTTCTATTGTCTTCCTGGCACCTTCACATACTGTTCAGGAAGGTTTAAGCTTGAGGGGTTTAAAAGCTGGTTAAGACTTTGTAGTGGGAAGGGATTGATCAAGAGGTTTTAAAAGCTTTTTAAGGTTTCATGGTGGAAAGGCAGATATCCAAGGTTTTGCTAATTCTTTAGAACATCCTCCTCTGCCATCGACTCAACATTAGGACTTATGGGATGATGTTGTTATCTAATTTGACCCATTTGCTCCACGATATATTAATTTTTAGATTTTCTCAATGGATTTTGATTTAAAACATAAACAAACAAACAAACAAAACCAAATGTGAATCAGAAAAGAGGAGAAAGTATGAGATTCTCTGGGTACACTCTTTCCATGGATCTCAAGTACTGGTCTACAGTAGCAGCCTGCAACCACAAATTGTTCCTTCCACTTGTTGGAATATGTGGGCCTCCTATGCATGTATATATGGCATCCACAAAGGCCAGCCACCGACGAATCCTCATTTCACTCTTCAAAAACTCTCACCAGCACACCTCTTCTATCTTCTAATTAAAACATAAACAAGCCTCCTGCCCACACTACCACCTTGGTTCACATGCTTCTCAGGAGAATCTGTCGGTGGCCCATTTTAAATACTTGACAGCAGAACATCCCCCTCCTACGCCACAGCTGTTATTCCTGCAGCCCCATCTCCAAATCCCCAATGCTGTCAATTAATAGCTGGGCAGAAAATCCCCTCCTAGACAACAACCTTGAAATGACCCACCAGGACCAAGGCTGAATGCAACAGTGTGCAAACAGCAGCACACATACACAAGACCCTGCTAGGTGAAGCAGTGTGATGCATATAGTTCAAAACCAGCAAAATTATTAAGAGAAAATATTGCATGGGACGTGGGGGATACCATTATAGCATTTAATTTTATATATATATATATATATATATATATATATATATATATATATATATATATTTTGTCTCTAGCCTCAGAGCAGGAAAATTGATGGTTAACATCAAGGCCTCTCAAGTATTTTGCCTTCAAATGCATAGACTCATAGAGTTGGAAGAGACCACAAGGACCATCCAGGCATTATCCCCACTTCAAGGACTGGCAACTTGCTCTTTTGAAAACAGATGCTGCTTGGTGTACATAACACTTAGTTTAAGCCCTCAGCACCCCATCTTAACAAATTTATTTAAGGCATATGAGGAGAGACTTAGGGAGCTGGGGATGTTTAGCCTGGAGAACAAAAGGTTAAGAGGTGATACGATAGCCCTGTTTAAGTATTTGAAGGGGTGTCATATTGAGGAGGGAGCAAGTTGGAAGAGCCCATAAGGACCATCCAGTCAAATTCCCTTGCCATGCAGGAACTGACAATGAAACCACCCCACAGATGGCCATCCAGCCTCTGTTTAAAACCTCCAAAGAAGGAGACTCCATCGCACTCTGAGGGAGTGTGCTCCACTGTCAAAAAGCTCTTACTGTCAGAAAGTTCCTCCTAATGTTGCAGTGGAATCTTTCTTCCTGTAGCTTGAATCCATTCCTCTGGGTCCTATTCTCTGGAGTAACAGGGAAAAAAATGCTTGCTCCATCTTCAATATTAACACCCCCTCAAATACTTAAACAAGGCTATCATATCACCTCTTAGACATCTCTTCCGCAGGCTAAATAAACCCAGCTCCCTCTCTCCTCATAAGGCATGATTTCCAGACCCTTCACCATTTTGGTTGCCCTCCTTTGGATATACTCCTACTTGTAAACATCCTTTCTGAACTCTGGTGCCCAGAACTGGACACAGTATTCTAGGTGAGGCTTGACCAAAGCAGAACAGAATAGCACTATTACCTCCCTTAATCTAGACAGTATAATTCTATTGATGCAGCCTAGAACTGCATTGGCTTTTTTAGCTGCTGCATCACACTGTTGACTCATATTCAACTTGTGGTCTACTAGAACTCCTAGATCCCTTTCACATATACTGATGTCAAGCCAGGCATCCCTATCCTATATTGCTGAATATCTTTTTTTTTTCTGCCTAAGTGCAGTACCTTACATTTCTTCCTGTTGAAATTCACTTTGTTAGTTTTGGCCCAGCTTTCTCATCTAGTAAGGTCATTTTGAATTTTGTTCCTCTCCTCTGGGGTATTAGCTACTCCTCCTAATTTGGTGTCACCTGCAAATATGATAAGTAAATAAGTACCAAGGGATTTCTAAAACAACACTTGTGTGATTCAGACCGAGCAGACTTTTGTGTACCTCTTTTGTGTCCCTCCCGACTGCAGACACACTTATATACAGTTCTCCCATGGGCCTCATTTCTGCTTCTCTCCCCCCTACCCCTGCCCCCCTGCCCCCCAACATCTTTCTGCTTCTCCATCCAGAAGTAGCCCAAGCTTCACAGCAGGATTAGGGGATTAGAAAGAAACAAAGGGTCTGAAGACAGCATCAGCCTGACCTTTGCCCCCACCAAGAAAAGGTCTTTGTGCTGTGCTAGCTGTAACGCATCTTTCCAATGGCAGCAAAGGAGCCGCTTCTTTTGTTTTTCCATTATGGGCCTCCTGACCCACATTTCTCACTAAGCATCCCTCCTGTGAGAGTATTGCAGGGTGATATACCTGCTAATGCAATCACTAGCTATGGAGTAAGAAATTTAACTTATTCTGGGCCAGACTAAATGTACATCTAGTACCGGGGTGCAAATATCATGTGGCCATCCTAGATGCCATTGGACTACAATTCCCAACTTTCCTTACCAGAGATTTTTGGCATGCACAGCGAATACTATGTCACTCATCTGTGGCTTAATCCAAGGGTGGAAAACAATTGCATGTCAGAACAAACCCAGTTTTATAGACATTGGGGGTAGGTGGGTTCATTCCAACAGTAGACAAAAGGCAAATGGGAGAGGGGGACAAAAATAACAGAAGTTATGTTTTGTTTTTAAAGCTCCTACTGCCAGTAACTATGCATTAAAACTATGCACATTTCAATCTTTTTAAGTGAAGGAAAAAACCATACAATAACTGGGAAACGAACAAACAGTGATGGGACAGGGAGGGAAACACAGGCTTCAACTGCAGATTCCTCACCACTCAAGAATCTTGAAAGCATCATTGTTTACTTCTTGTTCATTAATTATTTCTCTCAATCCTTCATTTGACCTCCACAAAACAGATAGAAAAAGGTGAAAGCAAAGAACAAGGGAAGCAACAGAAACAGTCAAGATACCTGGATTGATTTCTTTGGGAACTCTCTGAGAAAGTCGGGGAAGAGAAACCAACTACACTGGCAATGGCCCGCTAAGGTATTATTCTAGACTTACTTCTCTCACCCCTGAAATGTTCAGTGTTCTTTCAAAAAGTATGCCTCTAGTTTTCTTTGTTGTAGAGGTACAAGGAAACAAATTTATTTATTCCAGTTTATTTATTTATATGTTGCCTTTTTCCTGGGGTACGACCCAAGGCAGCTCATTATTGTTTCTGATTGAAGCTAATAGTAATACAGTCGGCTCTCTATAACCACCAATTTTTTAATCCACGAATTCAACTATCCGTGGCTTTAAAATATTCAAATATAATAAACATTCAAAAAGAAATCTTGTTTTTGTAATTTTATATAAAGAACAGCATTTCACTATGCCACTGTATTTAATGAGACTTCGAGTATCCATGGCTTCTGGTATTCACAAAGGGTCATGGAACCAAAACCTACCAGATACCAAGGCCCACTGTACAATTAAAATAATTATGGAAAGATTTTGTTGTTTGTTGCGTGACTTCAAGTCATTTCCAACTTATGGAAACCCTAAGGCAGACCTATCATGGAGTTTTCTTGGCAAATTTCTTTAGAGGGTGTTGGCACTGCCATCCTCCGAGGCTGAGAGAGTGTGACTTGCCCAAGGTAACAAAGTGGATTTCATAGCTCACCCGAGATTCGAACCCCAGTCTCCAGAACTGTAGTCCAACACTCAAACCACTACACCACCTAACTCGCTATGATACATTAAGCTACCTGTATTTATGTTTTAGCTGTTTTGTCATTATTTTTGCCCCTCAAGGCATTCTCACTTTCAAATTTTACAGGTCACCATTTCCAAATATTTAAAACAGACATGAGCAACTGTCAAGGTGTTTCTGGATTGCAATTTCCAGGTTCCTTTATCACTGCCGTCAAGGGTTGAAAGCAATTGTAAGCCAAACACTTTGTGAGAAACACAGCTGCCCACTTTTGCTTTGAAAAAACAAACAAAGGGTGAGCAAACAAAAGAGAAAATAAGTTACACAAACACAGTGGTCAGAAGGAGACTGCTTAAACTTCTCAATTACCACATATTTGCATGCACAAGACATTACAAATATGCAAATATACACACATGGCAGCCCTAAACACACTGATAGATATAGCAAGGCTGCCTATCAGACAGTATTTCACTAGTCAGGCAAGCAACACCATATTCTGTCAAATATCAAGCACTGGAGTTTGAACAGATGTCCTCCAGTTATTTTATACTGCATCATCCCTGGCCATTAACCATGCTGGATGGAGCTTTGGCACTACAGTCCAAAACCACTGAAGAGTTGCTTATCTTTACATGATTAGGAGTTCATTTGTGATGTACAACTTTTTAAAAAGCCCAATCCCAACCTATCTCAGAATAGTAAAATTGTCTTTTGTATGAAAACAAAAGAAAAACACTTCAATTTCTTTCCCTGAATCCTTTTTAAATAAGTATTCTGTAATGTTTGTTATGCTCACATGTTCCAGTGGCTGAAATTATTCCTCCTGCAAAAAACCCAAAGGCAAAAGTCAATAACTTGGGGAGGAGAGGTATTAAGGCTCCTAACACCTAGTTTTTCATTGGTAGATATAGGCTGGTTCTTAGTCAAAACACTACAGAGAACAAAAGAAAAGAAACACTGGGCAACAATTAATCACTCAATTATTTGTTCAAGCCAAAGGTTACCAGAAAATCCAAAGCAACCACACTGTATGTAAAACCACAAATTGCAAGAGATTTCTAAATGCATTGTTCATATTAACTGCTCTCCTGCAGCCACATGCCCTCCCCTTGCAAATTTGGAAGCAGGGTTTCTTCCAAATCCTAACAAATTGACAGCATACACTTGTCAATCCCATTCCTCATTCCCTGATCAGCCATCACCACCACCGATAAAATGTGCAGCAAGAGAGCAGACTATGCTCAGGGCACTTGCTGACCTGCTTCAATAACTGCCTACTGATGCACACAAAGCCACTTTTCTCATTCACTTCACTTCCAATGCACACTCAGCAGAGCTGCTCTTTCCATGACCTGGGGCACTGGGAGCTGGTTGCAATTTCTTTCTGCCATCAAATGGGACAGCGCAAGCCTGAGGGAGGGGCCATGTCTTATTTGATCAGATAAGCTGAGCCAAGTAGACCAGAGGCCTCCAAAATGCTTCACACTGGGATATAACCCCCAACCACACAAGCTCTTCCATGGGAGGTGGTTCACCAAGATTTACTGAGTTTGAGCTTGGGATAGGATTTCCGGCTCCAAGGACAGTTTAGAAGCAATCAATTTAAAAAAGAGAGAGGAACCTCCAAATCCTGGGCCTCACCCAGCCTATGTAGGGTCCTGGAAGGCTTAGAATCATAGAATCAGAGTTGGAGAAGACTCCAAGGGCCATCCAGTCTAACCCCTTGCTATGGAGGAACACACAATCAAAGCACTTCCAACAGATGGCCATCCAGCCTCTGTTTAAAAAACCTCCAAATGAGGAGACTTCACCACATTCTGAGGGAGCATCTTCCACAGTCGGACAGCTCTTACTGTCAGAACATTCTCCCTAATGCTGAGATGGAATCTCTTTTCCTTTGGCTTCCACACTCTCACACCTTCACTCAGCTCACACAACAATCAGCTTTGACCTCAACAGACACAAGGTCCCCAAACTACAATAGAAAATGAAGACATTAATGCACACACAAGCAAGCCTCCACTAAGGGCCTTTGCAGACTGCCAGAAATAGTGCACATTAAACTGAGGCACTGCCCTGGCTCAGTGCTAGGGAGTCATGGGAACTGTATTTTTTTCTGGGACATTGAGCCTTCTCTGTCAGAGAGCTCTGGTGCCACAATAAATTACAGTTCCCATGATTCCCTAGCACTGAGCCAGGGCAGTGCCTCAATTTAATGTGCACTATTTCTGGCAGTCTGCAAAGGCCTAAGTTCAAACAAATCAAACAGCCTTACTCCAACTGGCCCCTGCCCTTGACCCAACAAGCTCTCCCAAAAGGCTCTCTGGGGCTGGGGAGGTTTAACCCAACCACCCAATGCTCACCTTATTGTTTCTTCTACCACACCCACATAAAACACCCCTGCTGGTCTTGCCTGCTAGCCAGGCTCTGTATGCTGAGCTCCAGAGATTGGGGCTGCAGCTATAATACATAAGTACCATTTCTATGACTAGAATATGGGAATCAGATGAAATCCATTTTTAAAAAATAAACTCTCATCTCAATTTATCTATTTTTATGCTGATGCATGTGAGGAATGGAAGCATGGGATGCAACACAAACTCACCTACATACTTTGGATCCACGCGGGGGGAATAGAGGCCAAATTTGATGAAGATGGGGAGAAGGAAACCAAAGCGCACCCACTCGATAACGTAGAGGGGGGGACTCGCCTCATTTGACTTCAGTAAGTTGCAGTTTAAAATGGTGCTCTCTCCTTTCCGGCCAATCACAGTGCGAGGTTCTTTTTCACTGTCACCTGCTGGCAGTAAATACTATGAGTTGCACATAGCACAAATGCTTTCCCTTACATACTCTTAAAGATGTCAACATTCTGATCCCCAAAAGACCCGCCTAACAGCAACTGGTGATATTTCATTTGACTTAATAAAGCTTCTGCTCTGCTATGAGTTTTGGAATCTGAAATGTATCTCATCAGGTTAGTCCTCAGTAACGTCATATCTGGGTCTGGGCTGTACTGCCCTTGAATGTATATGAAGACTTGCAGCAGCATGTATGTGCATGCAAGAGAGAGAATGAAAGCAAGCACATTTAAATTCTCATTACATGGAAAGTCATGTTTGGAATACTCTCTACATGAAAAACCATGTTTAGGAAAAAGTTTGCCTCTCAGATTTATAGTCTTTTTGTTTCCCAAAATTTACTTCCTGCACGTGAATCCTGCATTTTCTGCATAGAACTCTACCTCCATTTTGTCCTTACAACAACCCCAGTTCAATCTAAGAATAAGAAAGATACCTGTGAGCTTCTTGGCTGTGTGGGCATTCAAAACTGGATCTGCCCAGGTCAAATCAGCATTAGGCACTCCACTCTGCTAGCTATCAACAGTTGGTAAAAATTGCCTAGAAGGTATGTTATGTGGTCTCAGTAGCCCAGAAATGAGTCTCATGATCCTCTCAGTGTTCTTTGTCTACAATTCCCAGCCTTATCTCACTCATACCCACTGAATGTTCTGAGTAGGGTTTATGGGACTTGCAATCCAACAACATCCAGAGGGTCACATGCTCCCCTCCTGCAATAACTAGAGGGATGACTGAATAAGACTGCCCCTTGCAAGCATCATTGTCATGCATAATTAAACTATACCATGTTGAAACTGGAAGTGATTTCATTACAAAACTATCTGATAACAATGTGATGTGCAAAACCATCAAACTTTTGCCAAGTATATTAACTGATTCAGTTATGACTGATAGATGAACCAAAAAAAAGCAAAATCTTTACCTTCAATGAAGCTGCTGCAGACCAGGGCAAGGTAAACAATCCATAAACACCAATTCATAGCACAGCTGCCCCTGCCAGACGCCCCACAGCACCACCAGAACTGCCCTCTTGCCAAAATGTTTAGCTGCCAAAACAACCAGTGGAAAAGAAGGTAGGGAAATGGAAGGAACTGTCAAGTTGTCCTTGTATGCCAGGTCTCATGAAGATCAGGAGACAGCATTGGGCGATTCCTGAGGACCGTTGCAATGGTGTCTTGTGGCCAAGCTGTATTTTTCATCTCCACAAAGCACCTTCAGTAGTACCAACTCAAGGTCTTCTCAAGAGAACAGCCAAATTATGGAAACCATCTGCCAAACTCTTCCTCAACAGAGACCAAAACCTGCTGGAGCAAAATTCCAAAAAGAAGAATTAATGTGGAAAATGTTGAATGAGTCTATGAAAAGCACAGCTGATTAATCATGACCAACATTTCTCTCAGCTTTTCCCCCAATCCAGTGTTGCTAGATTATTTGGACTTCCACTCCCATTATACCCAGCTGCCATAGCTGTTGGAAGGCAACTCTGTCTAAGCTACCACTTCTTCCCAAAATTGCCAACTGGATGCTTCTGAAAAGCCTATAAGCAAAGGTCTAAAAACAGTATCAGGCTACTAGATATTCAGGACATACTGTCCATGTGCATGCCTATTCCATTTAGCTATCATTTCCAATCAGGTAGCTATATGAGTCTCTTGCCCAGGGGTAGGCAACCTAAGGCCTGGGGACCGGATGCGGCCCCCCGAGGCCTTTGGACTGGCCCCAGGCCGGTGTTGCCGCCACCGCCCACCCACCATGATGATATGGATTATTGTTGTTATTACTTGTTCTTGAGGTTTTCTTGGCAAAATCTCCACAGGGGTTTTGCCATGGCTTTTCTGGGGCGAGAGAGTGTGCATGCATATTTTTAATTTTTCAAAAAATTATTTATTTATTTATTTATTTATTTATTTATTTATTTATTTATTATGGTGCTTCAGCCCCCCAATTGTCTGAGGAACAGCAACCTGGCCCCCGGCTCAAAAAGGTTGCCTACCCCTGCTCTTGCCTGTGGCACCTTAAAGACTAACATTCCATCAGAAGAGGCCCATGATAGCTCATGCTATAATACATTTGGAATCTCTTTTCCTTTGGCTACCATCCATTGTTCTTTGTCCTATTCTCTGGAGCAGCAGAAAACAAGCTTGCTCCATCCCCAAATTGACATCCCTTCAAATATTTAAACAAGGCTATCGTATCACCTCTTAACTTTCTCTTCTCCAGGCTAAGCATACCCAGCTCCCTAAGTCTCTCCTCATAGGGCATGGTTTCCAGACCCTTCACCATTTTAGTTGTCCACCTCTGGACATGCTTCACCATGTAAGATGGTAGAGTTTGGTACTAGGTGTGCTCTAGCCAGATTCAAAATTGTGTTTCATTTCTTTCCTGTGAGAGATGTTGATATACAGAAATTTCACATCCACAGTGGAACGGTGTTCTCTAGGAGGCTGTGGGTACACTGTATTTTCCTGTAAAGGGTTTTCGTAGGCAAGGAATACACAGAGGTGCTTTTGCCACTTTCTTCCTCTGAAATATAGCCTACAGCAACTGGTACTCACTGGCATTCTCCCACCCAAGTACTAACCAAGACTGACCCTGCTTAGCTTCCAAGATCAGACAGGACCTGGTGCCTTTAGGGTACTCACTTTGTGTTTAATCTCCCATAGTTCTGTTTCAGTGGATGACCTCAGTCTCTAGGATTATGAGATATGTATACAGCCCATCTGTCATATTTTCCCTTATTTGCTTTTTACCTGAGCAAACATCCCAAACATGGTAATCTGCTCTCACAGGTGAATTGCTCCAGTGCTTTAGTCATGTTAGATGCCCTTTTCTCCACTGTTTCCATCTCTACAGTATTCTTTTTAAGTATAATAATAATAATAATAATAATAATAATAATAATAATAAATATCCTGCCCCAGCTTACAACAATTAAAATTCCATACAAAAATACAGGGTAAACACCCCACCCCTAAAAAAGTATTAAACTACACATCCGCTAAAAGATATTAACCTAAAAACAACACAAGATAAAAATAAGGTAAGTACAAGAACCATAAACAAAGCGGAGCAGAGATGAGAGCCAGTATAGCGATCAGATCTGTACACAGTGTTCAAGAAGTAGCCACACCATGGATTTATAAAAGATCAATATGATACTGGAAACGTTATACAGTATTTGGAATTCCTTTTTTAATTACGTCCACTTTGGGATTTGACTTTTTTAAAAGCAGTTACACCCTGAGTTAACATTTCTGCAGAGATATCAGCCAGGACCTACAGATCCCTTAGTTTTGCTCTTAACTTTTTTTAGGAAACGTCTGCATTCACTTAAACGGGTCTTACATTTCCCTCCTTTGCTTGCTATATTAACTGCATTTATTTATTATGTACTCTATTCTGTAACATTTCATTTCTTATTTCAACGCTCTTTTCCTGGTACTCAAATTGTTAGCAACTTCAGATGGTATTCTATTCTTGTCGTCACCAAACAATGCATGTTTTTGTTGTTTTGTCAATGTACCTACAAGGAGACAAATTTAATGATAATCTACCTGCTTGCTCATGTTAAACATTCCCACTTTTAAAAAAGCTTTGCTCTCACTCTCTTCCCACAAAGCAAAGAAGCTAAATTCTCCTTTTCCTTCTTCACTTCCTTGATCACTTTCTCTTTATTTATTTTTCTCCCCCATCACTTTAACTTCATTTCTCTCAGGCCTTAGAGGCTATGGAAGTTTTGCCTTCAGAATGAATGTGTCACCATACACATAATTTAAATGTTATTTTGACCCTTAGGACAAAAATAATCTTTTAAGGAATAGGAACTGAAGCTCATGCTTTAAAAGGCTATTTGAAGCATAAACTCAACCTTTAAATGGCTCAATTGGGGACCAGCACCCAAATCTCTCATGTCCCATTTCACCTATCCTTCTCCCCATCTGCCTGGCCCTGTTGTGATAAACTAATCTCAATACTTACCCCCCCTTAAATAAAACATAATAAATATTTTTATTTATTAACTACTTATTATCAGTCCTCCCTTCACTTCTCCTTATGGAGATACTTAGGGCCTTTGCAGACTGCCAGAAATAGTGCAAATGGAGTCCACTTTTAGGGTTAGGGTTAGTGCTAGGGAATATGGGAATTGTTGTTTTTTTCTGAGACATTGAGCCTTCTCTGTCAGAGGGCTCTGGTGCCACAATAAAATACAGTTCCCATGATTCCCTAACCTAACCCTAACCCTTAAAGTGGACTCAATTTGCACTATTTCTGGCAGTCTGCAAAGGCCCTAAGTGACAAAATCAGATACTATTAAAAAATGTTTCGGCCCTCCCCAATCCTTCCGCATCTGATGATCAAACTGCCCCTGCTAGTATGATATACCAGACAGTAGGTACAAGCAAACCACTTCCAAACAGGAAGCCAGTATTTGCCACAATCCTGGCTTCTCATTTTGCATAAATGTGGTCATCGCGATTTTGTTTTTCTCCCTATCTGCCTGGCCCTGTTGTGATAAACTAGTCTGAATATTGACCCCCCCTCCAAAAAGTGTAATAAATATTTTATACTTATTAACTACTTAAATACACAAAACACAAAAAGATGTTTCAGGATAGCTACCATCAGCTGGTACTCATTTTCTTCCTAACAAGGATGGAAAAGCTGGAGGCCTTCCAATGTTGTTGGGCTTCAACTTCCAACAGCTGTAGCCAGTAGCCACAAGACAATGAGCAACATCAGCAAATCTGGAGGGCAGCAGCTTCCCAATTCATCTCCTACCTAAACAATGGAAGCTGCCTCCTATAACACAGTCCACTAGTACCTCCTCCATTTGTGCCATTAGTTACTACATTTATATCACACCTTCTTCTCCAATGAGCTCAAGATGACCAAATGGCTCTCCTCTTCCCCACTTTATCCTCACAGCAACCTTACAAAGCTTTTTAGACTGAGAAAAAGGGACAAGAATGGTAACGTAGTGAGTTTTGCACCTCAGTATGGACTTGGATTTTGAGTTAACAAATTTCTATCAAGCAGCTAATACCCCAGAGGACAGGATCAAAATTCAAAATGACTTGA
>CM034711.1:7149980-7182865 GCA_020142125.1 Phrynosoma platyrhinos
GTTCCACCTTGTTTTGTGGATTGGATGAGCGCATCTTGAAGGGAATGCAGGTTCAAGGGCCCATTGGGATCCCGGTAAGGATTCTGGCGCCACCGGAGAGGAAATATGGTGCATGGATTGGCGCCTTTATTGTAAGTTGCTTGACATGCTTCAGGCAAAAGTGGGTCACCCTCAATGACTACAAAGATTTCTGTCCAGGTGTGCTTCATCGGAAATGTTTTTAAGAATCATCATTTTAATCTATGAGCTTGTTGGAACAGAAGGTGTTCCCGCCGACTTTGTTAATAATAAATAATAATAATAATACATTTTTATTTGTAACCCGCCCCTCTGCTCAGCAATCGGGGCGGCGTACAGCAGTTAAAAAGACAACAATTAAAACATCCCTTCATCCCACACCCCAACCCTCCCACCCCTTAAAACTGAATTAAACTACAATAAAATTAAAAACAGAATAGAACGGATAAAATAGAGCAGCATGCAATGGAGGCAAAAGGGGTAGTAGGAGATCACCTCCAGTTTGCCGGGCAGTTATTCCGGGAAGGCCTGCCGGAAGAGATCCATCTTTACTGCCTTTTTAAAGGCAGCGAGGGTGGTAATAAGACGGATCTCGTCCAGCAGATCCTTCTCTTGGGGTCACAGTCCATAGTCTGGGAGCAGTTGCAGAAAAGGGCCTCTGGGAGGTCTGCGAAAGCCTGGTCTTCATGGGCTGCAGCAGGTTCCTCCCGGAGGACCGAAGTGCGCAGAGGGGTTCATATGGGGAGAAGCGGTCCCTGAGATAAGAAGGCCCCAAGCCATGTAGGACTTTAAAGCAGGGGTAAGCAACCTTTCCCCTTTAAGGGCTGAGGGACTTCAGCTCCCAGAATCCCAGGAGCTATTGGCCAACATGGGACTATTGGCCAACATGGCTGAGGCTTCTGGGAGCTGAAGTCCCTCGGCCCTTAAAGGGGAAAGGTTGCCTACCCCTGCTTTAAAGACTAAAAACTGTGCCTGGAAACTAATCGGCAGCCAGTGGAGGGATTTGTGTTATATGCTCCCTCCTCGATGTTTCAGAAATTAACCTGGCTGCCATATTTTGTACCAATTGAAGTTGGTACAATTGCTGGCCAGGATTTACAAGAAAATAAATTATTAGAGAGAAAACTATTTGAATATAAGTTGTGGTGCCCTTTTCTTGTTGTCTTTCCACTTCTATCCCAACTGGATTACCGAATTGCACTCTACATTGGAGCTGCCTTTGCAAAGTGCTCAGCAGCTTCACAGCAGCCAGATGGCTAATGGGTGCAATGACAGGAGCCACACAACTCCTTTGTTGCAACAGCTCCACTGTCTGGTGGTCAGTATGACACCCCTTCAATATTGATATCAATTCAAAGTGCTGGTTTTGACCTATAAAGCTCTATATGGCTCTGGCCCAGGTTATTTGAAGGATCCTATCTTCCCATACAAAGCTGCCAGATTTTGAAGATCTGCAGGGAAGAGAGAGAGAGAGAGAGAGAGAGAGAGAGATGCTTCTTTTTGTCCCGACTGCCTTCAGAGGCACAGTTGGCGAGAAAACAGGAGAAAGCCATGGCTGCTCCCACACTTCGGAAGTCCCTTCTTTGTTGTCCTTTCAGCTTCAGGTTAACAGCTTTCCTTTTTCCGACAAGCTTTTTGAAACTGATTTTGAATAAAGGACTTTTATGCTGTTGTACTGTTCTTAATCTTTGTTTTAACCTTAGATTTTTAATGGTTTCAATTCCATTGTTATTTCATACTGTTTTAACCTTAATTTTGTATGTTTTAACCATGGCTTATAAAAAGGCATAATATACAATCAAAACACATTTTATTGTAATTTATGCCTTTTTATAAGCCACCTTGAGTCCCAGTTAGGGAGAAAGGCAGGATATAAATAAAGGATGGATGGATGGATAGTACAGGAAGGAAACCAATCATAGAATCAGAGTTGGAAGAGATCCCCAAGGGCCATCCAGTCCAACTCCCTGCCATGCAATAACTCACGATCAAAGCACTCCTGACAGATGGCCATCCAGCTTCTGTTTAAAATCCTCTAAAGAAGGAGACTCCATCACTCTCCAAGGTAGTTGATCCACTGTTGGAACAGCTCTTACTGTCAGGAGGTTCCTCCTAATGTTCAGCAAGAATCTCTTTTCCTGAAGCTTGCATCCATTGCTCCATTGTGTCCCATTCTCTGGAGCAGCAGAAAACAAGCTTGCTCCATCCTCAATATGACACCCCTTGAATATTGATATCAATCAGAATTCAAGGGGAGGGTAGTCTCCCCTTGAGAAAGTGCAACAAGCTGAGAAAGCCATCTCACTTGCCCTCCCAGACTATGTCCCAAATGGTAAAGATACAGAGGAGGGCCCCTCAGTCCTCTTGTAGTTAAACAACAAAGCTTTCCACTTCGGCAAAAGATTTTTTCCTCCGCTTTCTCTCTCATGCAACATATTTGTACAAAGCCAAAGGCTTTGCAACTGAAAACTGGCATCCTCTCTGCTTCTCTCTTTCTTCCATACACACTCATACAGACTATCTTCCGTTTTTCTCAAAACGCGTATGGATTTAATTTCTGGCAGTCCTGGAGCAGTGTGGTTTTAATATCACACCGAGTCATTCTTGACCTTGCAAAGTGAGGAAAAGGAATCACATGGCCTGGGAGTTAAACGTACCCACATTTTTTCAGGCCTTGGGCTGATTCTAGATTCCCCCTCTCACACTGAAAATCGGGGTAAAAAGAACTGCTGCCTCTGGAAGTAGACTTTATTTTTTAGAACAAGGTGCAGCCACACATGTACACATGTCTTGTTTCTATCCCAAGCACTATTACAGAATCAGGAACAGTCTTAAGAGTATTGTTATGGGCAGATGGTACAGCCCACGGTGGTCCCAAGAAAGGAAAAATGGCCCCTGGACCCCCAGTTTGGCCAGCTCTTCCCAGGACAGTCCCATCCTGCCCTGCCACCAGTGAATAATCATAAGCGTATATATTAGATAAAATTAAGGAGAGAGATTTTAAAGGAAGATAGCAGGTGATTCAGGCAACCTTTTTACTTTTGAGCTCTGGCACTTTCCTCTGGCTAATGAATATATATGATGAATTCCCTTTTTATATCACAGTGCAGAGGGAGAGATTTGTTAAGGAGTTTTTCAGAAGACTGATGGTATGTAAAAATCTGAAGAATTATTGTGTAAGGCGACTCCATGTTATACTGTTTGTATACAGTTTCACTGAAATTTCACTTCTCTGTTCAGTTTTAGTAGCTTCTAACTTTTGTCTTCCTGGTGTCATCAAATTTTAAGCTTCTATTTCTCTCCACTATTTGCCTTCACTCCACAAACACCAGGAGCAGGTGTCTAAGTGTACACACAACTATTACATGATCTTTTTGAACACAAAAGACAGCAGCAAGCACAACAGTCACCGCTAGGGAGATGACCAGCAAACAGGGAGCTTAGAAGAGTTTAGTACCCAACCACTGAGTGCGAAAAGGAAAGAAACAATGTGGAGAGAACCAACTGCGGATGAAGCAAAGGGATCAGCAAAGTACTAAACTATTTTGCAGCTGACAAAAAGAAAAAGCAGGGAAGGGATAAATCCAAGCTCTTTAAGAGAAGAGTCCATTTGTTCCTCTGGCTATTTGATTTGCTGGTAGAACTGGACAACAGCTTTTTCCTGGTCATATGTTTCAATGGAGCCATGGCGCAGCTTCCGGATTTCATGGATAGCATCAACACCAGTAATTTTTTGGGTCTTCACTAGATAACAAGCTAGCATTGTTCCAGTTCGGCCAAATCCCAATAGGCAATGCACTGCCACAGCCTAATAGAGGGTAAGAGGATACAAAAGAAGGTAAGAGAATACATGAAGTTAGGGTGAAAACATAACCATTTACTACCTTTTATGTCTCAAAATACTTTCATAAAGAGTCTAAGAGAAGATTTTATGGATCAGACTAGAATTTTATCAAACCTATCAATCCAAAGGTTGTGAAGCAGGTATCATTCAAAAAGACGGTACCAAAAAGTGTGGAGAATATCTGGATGAAAGGTTCTTTTTACTCCAGCACTGAGTATGTAGGGTTGAGAAAAAGAGGTAATCCAGGGGGGATGCTATTAGTCACAGTATTGTGACTGGCTGGGTAAAATGAAATGAGGAAATCGTTTGATCAAATATGGCAGCTTCTTACGTTCTCCTAGTCTGACTGCATGTGACTACCACCAGACCCAACTCCTGAAGAGAGAATACTATGTCCACTTTATCTTCTCGCTGATGTTGGGGCAACTGTGACAAAATGTCAGTCAACATGTTTTTTCAACGTGGACAAATACTTTAATTGGAATTTAAACTTATAGAAATACTTCACCCATCGAGCTCATTTGGGGCTTAGTCTTCTGGGCATTTGTTACTTTTCTACATTTCAAATAAAGCTCAAAAGGACAAACAATCTCTTTCAACAAATGCCTCCACATTTCTAACACCTGTTTGATCGCTAAGGCCTTTTCCTCCTACTGGCCAATTCAATTCAGGCCTAGAAAACTCTTTTGACAGATAAGCACATGGTCTCAATAACTTCTGTTCGTCTCTCTGCAACAAAACTTCCTGAGTGGCATCATTCACATTCATCTGCACCACAAGAGGCTGTGTAGGGTCAGAGTGTTTCAGAAAAGGTTCAGAGCTAAACAAGGTTTTAAGTTTGTCAAATTTCCTTTGGCACTTTCAGCTTCATGGCACCTTAGTGCTTGGTTTGGGCTTGGCTAAATCTTTCCCTCTGTTCTTGCTTTTTGTTTTTGAGAAATCAATCAGTGGCAATGCCACTTAGGCAAAGTTGGGAATGATCCACTTACAGAAACTGGCAAACCCCCCAAATCTTTACAGTTGCCTACCGTAAATGGTTTTTTTTGGTTTTTTTTTTTTTGGGGGGGGGGGTCCCAATCCAACACTGCTTGGTCGAACACTAGGGTCCATGTCTATCACCAGTTGAGATGTTGTCATATATAGTACTGTATTTACTTCAGTTCAGAAATCCAAGCTTCAGTAGTTAAACCAAGAAATTTTTCTTCAGAGACCTAAGATGTATGGAGGTAGTCTTTTCCCATCTTCTTTCCAAAGGTTCATTCTTTTCCTCCTAACTTTGTTTTTCTTCACTGATTCTGTCTCCCTGTTGAAATCCGAGGATGGCAATGGTAAACTCCTCTGAAGAAACTTGCCAAGCAAACCCCCCCCCCCCCCGTGATAGATTTGCCTTAGGGTCACCGTTAAGTCAGATATGACTTGAAGGCACACAACAACAACAAAGGTCTTTTTGAATCCTGATCCTGTCCTCTAGGATATTAGACACCCCTCCCAACTTATCTGTAAATTTTATAAGTATGCCCTCTATTCCACTGAACCCTTGGGTCATGGAATTTGAGCCAATTCAGACCCAGCACCAGGGGATAGTTCAAAGTGGAGGCCACCACAAAATGAATGTTCTCTCAATGGCTCCCCATGCCTAAGAGAACCATCAATGTCTGGTGATTGGCTAGACCTCCCCGCATGTCACTGTCATCTGTTTGAACAAAGTTAATGGGAGTATCCAATTCCTTGGTTGCCAAGCCCAACCCCACAACCAAAGCAGGGCTCAGAAGGCATCCAGCACACCCGGAGTCCAACACTGCCACAACATCCATGCTTCCCCCTCACCAAGGTTTCACAATTTGACTGGCATTAGTAAGAGGGTAGCTCTGTCACTTACCATCAACCTGTTGCAAGCTTGCGCACAGATCTTGCTACACACTCACAGACACAGCAAGGTGATATGAGCATAACCAGCCAGACATCTCCCCCAGTGAACTTGCTTTTCCATCCTTTCCCAGCACACATTAACCTATCAGCCAGTAGCCCTTATTGTTTGACCGTCAATTTGTTGGATCTATTCTGATTTGATGCCTTGCCATCAAATTTCCCACTTTGCCATTCCAGTGAGGGAATTTTAAATGTAACACTTGTGCAGCGGAGGGAGGACACTTACATGATGGAGAAATAAACAGAAATATTTATTTCATTTATCTTTTATTTATGAAAATGTTCAGCCATAAGATCAGCAGTGAGGGGTTAGACTGGGATACTCCCTCCCTCTTCCTCCCCCCACTGCACAAGTATTATGTTTGCTTTTAGTCTTTCCACAATCCCTCCCTTGTGTTGTCTTTGTTTTCACTTCATTGAATAGGGCTGCAAATTTCCTCTTTTCACCTTGGAGCCTCCCCTATCATTCCCTTGCTGACTCATGCAGATCTCACACACTCCCCCCCCCCCCCCCCCCCCATTATTCACTTCTGTACAGATATGCAATGTATTAGATCAGACGATCCATTATGGGGGAATTGGGAGAGGCAGTGTGTGAGATCTCTGCACGACCAAGCGTATGAATGATGTCATGTACAGGATCACCTCAGTTCAGAAATTCAACCTCCAGCAGTAAACCAGAAAACCTAAAAAAACTAAAAAAATTATTCAGAAAACCTACAATGTTCATAGCACAACATATGTTGTCAGGACTAAAATAATGGCTGTTACCCTGCATAATAAAAAAATGTAGCAAATTTTGGGTGGGCTTGCACTTCATTCATCCATACACCAAAACATACTGGCATTTTCCCTTTCCCTGGGTTGCCCCTCCTTCCAACCTTATATCAGCCATTCTCATATGAATCTCATTCTTGAAGCTCCCAGCACAATCTGCTCCCCACACATCTGCTGGTTAATCATCCCTAGGAATGTGAGCAACCAACATCACCATTAACACAGCACAGCACCTCCCATAGTATTGATAATACTATAAGTATGCAAAGTCTATTGGCAGGCAATCGGAGGGACTTGGATCCTGACAGATGGGGGGGGGAGAGTAAAAATAGTAATAACAAACACAAGACTCAAGAAGCAGGGAGAAAGGAGAGGGTACCGCAACCTCACCACTAATCTCATGGCTGAACACACACTGTATTAGAAAAACATGGCAACACCAGGTTTGCCAAACCCAACCAATCCCATCCAGCAAAAGCTTCCCAAAAAAAACCCTAGCCCCACACTAATGTTGCTATGTAGCACAGTCTACAAACCCATGTAAATATCTGGATTTTCCACTCAAATCCAGAATAAATCCCCCCTTTTCTTCCTCCTGATTAAAGCCCTGAAACACTGCAAAGTCCTGGATTTGGCCCGAATTGTCCCATTTGTCATCTGCATGCTCATTGAGAAAACAAGGTGAAATTCTTTTATTGGCCCATGTAGATATGATCTGAGTAGATATTACAGGTGGCTGTCAAGGAACAGCTTTCCACACTGTTAAGCAGGCAACAGTGACATTTCCCCCATAATTCTGTGGTCAATATATGATTTACCATGTTCTAAAGAAGACTCTTTTTCTTCTTCTGTTCCAGGAGGAGTTGTATTGATTGCAAAAGACAGGTAGAATCAGTGAAGAAAAACAAAGTTAAGAGAAAAAGTTTGGAAAGAAAGTGGGGAAAGACTGAACAGAGTAAGAATAAGTAAACACAGAGAGAGAGCTTTGAGGCCTAGCTCTGTTCTGGGTGAAGGCAGGGAAGGAAAGGGGAAGGGAAACTTAAAGGAGGAGCCAGAGAAGGCAACTTGATAGCATAGTTTTAGGTCATGCAATTCCCTGCCTCTGTATGACTAATGATGGATATAACGCATACAGTGTGGATTCCTCCTTGCTCCAACCAAAGAAAAACTATTTTCTTTCTGACAGTTTGGAGAGCTGCTGCCAGTCAGAATAGACAACAATGGTTTAGATGGAAAGCAACAACTTGTTCTGGGCTAAAGCAATTTCCTCTACTGTAGTACATGCTCAATTCAGAACAGGAATTACCTCCCCCTTGGCACCAGCATCTTCCACAATCTTCAAAAAGCGCTGGATCTGCTCAAGCGAAGGTGGGCAGAAGTCTGCGATGCGCAGGCGGTGCACTTGAATGCCAGGGCAGGTATCATGGTAAGGTGGGCTACGTTCCGTGAGAGAGACCAAGTGCCGGATACCATTCTCATACATGTACTGGTAGTGTGCGGGCAACCGTGGCATGGCCAGCCCTGCCAGCTGGCCTGGTACTACCCAGGAGAAATTGGGTGGCACAGCGGATGCCATGAACCCTGTATCGAGAGGGGGGGAAAAGACAAAGATGCTAAGCAACAACCAGTTTCTATCATCTGTTGGAAGATTTTTGCATTCTCTCTCCCCCTCCTTAGATAGATAGGGAATTCCTGCATGCAAGCTTCTCTCTCATATGCAAACTAACCATGTGATTTAGGTCACTCCCCCTTTTGGGAAGTACTAACACATTCGCTTAAAAGATTTTCTCCTGTACTGCATGTTCCCATTTTCCTCCTCAACTTTCTATGGAAAATTGGTGAAATAAAGATTTCTTTTTACCTGAACTATTCACTAGCTAGATTATGATGTAGCCTTTTGGTATATATAGATCAAAGCCATTAGTAAACTTTTGTTTGAACTACAAGCTACTTGTATTATTTTTGAGTCAGTCTCAGTTCTCAGGGATGCACAATTAGACAAAAGCACATTTATGTTACTCAGCTGATTTAAAGCTAGACCCTAACAGGCTTGGCTTTGACATTTTTGATATTTAAATATTTTTGTTTCCTTACCAAAGCCTGAAGCCTTAGGAAATTTAAATTACCCTACATCATCTGCATTCTGAAAGGTTGTTCTATGTGATACATAAATGGCGGTTGTCCCTAAGCTCTATCTTTCTGCCTAAGTCTGAACACCAATGGAGTTCAGCCGCAGAGTTACTCCAACAGCAGTCCCAGGGGATTCTGTGATCCGATTTACCACCTTGTCCACACACCAATATGCAGTAGTTTTTTTTCTGGAATAAACATTCTTAGAACAGAATCAGTTGGGGAGAAGGTGGAACCAAGTGCACCAAATAAAAAGAAAATAAAGCACAGAATGAGAGTTGTGCCAATGATCTCCATGCGTTTTCAGAGTGATTCCCGTGTGTTTTCATTGCAATAAAGTCTGGGCATGTTTTCAGACCAAATAAAGGGTTTTAAAGCAAACCATGAAAACAGGAATATTAAAACATTTAAAAAGGAAATCTTCTCAGAGAGAGTTTTGAATCCAGGGAAACTGACTTTTGGTAAGCAGATTTATTGCTTTCACACATCAACACTAACAGACCATTGTAAAGATATGAAAGACCTGTATCACCTTGTCTGGCCCTTTGAAAATTTATGGCAAGGGATGCTTTGTGTGGAAGGGATTATTAATATCTAAGCATCAATACTGAGGCTAGATGCAGCAAAAGTGAAAGGATAAAATGCAAAGTCCAACTAAATAATATCAGTAAGACTTTATGGAGAACACATACACTCATCTCTGGGGTTAGGGGCACAGGACCCCCTTGAATGTGGGGAAAACTGCAAATAACAAAAACACATGTTTTTAACGGAGAGAACACTTTTCTAGGACTCTCTAGGTTCTCCTGTGCAATTCTGTGGTCAACATCTGCCAGACATTGACTATAGAATTGCGCTGGAGGAGCTACAAATGCCTAGTGGAGGGTTCTCTCCGTTAAAAACATATGTGCACCACAAAACTGCACTGAAGGACCTAGATATTTCTAGGGGAACATATTAATGAAATCTGTGAATAATCGAATCCACAAAAGGCAAAGCCGCAAATGTGGAGGAATGAATGTAAACATACTATATAATTATATAAAATATATAAACATAATCCACATTTATGCTCCAACTACAGAGGCAGAAGAAGAAATCAAAAGATTCTGCACAGGTGCCCGGGAGAAAATTTAATCCAAAAGAGGATATATTGATAATCATAAGTGATTGGCACGCAAAAACAGAAAACAAAGCAGAACTGTCAGAGAATTTGGCCTAGGATCAAGTAACAAACTGTGTGAGGCCAACAGTTTATTCACTGCAAACACAATTCTTCAAAGAGAGAGATGACTATATATGTGGACATGTATTGATATTTATTGACATGTGCTGACATGGCTATTTATTGATGTAGTCAGTACAAAAGATCAATCAGAAATCAAATACTGTACACTACATAACTACAAGATTAAGGACCAAAACACACTACAGAAACAATCCAGTTCGAGAGCGCTTTAACTGCCCTGGCTCAGTGCTAGGGAATCCTGGGAATTGTAGTTTATTGTGACACTAGCGCTCTCTGGCAGAGAAGGGTCAATGTCTCACAAAACTAGAGTTCCCAGGATTCCCAAGCCTTGAGCCAGGGTAGTTAAAGCAGTCTCAAACTGGATTATTTCTGCAGTGTGTCTTGGCACTAAATTGAGGTTGTTAATGCTAGGAAAGGTGGATGGCGGTAGAAAGGAAGACCACATACCTGATGGCTAGACTTGATCAAGGAAGCCACGGCTCTGAACTTGCAGAACCTGAGCAGAGAGGCTGAGAATTCAGGGTCTTCTTGAAGGTTGCATCCACACTGCAGAAAGAATCCAAGTTGACACCGTTTTAACCGCCATTGCTCAATGTTATTATTGTTATTATCATCGTTATACATGGCGCTTTACAAACAGTTGCAGAATAAAGCATTTATATAAAGTCAGTCCTGTATATAAATATCCCCATGGCTTCAAAATACTTTGAAAAATAGACACACTCCAAAAAGCAAGCCTCAATTTTACCTTTTGATATAAGGGACATCATTTTACTAAGCCACGGTATATAATGGGATTTGAGCAGCCACAGATTTTGTTATTCATGGAAGTCCTGGAACCAAACCCCAGGGCATACTGAGAGCCTACGGTACTATTCAATACAAAATACTAAAATACAATTTTAAAATACAATGGGGAGAAAAACCACACACACACAAAATGCAAAATAAAACAAAATGGACAGTACAGATATTCGAATATGCTAGATATAAAACACTAATGGTATGGAATTCTGGAAGTTGTAGTTTTATAAAGACATTTAGCCTTCTCTGTCAGATTACTGGGTGCCAGAACAAACTAAATTTCCCAGAATTCCATAGCATCAAGGCATGGCAGTTAAAATGGGGGTCAACCTGGATTATTTCTGCAGCCTTGTGGAGGTGCTTCATTCACAGGGTCACCGTGACTCGAAAATACAAAACACACTACCGAAATAATCCAGTTTGAGACCGCTTTAATTGCCCTGGCCCAAAGCTAGGGAATTCTGGGAACTGTAGTTTTTGTGAGACATTTCTCTGTCAGAGAGCTCTGGTGCCACAATAAACAACAGTTCCCAGAATTCCCTAGCGTTGAGCCAGGGCAGTTAAAGTGGTCTCAAACTGGATTATTTCTGCAGTGTGTTTTGGACTGAAGCCAACTTGAGAGCTGTTCATAACAACTCCCTCAGGCTGATTCAGGTGCAAAACACCCTCCAGAAATAATCCAGTTTGAGACCTGCTTTACTTTGTAATATTGTAAGCCGCCCCAATTGCTCTGCAGAGAGGCGGGATATAAATAAAAAGTATTATTATTATTATTACTTGCCCTGGCTCAGTGCTAGGGAATCCTGGGAACTGTCGTTTATTGTGGCACCAGAGCTCTCTGAGGGACCCTAAGGCAAACCTATCCTAGGGTTCTCTTGGCAAATTTCTTCAAGGGAGGGGTTGCCTTTGCCCTCCTCTGAAGCTGAGAGAGTGTGACTTACCAAAGATGTTGCTGTTGTGTGCCTTCAAGTCATAACTGACCTATGGAGACCCTAAGATGAACCAATCCCAGGGTTTTCTTGGCAAGTTTCTTCAGAGAGCGTTCACCTTTGCCCTCCTCTGAGTCTGAAAGAGTGTGACTTGCCAAAGATGTTGCTGCTGTGTGCCTTCAAGTCATATCTGATTTATGGAGACCCTAAAGCAGGAGTAGGCAACCTTTCCCCTTTAAGAGCCGAGAGACTACAACTCCCAGAAGCCTCGGCCATGTTGGCCAATAGTCCCACGTTGGCCAATAGCTCCTGGGATTCTGGGAGCTGAAGTCCCTCGGCCCTTAAAGGGGAAAGGTTGCCTACCCCTGCCCTAAAGCGAACCTACCCCAGTGTTTTCTTGGCAAGTTTCTTCAAGAGGCTTTCCCCCCCCTTTGCCATCCTCTGAGGCTGAGAGAGCGGCGCCAGAGCTCTCTGACAGAGACGGTTAAACCGTCACAGAACTAAAGAGTCCCCAGAATTCCCTAGCCTTGAGCACCAAGCACCCACAGAGAGGGAGAAAGAGGGCAATGCTTTGGGTGGGATTATGTAGGGCAACGGCGAGGCCTGCCCTCAGCCTTCTCCCTCAGGCGCCACCGAGGAAGAGTCCCTGAGAGGAAGGAAATGGCGGCCAGAGAGGCGCGAAGCCAAAAGCAAGGCCCAAAGGCCTACCCACCGGGCCTGGGCCTTTCCCGCCGCTGAGGCGGCCTCCTCTCCGCTGGAGCGCCTCTGTGCTTTCACTTTAGTCCAAGGCCTGAACAGCCTGCCAGAAATAATCCCGTTTAAGACCACTTTAACTGCCCTGGCTCAGTACTAGGGAATCACGGGAACTGTAGTTTTTTTGTGGCACGAGCGCTCTGACAGAGAAGGCTCACTGCCTCAGAAAAAAACTACAGTTCCCATGACTACCTTGCATCGAGCCAGGAAAGTTAAAGTGGATTATGGCTGGCTGGCTGTTCAGGCCCCTATATTGTCTTTTTTAAAAAACCTTTCATGTGTTTTAAATTTAATAATAATAATAATAATAATAGGAACCATCGAGGACAGAATAAAATGACTCAGAGGACACCAACCTCCAAAGAAGCCATTTCCACCAGTTTAACCAGTTGCACAAGACTGGGATGTTATTAAATCACACACAAAATAAAAAGTCACTTTCTCGTACCCATTTGAGCCCATTGTGGGAAATGGCTGGAAAAGGCAACATTTCAGATAGCTGCACCACCAAATTCCCATAAAATTATATTGTTGGAAGAAGGAACCCTCAAGGGTCATCCAGTCCAACCCCATTCTGCCATGCAGGAACTCACAATCAACACACCCTTGAGAGATAGCCAGTGTCTATTTAAAAACCTCCCAAGGAGAGTTTGTTGTTGTTGTTAACTGTGTTTGCATCAGTCTTTAATAAAGTCCATCGATCTAGCAGGGCCTTCCTCTCTTTCTACTTTCCTCCACCTTTCCTAACATTATTGTCTTTTCCAATGATTCATGCCTTCTCATGATGCGTCCAAAGTATGACCGTCTAAGTCTTATCATCTCGGCTTCTAGGGATCTCTCTGGCTTGATCTGCTCTAGGACCCATTTCTTTGTCCATGGGATCCTCAGCACTCTCCTCCAACCCCACATTCTCTCAAATACATTGGTTTTCCTCCTATCTTCTTTCTTGACCGTCCAGCTCTCACATCCATCCATGAGAATAGGGAACACAAAGGAGACTAGAATCGTAGAATCATAGATGTAGAATACATCCCAAGGGCATCCAGTCCAACCCCATTCTGCCATACAGGAACTCACAATCAAAGTACCCTGACAGATGGCCATCCAGCCTCTGTTTAAAGACCTCGAAAGAAGGAGACTCCACCACACTCCAAGGGAGCATCTTCCACTGTCAAACAGTTATTACTGTCAGGAAGTTCCTCCTAATGTTGAGGTGGAATCCCCTTTCCTGTAGTTTGAATCCATTGTTCTGGGTCCTATTCTCTGGAGCATCAGAAAACAAGCTTGCTCCCTCCTCAATATGACCTCCCTTCAAATATTTAAAGAGGGCTATCATATCACCTCTCAACCTTCTCTTCTCCAGGCTAAACATCCCCAGCTCCCTAAGTCTCTCCTCATAGGGCTTTATGGTTTCCAGACTCTTCACCAGTTTGGTCGTCCTCCTCTGGACGACCTTTCAATCTCCTTTTTGAATTGTGGTGCCCAGAACTGGACACAGGATTATTCCAGGTGGGGCCTGACCCAAGCAGAATAGAGTGGCACTATCCTTTTGATCTAGATACTGTACGGTTGCCTCTGCCAATTCGTGGCAGAGCCCCCTCCCCCAAATATGGCGTCTCGCTAATATTGAAACCCTATTTAAAATTATCCCATTTAAGGTATAGCTGTTGTCCCTCCCAGCAAAAAGCAAGACCTTGAATTTCAAGTCTGTGAACAGAGAGGGAAAACCGTACTTCTATTGATGCAGCCTAGAATCGCATTGGCCTTTTTAGCTGCCGCATGACACTATTGACCCATGTTCAACTTGTGGTCTACTAGGACTCCTAGATCCCTTTCACATGTAGTCATGTTAAGCCAGGTGTCCCCCCATCCTATATCTATGCATTTCATGTTTTTCTGCCTAAGTGCAGTACCTTACATTTCTCCCTGTTGAAATTCATTTTGTTAGTTTTGGCCCAGTTTTCTCTTCTATTAAGGTCATTTTGAATTAACCTCTTTTCTGGGGTATTAGCCATTCCTACTAATTTGGCGTCATCTGCATATTTGATAAGCATGCCCTCCATTCTTTCATCCAAGACATTAATAATCCCGAAAATAAAGAGGCCGATTTTGTCCACTTTCTGTACGGGTTATTTTCATGTTAATGCCCAATTCCCCCAAAGAGTCTGAAAACGATCCCGCTTTTGTGGGATTTGGCCACTTTCTGTGCTCATTAATGCCTGACGACATGTGAAAATGATCCCACTTTTGCAGGATTCCCCCATTTTAAATCCAGTTTCCGCATGGGATAAACCCTGTGTGATAAACTCCTAGGATCAACCTCTGCCAGAGATCCTAGAGAGTTGCTCTCTCAGGTAAAAATATAGTGGGATTTTTTAAATTTGCACTTTTTCCACACTGACAGTGGGATTTTTTAAATTTGCACTTTTTCCACATTGACAGGGGTCATTCACCCCTAAACCCAGCAAATGTACAGGGACCATTTATGTATATGTATATGTAGAGAAAGAGATGGCTTGTGGACTCAGTAGATCTACCATTTTCAGGATGAGGCACCCACCTTGAACTTTGGTCCATGAGCCTATGATGGATATGAGACCTGTCCCTCTCTCCCAGAGCCGGAAATGTTCAGCGGTTCTTCTCTCAGAAATTACTAAAAGAAATTACTGTGTGCATTTTCACAGCCTTGAGAACGACTAGCTTGTTTTTATTTTATTTCTTCATAAAAGCGGAGATTCATACAGTGCTGGATCTGATGCCCAAACAGTACCAATGATGGAATCAGATTGGTTTACAAAAAGTTATCTGTTCGAAGTAGTTTCCTTGTAGAATAATCACGTGAGGCATAATGGAAATGCCTAGTTGTGTACAAGTAATTGTGAGCTGCTTCTCTAAACTATGTAGATGCATTTCAGTCTCGCTTCAGACCTGGTTATGGGAGACGGATAGCTTTGGTCACCTTGGTGGATGAGAAACTAGATAGTGAGAAACTGTTCCTGTTGGTTCTGCCAGACTCCTCAGTATGTTTTGAGAACACTGACCACAATATTCTTCTGGACCACCTCTCTAGAATGAGACTTTGGGAGCAAAGGGGGTTCTAGTCCTTGGAAAGGTGATCTCAGAATGTGGTGCTGGGGGACTTCTCTTCAGTACCTTTACCTGTAGGGTCCTTCAGGGATCAGTTTGTCCCCTTGACTGTTCAACATATGTATGAAACTGCAGAGCTATCCTGAGTTTTGGGACTCAGTGTTATCACTATCAATTCTATCCTTTCTGATTCTCATGCTAAACAGGGGTCTCATGAACAGGTTGAGGTCTAGCAAACTGAAGCTTGATCCAAATGTGACAGAGGTGCTCCAGGTCAGTCAAAAGACAAACCAGGGAATAGGGATTCCCTGGCTCATTGCTTGGGGGTACCTCTAGACTCAGCCCTAAGCCTGGAGGTTGAGGTTTCAAGAGTGACCATGAGTGCATTTACACAGTTAAAACTTGTTATACCTGTTCCTGGAGATGTCAGATCTGGTTAGTTGCCTTGATTACATACCTTTTGGATTACTGTAACACACAGCTGCCTTTGGAAACTGTTCAGACGCTTCAGCAGATCCAAAATGATGTGGCCAGAGAGCTGACCAGGGCTGGTAACAAGGAAGATATAACTCCTTTTTAAAAACAGCTTCATTGGTTCATTTCGAGGTACAATTCAAAGTGCTAGTTATGACCTATACAGCTTAGGTCCCAACTATTTGAAAGACCGTATCCCCCTGTATGAGCCTGCCTAAATTTTAAGATCCTTAAGTGCTTTTTCTCATTTTCATCACTCCCGCAGGTACATTTCGAGAGGCCATGGGAGAATGGCTACTCCCTGCCTGTAAATCGCTCTGCCACTGAGGACTAGGCTGTTCCATCCCTGCTCTCCTTTCGCTGACAAATTAAAAACTTTTTTATTTGAACAAGCATTTGGTGGCTAATTGTGTGTGTGCACGTGCATACGCGTGCATGTGTGTACCTTCAAACTGCCTGTCAACTTACAGAGCCCCATAAATTTCATAGGGTTTTCTAAGGCAAAAAAATACTCAGAGGTGGTTTTGTCAGACACATAGTGGCTATGTGGAAAGAGCATGAAAAATCTTTAATGGGAGGATGTGTCCATGCTACATTCTTACTGGTTTTATTACGTTTTTATATTATTTTAAAGTACTGATATTTTAATATGATACTTTATTTATTGGTTTTTAACTTTTTTCATTATAGACTTCAACTCCCTGTTCTACGTTGCTTCAATTTGTGTTAGGTCCATTTTGGAGAAAGGTGGGATATCAGACAAACAAACTCACTCACTCACTGTGCATATAGAAAGCTAAATATAATAGTCCAGCTCTAGATCTTGGTTACCACCCTACACATGAAGAGAGGGTTAAAATTAGGCTATTTAGAGCTTTCCAGATGGTCCAGTAAACTCCCCTCAATATGGCCTAGACAATTTCACTCATAGACAGGGAGCATTTGACAATCTGACACCTCTATTGACAAAATGAAGCAGATATTACCTTTCTTGGGATGGGGTGGATTTTTATTTTGTTTTGGGCTATTATCTACCACACAGATATTATGAGAAAGGGAAACAGAAAGTGTCCAAGATGGCAGCTTGATGTCCATTTACCTGCTGATGCCCAGGAGCCCCCATTCTGGTTTAAATCTCTAAAGTCCCTGTATAGGCTCCAGGTGTATAGGGTGAGTTTAGGAGGCTCCCTGACTCCTTCCTACCCACTCTGTCCATCTGTCCACGAACTTCAATCGGTGTCACAAAAGCACTTCCTCCACATCGCTGTCGAAAGAGGACAGCCCTGAAAATAAAAGAACATTAGAAGAGACAATTCAAATCTAAACAACCTGCTAATCCAGTATGCAATCATCTTAAAGAGTACAGACTTGGTACAAACTTGGCTCTGTTTTCGTGCACTGGAATGAAATGCAAGAAAACACCTCTGGCAGAGATCACTTGTGAAAACTAAACTTTTCCAGGCAAGTTTGTCTGTATGTTTTGTGGAGTTTAAAATATAAATAGGCAATTTTTGAGAGGTGAAGAAAGTGTACGAAGAAACAAACAACAGCAAAGGAAAAGAGGCATCACAAAAATTTAGACTGAGGGTGACTGCTCCCATCATGGTAGCAAACTACAGCCAGCAAACAGCAGCGATGATTCAGGCAACTTTCTGTGAAGGCTTCCCAGAAAAGCACTGTCTTGACCAGACCAATCCCCCGCAACACTTCATTGTGTCCACATGAGTGGGAATTGCATGAGGGGAGTGTGACAGGGGGATCCGAATTTCCTAGGGATCCTGGAAGGCTTTCCCAGGGAACTCAGGATTTGGCTGGAATATCTTCTGAGCACTGCTACCCTTGGAGTGAGAAGCAACAGTCCCTGGTCCCTGACTCACCTGTTTCCAGTGCTTCCTCCTCTCCAGAGAAGAGTTCATTCTGCTCTTCCTCCTCCAAGAATAAGAAGTTTTCTGGGGGCCACCGAAGCTCTCCACTTTCAACTTCCTCCCCCTCAATGGGTTCTACTACAATGGATGGCAGGCGAGCCTTCCCAGACCATGACTCTCCATATTGGTTCTCATAGAGGTGCCTTCCTGGCATCTTGCATATATTTTCACACTGTTGCTCATATGACAAACCACAACATTTCCCCCCGCATGGGGACTCTCGGATACACATTTCCTCACAGGATGGCTCAGCAGGGTCCCTGCATGTCTCCTCACTGGGAAACTCCTCACACAACTCCAAGGAAGAGCTCCCAAAAGGATATGTCCCCTGAGCCTGGGCTTGCACTAGAGTTGGGAATTGCTGGGAACAAAAGAACAAAAGAGACAGCTTCAGATCAAAGAAACTGGAAGCCACTTCACACACAACCATTTTGTGAAGAGACAGAGGACGAGCAGGCTTTAAATTATAACAAGGCAGATTTCAGTTTACCGACAGAAGAAACTATCATTAAGTCAGGTTAATTTAACTCAGATTTTAAGTTTTGTTCTGCATTTGCACTTAGCAAATCTTCTGGTTTTTGTTCTGCCCTGATATATCCATGGAAAGCTAATGTTTCTCAAATTGATCAACTCCAGCTAACTATGGCATTTATTACACTGGGGACAACTGGAAGTATAAACGGTGATTAACCCACGATAATCTCGCAATTGCACTAATGGTTGTCACACGATGTCATGTTCAAAGTGATACTATCCCATGAATAACCTGTGATTATCGCGCAATTGTGTTAATGGTTTTCACATGACGTTGAGGTGAAACATGATTAAAGTGCCATGAACCCGTGAATAACCAGACAAGAAACAGCAGCAAATCATTCACGGGGTTATCCTGTGAATGACGTTTTGCAGTTTATTGCCTGGTTATTCCCTGGTTATTCCCAGGATATGTGTTAATCTCATTTTAATCACATTTTAATGTCAATTGTGCTATTTTCTCGGGTTGATCACTGTTTAAAGTCCCAATTTCCCCCGTGTGATAAACTCCTAAGCAACTGAACTGCTGAAACAAAGATGTCTTGCTTTGAGCTAGTAGCTAACATCTTGTGGAATGGGGCCCATCACCAAAGTAATGGACTTGCTTGTGAACACTTTTAGATTAAACTGCTGGATGGGTAAGGATAAGAGAAGTAAATCAAGCAGTATAGGAGGCGTCTATTCTATTAAGATAGACAAATCAGAGTTGAACTGGGTATCTTGATCTTACCAGGCTAGTTAGGGAAGGTGCTTGTAGAGGGCTGTCCTCCCTGGCTGAGATCCACTGCATTTCCTGGTCAACGTTTGGACCTCCTTCATCACTCACAGTTGGATTCAGATTCTGTGTTGGCATCTGGCATGTGGTGTACACCTCTGCAGGAGTCTCGGGACCCTCGCAGCCCCTCATCATTTCTGTCATGATAGCATCTGTGAGGCAACGGAGCTGGATGCTTACTGTCTTGGACAGGGGGCAGAGGAGAAGTAGGAGGCAATATTAGTAGTAATACTACCATAGTATTTTATTTGTTTATATCCAACCTGTTCCACAATAATGAGAGTCAAGATTAAAAATCACATAAAGACATCAGTAAAAATTAAATATAAACATTCTTTTAAAAACAATTTGTAAAATGTAAACTATTTAAAATGCATTAAAAGGCAATATAAAATGTCCATAAAACGACATAAACTTCAAAGCCTTCACAAAGGAATATTCAAAGCCCCATTCTTGAACCCTGAAAGAATATAAAAGTTTTTACTTGCTGGTGGAAGGAGAACAAGGTGTCAGGAGCTGGGTCTTTCAGCTCTCCTGCTATAGTTATGGGCAGGGGTAGGCAAACTTTCCCCTTTAAGGGCTGAGGGACTTCAGCTCCCAGAAGCCTCAGCCATGTTGGCCAATAGTCCCATGTTGGCCAATAGCTCCTGGGATTCTGGGAGCTGAAGTCCCTCAGCCCTTAAAGGGGAAAAGGTGCCTACCCCTGGTTATGGGGGTAGGGTGGGGATGGCTTTGCTTGTTGATGGTCAGACTGAGTAAAGTGAATCAAATTTTGGAACAAGACGTTACGGTGTTATGTGACTTTTCACCTGGTCTCAGGTAGGCAGGATTTTTGCTCAGAGGAAGTTAGCGCCTTGGTGGACGGAGGAGCTAGCAGCCAGTAGCTCTCTATATAGCTGGAGCCCCAGTCCCTGAGCCTGGCGAACAGGCTCCAATAACAGGGGTGTTTAATGGAGAAGTTTAGCACTGCTGTGCTATGTTTGTCTTTCTGGTGGAAGGTGTGGGTAGCTACACCTGCATCGAGTGCAAGTTGGTAGCCCTATTGGAAGAGAAGGTCCAGCAACGGAATTCAGCTATATCCAAGTCGGGTAACGGTGTCCAGAGTCAACAACACAGTCCAGTTCAAACACAGAGTTGAGGAACATGGCGGAGAGCCAGGTACTTCAGATAATCTCCTGGAGGGCAGGGCTACAACTTTATAGATCAGCAGCTTTACTCAGCTACTGCTTAATTAATTGCTGCTTCCTATAAATCCTGTAAGATCTCCTCAAGTCGTGACTCTCCAAGTTGTGAATAATAATAATAATAATAATAATAAAATTTATTTATATCCCGCCCCTTTGAGGTCAACCGGGGCGGCTAACAACAATAAAATATTACAAAACAAGTCAAATTCCCTCCCCCCCTTAAAACATTATTAAATCGATCTGAGTTAAAACAACATAAAACACAACAAAGATTTTAAAAAAGAAATAGAGGGGAGCGCAAGCAAGCCTGCATGGCAGGGGTTTGGACCGGATAGCCCTTGTGGTCTCTTCCAACTTTTTCATGAAATCCTTTGATACCCAATTTCAGGTCCCCGAAAAGTATCATATTTTAAATCATAGAATCATAGATTTGGAAGAGACCACAAAGGCCATCCAGTCCAACGCCCTGCCATGCAGGAACTCAAAATCAAAGCATCCCCGACAGATGGCCCTTGTGGTCATCATAATGTATGTACGTAACATTGATGTCCTCAAATTACGACATAACCACATTGTGTAAAAATGCTAAATGCCAATTTGAGCACGATATTTTGTCTTTTCTAAAAGTCAGCCATAAGTATTTTTCTGTCTCCATCAGTAGATCAATCTCCCACTTGGAAGACTATAAGCCAGGGATAGGCAACCTTTTTGTGCCGGGGGCTGGGTTGCTGTCCCTCAGACAATTGGGGGGCCGAAGCAAAAATAAATAAATAAATAAATACATTTTAAAAATTAAAAAAATATGCATGCACACTCTCTCAGCCCCAGAAAAGCCATGATGGCAAAACCCCTGTGGAGATTTTTCCATGAAAACCCCAAGAACAAGTAATAACAACAATAATCAATATCATCATGGTGGGCGGCTGTGGGCGGCAGGGGTTGGCGGCGGCGGCAGGACCAGCCTGGGGCCGGTCCAAAGACCTTGGGGGGCCGCATCTGGCCCCTGGGCCGCGAGTTGCCTACCCCTGCTATAAGCTGCGGAGCTCAAAATACAGAACCATCGATGGGATCGAAGTGGGCAGGGAATATGCTCGTAGCAGGGTGGTAGCATAGCTTATGTGGGAAACTATATAAGCATCCATTTCACTGTGCCCATGAAAAAATACTCAATAATATCTTGTGTACAAGAATTTCAGTTTGCTTCCCTTCCACTGGCCCCACTTTGGGATGTTCAGAAACATTGCTCCCATCTTTCGCTGGCACCGGAGAACTGGTGATGGGTAGCGTAAAGAGGATTAGGGACAGAAGTGCCCACCATCCTGCCTACCCCAGGAGCTAAGAGATCCCTGAGGTGCTCTAAAGCGATTTGTATCCAGATAATCCACCAGCTACAGAAAAACCACACAGATAGAAGTATCCCTACCCCAACACAGAGATCATATTTGGGGTGACACGGCATTCAGTCACGTAAGAAGTCTTTCCATTATGGAAAGCGACCATTCACTGAGATCTTTCTTATAATTTAATATCCAAGACACTGTTTCCATCACCGTCATACACCGACATAGGCAGATTCTGTTTTACATAAGCCCCCGTCAGATCCAGCCCAAAAGGGAGATCAATAACTCAGAAACCCAGGTGTATACCAGAATTAAGATGCATATTTACTAAGATATTTCAAATTATTTTTGGTATGTGAAATAGAAAGTCTCACAAGTACCTCTTTCCCCACATTCCTTTGCCATAAAAAGGTGGGGTTTCTGGGCTGTTTCTTAATCTGTATTTTTTGTGTAATTTTTAACTGTTGTAAGCCGCCTGATTGTTTGATAGAAGAGTGGGGTATAAATAAATAAATTTATTATTATTATTATTATTATTATTATTATTATTAGAAAAAACCAACACCAAAAAGGGTTTATTTTGCTTAACTCCAGTTTCTCAACATCTTTTTTTTAAATTTTGTTGCCCAGAACTGGACACACTATTCCAGGTGAGGCCTGACCAAAGCAGAATACAGTGGCACTGTTACTTCCCTTGATCTAGACACTATACTTCTATTGATGCAGCCTAAAACTGCATTGGCCTTTTTAGCTGCCGCATCACACTGTTGACTCATGTTCAACTTGTGCTCTATTAGGACTCCTAGATCCCTTTCATGTGTAGTCTTGTTAAGCCAGGTGTCCCCTATCCTATAACTATGCATTTCATTTAATTTTTGTATGCTTTTCAGAGGTTTTTCTAATGATACTGCTAAGTTCTAAATATAATTAGCATAGATATCCTTCCTGGTGAGAGCCAGCATGGTGTAGTGGTTTGAACATTGGACTATAACTCTGAGACTAGGGTTCAAATCCTAGCTTGCCCATGGAAACCCATTGCATGACACTGGGCAAGTCACCCTCTCTCTGCCTCAGAGGATGGCAATGGCAAACCCACTCTAAAGAAATATGCAAAGAAAATCCCATTGTAGGTTTGCCTTATGGTCTCCATAAATTAAAACAACAAATTCTTCCTAGAAATATCACGGACCATAATCCAATTGTACTAACTTTGAAGAATAGGCAACAAGAATTAATTGCTGCCTAAATGATAGATTATTGCAAAATGAATAGATAATTAAAAATTCAAAAGCAACCTTAAAATTATACTCCCATGAAAGCATTCAAGAAGGAATTAAAATGGACATAATATGGGAAGCAAGCAAAATCTGTTATGAGAGGTTTCTTTATCAAGCAGAGTGTAGGACGGGGGGGGGGGGGAACAAAGTGAAAAGATTAAAAAAAAAATAGAATCATAGAGTTGGAAGGAACCACAAGGGTCCCTAAAAATAAATGAAGAAATGTTGAAAAGATAAGAATTGAAATCGGACCCTTCTAAGAAAAGAATTACAAGAGAAATTAAAGTACATCAAAAACAATGGATGGATGATGTTTAGATTCTTATTTATATTATTAACTGCAATCAAGTTGACTTTGACATATGGTGACCCAATGAATGAGAGCCCTCCGAGTCTTACAACAATTAAATTTATTAAATCTGTCAGTGACAGATGCTGTAGATTAATCTAAAGTGTACGGAAAACATGCCAAAAGTAAATAACTAAAGCCTAGCCACTTTACCTCCACATTCAAGAAAAGTGTCACACTCCAACTGTCCCAATTTTGTAGGGACAATCTCAATTAATCCCTTGTCTTCTGACCTTTTCAGCTGCTTTAAAAATGTCCCAGTTTCTCTCTCCACCTCCCACTTTCTTCCTTTGTCCACAGATTACTTCAAGGGCTGCAAACCAAGTTCAAAATGTAAAAGTAGTTTGCACTTCATTAAATCAGAGGAGAGGAGATCAGGCAGAAGTTCAGAACAGTTCTGGCAAAATCAAACTGCTACAGCCTCTCCTAGCTTGGGTGTGTTCTTCCTCTTTAATAACTTTTGCCACTTTAACCACACACCGATGTTGCTTAGCAGTGGTGTCACTAGGGAGGTCCAGGGCAACTGGAGGGACTGGCATGGCCACTAGGCAAGTAAGAAAGGGCAATTTCCTGCTTGCCCAGCAGCTGTACTGGAGACCATAGTTCTGCCCCACTTAGTTGTGATGGCTACTGGGAGGGCAGCAGCTTCAGGATCCGGTGTGACTGCAGCCATGCTGGACCCTGAAGGCCTTGAGGGGGCTGCCTTCAGGGTCCGGTATGGTTGCAGCTGCACCGGACTTTGAAGGCCTTGGAAGGGGGGTGGGTTGGCTGCCTTCCAGGTCTGGCATGGCTGCAGCAGTTCACTACCCCCCCCCACACACACACACAATGGGTGATACCAACCTCAGCGACACCAGTGTTGCTTAGCCAAACATGTCTGTGAAATCTTGGAGGGTATGGTATCACTTGCTATGTTCCCTTGCATAAAACCAAATATTAAAATCACTGAAGTGGGGCAGGAAAAGAAGTTGGCAACTTGAATAACTAAACTGAATGCAGATGTGAAAATATTAGGTTGCTAGCAAATTCCAGGGGATTTCCAGAGCTTGTGCTGGTCTTGTTGGGTGTGGGACTCTCGGTGCTGTAGTCCAAAACAGTTAATTTTCCAAACTGGGAGTTTTATAGGTCGTCAGTGCAACTAATGTAGCATAATTCAGTATTTGCCAAGCCCTATTATTACTAATAGGTTCTTGTTGTTATGTGCCTTCAGGTTGTTTCCATCTTATGGTGACCCTAAGGCAAAACTGTCCCAAGATTTTCTGGAGCTGAGAGTGTATGACTCACTCAAGGTCAGCCAGTTGGTTTCCATAGCCAAGCAAGGAATCAAACACTGATCTCCAGAGTCACAGTCCAGTGCTCAAACCACTACACCGACTTGTATTATTTTGGCTAGAGATCAAATAAGTTTATCTTCTCCATACCTATAACCACAACAAATATGGCTCCTACACAATCTCCTGATTGTTTCTGAGATTTAGGGAGGTCTTGAGCTGAAGTGCCCACTCCTCTAACCTGGATGAAGGTGTGCCACTCTGCAAAAACCTGCTGCCTCCTGAAGTCAACCTGGGAACTTCCCAGCTTCTTATCCTACAACAGACTGATGGCGTGTGAGAGAGACAGAGACTTCAGCAAGTGCAGATGGACATCAGAAGACAACCAAACATTGCCCGACATCTACCCTTCCTCCCACCTCCGCTCTCACCTTTTTCTCACGAGTCGTGGACTTTGGGGTGAGTCTTCTTCCTATTCTCAGTGCTCATCCTCCCTCGCTCTACCAGTGGAACTGGATGTGGAAGACTGGTCTGAGCACCTGGGCTGCAAAAGCATAACAAAGCAGACGGGGGTCAGAGGGAAAGGAGGGGTGGTCAGAACCGGGGTGAGGTTATTGCAGGACACAAGATGGTGCGATTAGCCATCCACTCCCTGGATATTAATCACCCTATGAGCTCATGGAAAATTCAGAGTACGTACAGCTAATGAGCTCAGGGCGAAAGGAGGAGATTGCCACAGGATTCGCTTGTAGGGCAGGGAATCTTACTTAAGTAACGAAGTGACTTACTGAAAACAGGACAGGGTCACATTAGGATGGGTGTGTATGTATGGGGAAGAAATCTAATTAACATTGCTGTGGTTGCCAAACAGCTCTGCTCTGGCCTGTGCCTGTGTTCTTAATCAGCAGGCTAGACTCTTAACAGTTATAAAGACAAGGAAGAAGCATTCAGGGATGGTGGATGGTTCCCATGGCCGGACAGTTTACATCTGGCTTTAGTTTAATCTCTAAAGAGGCTATCCAAGCTGCTGGACTTATTTTAGAGATCGGATTCAGAAACGTTGACAGCTCCTTTTAAAGTTTGGACCAAAACCTGCCGCAGATTCATTCTTCCAATGACATGGAAGTCACCCGCTGCCAGTGGAAACATTATAAACTGCTTGGGCCTGCAAAGCATAGTCAGTTGTTAAAAGTGTAGGAATTGATGGTATTGAACTATTTGGATATTCTATAACTGGGTTCAAGAGCAAAGAACTTCTCTCACTCTCCAGCAATTTCCCTGACTGATGAGACAGAGGAGGAACCCTCCAGCAGACCTCAGGTGGGCATATATAGGGAGAAGAATGGCTTCACTAGCCAAGGTCCCAAGCAGAACCTGGGTATTGGTAGCCAGTGCAATTCCTTTAAAACTGGCTTTATATGGCTGTTGTATAATGTTCCAGTCAGAGGCATTTTGCAGTTTCCAAGTCTTCTTCAAGTGCAGGGTAACAGAGTACATTGCTGTAGTCTAATTAAGAAGCTTACCAGGGCATAAACCACTAAGTCATCCCTGTTCAGGAAAGCTTACCAGGGCATATACCACTAAGTCATCCCTGTTCAGGAAAGATGGTTTGCTGGTTTGCTGGCAAACCACCTAGTTTGCTGGCAAACTAGTATGAGATCCATCCCTGTCACTGGAACACATAGGTGGACTCCATGGCCCAGGTACTCTAAGCCATGGAGTCTATCTGTGTCTTCCAATGAGAGGGATGGATCCAAGAGTCCTCCAGATCTATACATCTGCTCCCTGAGACAAGGCAGGTTGCATACACAATTCATGGGCCTGAGAACCAAGAATCCACAGAGCCTCCATCTTATCAGCTTCACTTTATTGGCCTTCATCCAGCTCCTTATAGCATCCATGCTGTAATGTCTATCACTTGCAGAGTCTCAGCTGACCAAGCTGACAGAGAAAAGCATCAAACGGATGGCACTCCACTCCCAAACTGTCTGACTTTACCTTGTAGCTTTGTATAAATACTGAACAGCATGGGAAACAAGATGGACCCCTACAGCACCCCAACATTTTACAACCGTGGGGCTAAACAGGAATCTCCCAATGCTATTCTTTGGACCCACAAATGATGGGGGGATTACTGGAACACAGTTCTCTGATTGAGCCATACAATAAACAAAGAGATCTCTTCCACAAGATCTGAGGAACCAAAAGGAAATGTTGAGTGGAGATGTTCTGCAAGCACCAGGGGAACACATTGCATGACCAAGCAGAAATAAAAAGATGATGGAAACAGTAACAAAAGATATATATAAAAAAGATGAAAAGACAACAGATTCATTCAAAGAAGAACCATCCATTTTAGAAAGAAAATGGAGGAAAGATATAGCAAAAACAGTCAAAGTATATAATGCAAAATCATATTAATAAGTCTTCAGGGAAATCCCGTTAATGTAACTATAATCCAAGCATATGCTTCAACCACAGAGGCAAAAAATTAGGAAACTGAGTCCAAGAAGAAACTAACCACACGCCAAAACAGGACTTCTTGATAGGTGACTTGAATGCAAAAATAGGAAATGGAGCAGACTGTGACACAGAACTACGAATAGCAAAAAGTAGAATAAAGCCAAAGAAGAACACTAAAGCAACCACATGCTGAAATACAACCTGAGGAACATCCCTTTACAATTTAAAGATAATGTGAAAAATAGCTTTGTACTATTAAACCTAATTGACCGGGAGCCTGAAGAACTCTGGACTGAAGCCAGGGACACTGTCAGGTAGGAATGCAAAAAGAAAGAGAAACCTTAATGGATGACAGATGAAATTTTTCAAGCTGTTAAGGACAGACAAGAATTGAAAGTAAAAGGTGACCAAACTAGTCAGAAACCTGAATGTGACTGTTTAATGACTAGTGTGCAGGGATAAGGAGAACTATTATAACAGAACTATTGGAGATGTTAGTCCGATGCCTACATGTTGTCTCAGTCTTTAGTTAAGATAGTATATGGTGAGGAGGATATTTTTTGCAGGCAGGCTCCTTCTCCTTCTGGCCCTGTGGATACAGGGAGATTTGCAAAGTCCAGGACATTTAAAATCCATTTGCATGTTGTTTTACCTTGAAGTTCCCAGTCCACAGGCTATTCTTCCTGGTTCCCCTGTTGCAGCTACAGTGCAGTATCTCACAATACAGAAAATATTCAGGGGTTGCTGTGTTGGCCATTTAGCAAATTCAAACAAAAATCCATCAGGGATATCTTAATTGGCCAACCAAGTATACTGTGCATTTTGGTTGGCCAATAAAGATATCACTGATGGATTTTTGTTTGAGATAGTCCTGTTTAAATATTTTAAGGGGCATCACATTGAGGATGGAGCAAGCTTGTTTTTTGCTGCTCCAGGGAATAAGACCTGGAACAATGGATGGAAGCCAAAGGAAAAGAGATTCCACCTAAATGTTAGGAAGAACATTCTGACAGTAAGTTGTGACAGCCTGTGGAGCTTTGAAAGCTTGCAACAAGGATATTGTGCATTTTGGTTGGCCAATAAAAGTATTACTGATTATTATTATTGTTATTATTATTACCATCTGCTACAGCCTATGAAAACTAGGCTGTCGGCAACCTCCCAGAGGGCCTTCTCTGCCGTAGTTCCCAGATTATGGAATGGCCTGCCGGATGAGATCCGTCTTATTACCACTCTAGACATATTTTAAAAAGCTGTTAAGATGGATCTCTTTTGGCAGGCCTTCCCTGACTAGCTTTCCTGGCCCTAGGATTCGGCTACCAGCTCTTGGAAATGCCATTGTAGCACTTAACCCGCTGTGTTATTTCTCTTTGTCTTGTTTTTACTGTATTTGTATTTTAAAAATTGTCTAGTTTAATACCTTTTAAGGGGAGGGTGGGTTAGGGTATTGCTGTATTATGGATGTTTTTAATGCTGTAAGCACAGCAGAGGGGCAGGATAAAAATAAATTTTATTTATTATTATTATTATTATTATTATTATTATTATTATTATTATTATTATTATTATCTTAACTAAAGACTGAAACAACATGCCGGCATCAGACTAACATCTCCGATTGTTTCTCTCCTGTTTGGTTTGTAACATGTGGCCTGATAAAGAAGAAGCCTATGGAGCTTCGAAAGCTTGCAACAAGGATATTGGGCATTTTGGTTGGCCAATAAAAGTATCACTGATTATTATTATTGTTGTTATTATTACCATCTTAGCTAAAGACTGACACAACATGTAGGCATCAGACTAACATCTCCAATTGTTTTCCTCCTCTTTGGTTTGTAACATCTTACCTGATGAAGAAGAAGCCCATGGAGCTTCGAAAGCTTGCAACAAGGATATTGTGCATTTAGGTTGGCCAATAAAGGTATCCCTGATGGATATTATTATTATTATTATTATTATTATTATTATTATTATTATTATTATTATTAGCATCTTAACTAAAGACTGAAACAAGATGCAGGCATCCGACTAACATCTCCAACTGTTTTCCTCCTTTTTGGTTTGTAACGTCTTCCCTGATGCTGAAGAAGCCCATGGAGCTTCAAAAGCTTGCAACAAGCTATTGGACATTTTGCTTGGCCAATAAAGGGATCACTGATGGATTTTATTATTATTATTATTATTATTAGCATCTTAACTAAAGACTGAAACAAGATGCAGGCATCTCCAATTGTTTTCCTCCTCTTTGGTTTGTAACATCTTACCTGATGAAGAAGAAGCCCATGGAGCTTCGAAAGCTTGCAATATGGATATTGTGCATTTTGGGTGGCCAATAAAGGGATCCCTGATGGATTTTTGTTTGAATTTGCTAAAGGGCCAACACAGAACCTTTTCTGTCCTGACAGCAGCCTCTTGTCCTGAGTCCAGCTTCCCATCGTGTCTCTAAGGGCGTTCATTCTATAGCCTTTGCAGTCAAAGGCTTTGCTGTAATCCTGAGAGCTTGAAGGACTAGGAAATGGTTGTCTGCGGAACTCATTTTCCCGCCTCTGGTTCTGGGCGGGGCACTCTAGGCGCCGGACCTGCGCGCTCTCTATGGCGGTGCGCTTCCTTTTCCCTTCCCCCGTCCTCCTCTTCCTCTTCGCCTTCCCTCCTCCTCCTCGGGGGCCTCCAAAGGGCTCTTCTCTTCCCAATGAGGGCCGGGGACCGGGCCGTCCGGGGCCTGGTGGCCTTGTTGGGCTGTACGGGCCTCGGGGTCTTGCTGTGGATGGCCGTGGCGCCGGACGAGAGCCGCAGGAAGGAGATGGCCAAGGTAGGAAGGGGGAGGAGGAGGAGGAGGGGGGGAGGCTCAGGGGCAGGGGTAGGCAACCATTTTTCCCCTTTAAGGGCCGAGGGACTTCAGCTCCCAGAAGCCTCAGCCAGGTTGGCCAAGAGTCCCATGTTGGCCAATAGCTCCTGGGATTCTGGGAGCTGAAGTCCCTCGGCCCTTAAAGGGGAAAGGTTGCCTACCCTTGCTCAGGGGGAACCCCACGTCCTCCTTTTCCAGGACATGCCCTCCATTTCCTACCTTCGGCCCAGGAGGAAACCCAAAAGGTCCCCCAATGCGAGCAGGGTTAAAAAGGATTAATGCACGTTAACAAAGTATTCTATTTGCATTATTCTATTTATATAATTTCTATTTATACTGATTTATGTCTACAAATTGACTTGCTACTCCTGTGTTTCTCTCGGTGTTTTAAGTTTTTATTTGAACAAAATGAATTTCAGCAAAGAGAAATGGAAGGTAACTGCACTTAGGTTGAAAAAGAAATGCATAGATATAGGATGGGGGGAAATAATAATAATAGCAGTCAGGACGGCATACAACCTTATAAAAACAGTAAGCAATTAAAACATTCCCAAATCCCACACCCTAACCCTCCCATCCCTTAAAACTAGATTAAACCAAGAAAGAATTAAAGTAAATGTAAACATAGATACAAAATGAAACACATAGATATAGGATGGGGAGGAAATGAAATTCATCAATATAGGAATGGGGGACACCTGGCTTAACAAGACTACATGCGAAAGGGATGAAGGAGTCCTAGTAGACCATAAGTTGAACATGAGTCAACAGTGTGATGTGGCAGCTAAAAAGGCCAGTGTGATTCTAGGCTGCATCAATAGAAGTATAGTGTCTAGATCAAATAGTGCCACTCTATTCTGCTTTGGTCAGGCTTCACCTGGAATACTGTGTCCAGTTCTGGACATCACAATTTAAAAAGGATGGAGTGGGTCCAGAGGAGGGCAACCAAAATGGTGAAAGGTCTGGAAACCAAGAAGACCTGTGAGGAGAGAGGGAGCTGAGTATGTTTAGCCTGGAGAAGAGAAGGTTAAGGGGTGATATTATAGCCCTGTTTAAGTATTTGAAGGAGTGTCATATTGAGGATGGAGGAAGCTTGTTTTCTGCTGCTCCAGAGAATAGGACACAGAGCAGTGGGTTCAAACTAGAGGAAGAGATCCTACCTCAACATTAGGAGGAACTTCCTGAGCTGTTGCTGGCTATACTAGATCAAGATAGAGGAACCTGCAGAACATTAAGATCCAAAATGGGTCCAAACAACTAAAATAGCGCACTGTGTTTTCTGAGCCATGGAAATATCCCACCTTTGTTTGCCTTTCTCTGACTTCCCTTCCCTTCTAAAGTCTTATTTCTGTCTTTAGGAGCACCCGAAATCCAGTCCTGAGCAGCAGCTGGAAAGGCAACAGCAGAACACACTAGTGATGGCAGCCATTAAACAGGCAGCTGAGACCAACGAGAATGTGGCCCAGAGAGAGTGGCCCTGGAGCAAATAGCACAATGGAAGAGCCTGCTCTTGCTAGGTACCGAGATGAATGTAGATCTCTGACCTTACCTTGAACTGCAAGGGACTTTAAAGTCATGTTCCATACTTTGTCGCATTGTACGATTTTGCTGTTGTTCTGCTGATGCTGTCATTCAGTTTTTCTAATCCACCTGTTTGTCACTCTGTCACAGCTTGCTTTCGCACAAAACTCTGAATGATTAAAGTACAGTTGGCTCTCCATATCCACAGATTCTTTATCCCTGGATTCAATCTTCCACAACCTGAAAATATTAAATACATATATATATATATATAAAAACATCCAAAATTGATAGGAGATTTTGATTTTGCCATTTTATATAAGGGATACAATGTTACTATGCCATTGTATTTAATGGGACTCAAGCATCCATGGACTCTGGTATCTGTGTGTGTGTGTCCTGGGACCAAACCCCAGCAAATACCAAGGACCCATTGTATAACAGTAACAGTATCTTGGGAAGTCTGCTATGCTTATTAAGTGCCTGAGGGATCTAGTTTAATGTAAACTAGATAAATACCTGTTGTGATGATGGGCATAGAGTGTGTGCTCACAGCTATGGTGGTGGTGATGGGCTTTTAAACTGCAAAAATTCTCTTGGGGTGCAGAGTTACATTTCATCTCTGTCTCAGGATCCTTGCCAGAGTAGTCCATCTCCATACATCCTCTTGGTCCTTGAAGGTTTGAGCGTTGGACTACGACTCTGGGGACCAGAGTTCGAGTCCCCGGTCTGCAATGGAAAACCCACCGGGTGACCTTGGGCAAGTCACACTCTCTCAGCCTCAGAGGATGGCAATAGCAAACCCCCTCTGAAGGCACTTGCCGGGACAGCCCTGTGACTTGAACGACTTGAAGGCATAATTGAAGGCACACAGCGACATAACAGCAATAATGATAATAAAGCAGCCTCTGTGAAACTGGTAAAAATACCGATAAACACACACGCGCAAGAACATTTGCCTCAGTTAGCGCGCCGGAACCAGGAAGACCAGTCCGCGTCCTCCTTGGCTTCCGGGGAGCCTTTAGAGGGACGCACCGCCCGCCTCCTTCCGCTGCGCAGCGCCCCCTAGTGCGTCGGAAGGGCGATGGCGATGGCGGCGTCCGGGGCTCCCGCTCCGAAGTCGGCCTTCTGGTCCTGCCTGAGCTGCCGCCTCCTCAGCGGGGCCGCCCTCATCGGCTCCGGCGTCTGGGTCTACCTGGGGCCCCGCCGGGTCATGATGCAGAGGATCCCCCCGAACCCGGGCCACATCGCCCAGATGACCTTCGCCATGGGTATGTCCCTGGAGGGGCCCTGAGGCTGAGACAGTGTGCCTTCGAGGCGTTTCCGACTGAGGGGGGCTTGCCTTGGCCTTCCCCCGAGGCTGAGAGTGTGTGCCTTCGAGTCGTTTCCGACTTAGGGGGGCTT
>CM034711.1:7182965-7216778 GCA_020142125.1 Phrynosoma platyrhinos
GGCTTGCTCTTGCCCTGAGGCTGAGAGTGTGTGCCTTCAAGTCGTTTCTGATTTATGGCAACCCTAAAGGGAACCTACCCTGGGCTTTTCTGACCGAGTTTCTTCAAAGGTTTGCCCTTGCTATCCTTTGGTAGGCTGAGAGAGTGTGCCTTTCCCCAGTTGTGTGCCTTCAAGCCCATTCCGACTTATGGTGACTCTAAAGGGAACCTATTATTGGGTTTTCTTGGCAAGTTCCTTGAGAAGGGGTTTGCCTTTGCCATCCTCAGAGAAAGTGACTTGCCCAAAGTCAGCCAGTGGGTTTCCACTATGGCCAAGCCAGGATTCGAACCCTGGTCTCCCGCAGGGTCCTGGTCCAGTGCTCAAACCATTACACCACCCTCACCCTCTAAGCCTAAGTAGGCCACCACTAAAAGGGGGGTTTTAAAGGGGGATTGCTTTGAGATGTGTGCATCTTATTTGTCCTTTTTAAAAAATGGGTGTGTTTCAACTGATGGACTTTTTATTAGCTGGGGCTGTTCATTTGTTAATTGTTATCCTTCTCCCCCTCCAACCTTGGGGGAGAGGTGGGTAGGATATTATTATTATTATTATTATTATTATTATTATTATTATTATTATTATTATTATTATTATTATTTCCCTATCTGAAATGTGAGGCAAAAGTGATACAGATAGACAGTCACACAGTCTAGAATGTGGTTTTTTTGGGGAGAGGAACCTGGGTTCACATCTCCAAAGCTCTCCAGTGGTGTCCTCCAGGGTTGGTGTCACCAGGGCGACCAGATGTCCTAAAACGTAGGACATTCAAGAAAGATGTAGGACATTGCCAAGTTAAAAGCTAGAACCTCGAAAATAGAAATAGAAATTTGTGGTTCTTAGTCATGCTTAGAATGGAGGACATTTTGAGATTCTGCCTGAACAGAAGGTTGAAATGGAAGCCATGTCCTGGAAAAGGAGGACATCTGGTCACCCACCCACTGATCTCCTCCAATATTTCACAATACCAAATCCTTAGTAAATTAGTTTTTTGGACTAAATTTACTCGTAAATGATAATCCCCATCTGTCAGTGAATGGAATAGCAATAATTTTGACATAAACAGCCGTGACACTCTCTGCTCACTCTCAGTGAGGGTGATACTTGTGCCATAAACCAGAAAAATTATAATTACTGTACACTTTAAAATTACACAACAGTGTATGAGTAGAATGCAAAGATATAGCCGTGTTAGTCTGCAGAATCAGTACGTAGAGATCTTGTAGCCTTTTGAGACGAACGGAAAGAAAGAAGTTGGCAGCAGGAGCTTTTCGAATGCCTCTGAGGAAGCAGACTTTAGTCAAGGAAAAGCTCCTGCCAACTTCTTTCTGTAGTTAGTCTCAAAGGTGCTGCAAGATCTCTCAACAACAGCATAGACACTACCTAAATGTACAGGTATATAGTTTCATGATTTTCCAGACTAACACAGATGCCTTTGAATTCTACCCTCATCTAGTAAGTTTGGGGGGGGGGTTTGCAGACTGCCAGAAATAGTGCAAATTGAGTCCACTTTTAGGATTAGGGTTAGTGCTAGGGAATCATGGGAACTGTAGTTTATTGTGGCACCAGAGTGACAGAGAAGGCTCAATGTCTCAGAAAAAACAATTCCCATGATTCCCTAGCACTAACCCTAACCCTTAAAGTGGACTCAATTTGCACTATTTCTGGCAGTCTGCAACCCCCCTTTGTGCCAGCAATAGATTACTAATCTCAGGGATAAGGATTGCTTTGGTGTTAAAAGTTACAAGTAGAACATGCAAGAAAACATTTTAAATTAAAAAAAAAACTTCTACTCGGGCTTTCAGACAATTACATCCTTAGTTATTTGTGGGTTTTTCGGGCTGTGTGGTCCTGTTCTAGAAGAGTTTCCTTGTGACGTTTCGCCAGCATCTGTGGCTGGTATCTTCACATGCATCTTTCTCTGAAGATGCTAGCCACAGATGCTGGCGAAATGTCAGAAAGAAATTTTTCTAGAACATGGCCACACAGCCCGAAAAACCCACAAAAAACTATGGATGCTGGCCATGAAAGCCTTCGGCTGCACATTGGAAATCACATCCTTATTTTTAAGATATTCCATTTTTGGTTTTTCATATTTCTCCCAACAAATACCCAGCATTTCTGTGACTACCGATTAACATCTAGTTGAGCTCTTCAGGCATACTTTGTCATCATTCTCCCCACTCATTTTTGTTTTTATGTCTAACCTTAGATTTTCCACACTACTGCCACCCCACTTTTCGCTGTGGCTTCATTTTGGCCAAATACCATTAGCTCTCGGCGCCCCCGTTAATGCAACAATGGGTCTCAACTTCTGGCTTTCTACGTTTTGGGTTTCAACACCAAAAGCAGCAGCTAGCATAACCAAGGGTCAGTTATTCTGGGAACCGCAATCCAAAACATCTGGGTCAAGACAACTAGGGGGTTTCATTACTTCCTTCAGTGTCATGTTTGCTGCTAATTTATGTCTCTTTCTTTCCTCCAAAGGTCTTATCTGTTGGGGTATTGTAGTGATTGTAGACCCAGTTGGAAAGGTGAAGAAGGATGATAAATGAGCAGCTGATGCCACCTATCCTTTTCCAGACGCAGCATCATTTATAATGGACAATAAAAGTCAAAAGATGAAAATGCCCTTGTTATCCCAGCTCTTTTAAGACAGCTGCAGTGCTGCTATCCTCTGGCTTTCTTCATTGCCTAAATTGTTGGAAGAGACTGCGGTGTATGTTGAACCTCTGATGTATGGAAAATCTACATCCTTGTGGAATAATAAACTTAAAAAAAGTAAATGTGAACTAGTATTGTTCTCAATAAATTATGGTCAGTATATGAGTACTACACTTGTATGCAAAAGCCTGGTTGGCTAATGTAAATGAACTGGTGGGTGTGAGAGTATCTTTATAAAATCATAAAGTTGGAAGAGATCCCAAGAGTCATCCAGCCTGACCCTCTGCTGTGCAAGAATACACAATCCAAGTACCCTGGACAGATGGCCATCCAGCCTCTGTTTAAAAACCTCCAACGAAAGAGACTCTATCACCCTCCAAGGGAGTGTGTTCCACTGTCCAACAGTTCTTACCGTCAAGGAAGTTCTTCCTCATGTTGAGGTGGAATCTCTTTTCCTGTAGTTTGCATCCATTGCTCTGTGTCCTTTTCTCTGGAGCTGCAGAAAACAAACTTGCTCCATCCTCAGTATGACATCCTTTCAAATATTTAAACAGGGCTAAAGAGATGGGCCAAAGTAATTGCCCATCCCTAGGGCAGGCCTGGAACTTCCTTTTTCCTCTCTTGATTCAGTCAGTAGAATGGGCAACGAAAGTCATCACAAGAAGCAGAAGAAAGAGAAGGAAGAAATTTATTTCATGGTGGGTCATTGGGGGGGGAGTCAGGTTTCAAGCCTGCCACTCCACACAAAGAGGCAATAGAGAATCCCACCTCTCACCCATCCATTATCATCGATTCCGAGTCCCAGCCCAAGAGATACTCCAGAGTCTCTGCAATCAGAGTTGTGTGGGGAACCAAGGATGCTGTGGGATGGCAGGCAGAGATGGACCACAATGAGAGGTGAGCAGCAAAAAAGGGAGGGAGGGCTGAGACCATGCTGAGAGAGAGAGAGGTAGAACAGCAGTTCAGCTGTTGCCCTTCCTAGCCACAATCAACACAGCTGAAGGCACCAAACCTGTAGAGAAGACAAGATACAATCAAGGGATGGGCAACTGTCAGTGATTGGGACCATAGAGGACCTGTTGCCTCCTGGGAGAGTGCAAAGGGGATGCTTCCTGGGGACTTGGGAAGCCAAACTGCTTTAAGACCAATGCAGGGTTTGGGGTTGTTGTTTTTTTCTTTAAAAAAAAAAAGAGTTACTATAGGTCTTCCACATTTGCTGCTTTGACTTTTGCCACTTTGATTATTTACAGTTTTAATGTTCTCTCTAGGAATCTAAGTCCTCCAGCGCAATTCTGCCGGAAGCTGACATACAGCTGTGCTGGAGAACCTAGAAGTGCATAGAGAAAACACTTCTCTAAGCATTTGTAGGTCCTCCAGCATGATTCTATTATCAGTTTTTGGCAGATGTTGACCATAGAGTTGCACTGGAGGACCTGGAGATTCCTAGAGGGGTGTTCTCTTTGGTTAAAAGACTAGTGGTTTTTTATTTGCAGTTTTCCCACATTCTTCATCCCTAATCTCAGTGAATGTGGAGGGACCATCATACATCTGTGCCCTGAGGACAGCCCTTCATGCATCTGATGAATAGACTAGTTCACAAAAGCTTATGTCATAACAGACTGGTTCTTTAAAAGTGCTTCCCCTGTTCTGGGAATATTCTGTACTTGTTCTTGCGGGTCAAAATTTATGAGATGGATCAATGTATGAAGAAAGAGAGAACCTCTCCATATGGTTCCCAATTTTCTCTCTCACTCATTTTCTCTGTAAACAAGAACAGTGAGGGACAGCAAGTTCTGCTCCTTCAAAGGCTTCAGGGTGCACTGGAGAAGATGATCCTGCACGTGGGGTAGAGATGCTGTATAAAGTGGTAGAACCAGCTTTGCATGCAGAAGGTTCCAGATTCAGTCCCTAGCAACTCCAGTTAAAAAGACTAGGTAGTGGTTGCTGAAAGTCAGGCTAGTCAGTATTGGTCTAGACAGAGAGTTAAGCTGAAACAACAAACCATCCTAAGTTGTAAAATAAAACAGCTAGGACTCCAAATACTTGTTGCCACAGCAGAGGGACAGAGCTTCTGTGCTCTTAGATGTGGTGAAAAATGGACCATTTTGACAAGTGGCATCTACCAAGATTATCCCTCCCATGGAATATTTCACAAGCACCTCATGGCACAGCAAAAGGAGGAATTCTGCAAGCCAAACACATGCTTCATTCCCAGACTCACCCAACTCCTGCAGGGGCTTCTCCATGTCTTCTTCAGTGAAGACGCGACGAGGGAAGCCTGTGAGAAGGATAAAAGGCTCCTCAGCATCATCCTTGCGGTTCAGCTCCACGTAAAGCCGGACAGCTGCCAGCTGTTCTTTGGCTCTGAATGTTTGAGTAAGGGATGTGCCATCTAACAGTCTCACCTGTGAAAGAAGGGCTGGTCATAATAAGCAAGATGGGCTGACTGCATTTTGGATAGGACAAAAATACTACATTGAGGTGTGTGTGCGTGAATGAATATGTTTCAGGCTTCTGCCCTCTCCCCATCCATCCTTCTGTACACCTACAAAATGGAGGTTTCAATGTCTTCAAGTCTGTAGCCCTCTAGGTATGCTTGGTATCATCAGCCCAATGTGGAATACCATCACCCCAAAACCTCTCTCTCCCCTTTAAGGCACAGAATGAGATAAACACACATAAAATAGCATAAGCATCAAAAAACACTACGCAACTGTGATCCATTATTATTTGAAAAAGTGAATTCTTGACAGCAGCAAGATTTGAAGTGAAGGGTATCCAGCTTATTCTATCTCTGAAATCACTGCAAGCTGGCTATTAGCACAATATATAGATGTTTCAGTGATGTTACTGACTTAAAATAAATCTAAGTAAACTTCTTAGTAGGAATGCAAAAGAGTAAGCCTCTATACCACCTCCCCAGTTTCTATATACTCTACAAATAACCATGCAACAACATACAGTCATCTGGCACCAAAAAGGTTTTATCCCACTAGTTACTTGTTTTTAACAGAATGTTATTTTGGGGGGAGTACAACTCCCAGAATCCCTAGCCAACATGGCCACTGACTATACTAACTAGGGGACCCTTAAGAGTTGTAGTCCAAAAATAACATTTCCAAAATATGCTCTTTAAGAAGCTAAAGGACTCTATTTTTGCTGTTTCACACTCATGTGGTTAGCACCCTGGAAATTAAAGCAGTGGAAGAAACGAGGACAGACATAAAATGTATTATGAAAGAATTACCTGTATCCTGCACTGGTCATACTCTCGCTTGACAGGGGGCTCCTGGCTGGGCGAGGAGGGAACCGATGTGGGAGCTGTTGGCTCCACTGGGATGGATGCTTGGGAGGACCCACTGCCAAACTGAATTGAAATGGGGAGAAGAGAAAAAGTTGCAAGCAGATCTTTAGGAAAGAAATATGGAACACCCACCCACATACTTCATCTCCCTTCTAAACATGATTAGCATGAATAAGCCAGAGTCAAACTGGTTTTAAAAGCATGGCTATTCCTTCTGTTAATTTTCCCTATGTTCAAAGTGAAAGGAGAAGTTGAGCTATCATGTTGGCAAACCTCATTGTCCACACACAAGAGACAAGTGTCAGCAAGCTTGAGTAAGGTCCAAAGCTTTGCAGGAATACAAAAATCTCTATAGAGAAAGAAGGATAGGAAGAACCCTCAGAACAGCCCAGTAAGGACTGAGTGTGTACAACAATCACAGAATATTGTTGAGGGGTGATAAAGCAGGAATGGTCTGTCACACAGGAGAATATGACTGGAGCACTGAATAGAAGCATTTTACAGCATACTCTTCACCCAAATTTCAGGAAAGTTCTCAGAGGCCTGTATTATGGCATAGGTGAGGTCCAAAGGCAAAAGGAAGGGGCCAAAGTTGCCAACATAGTTTAAAGCTCTTACTGCCAATAACCAAGTCTCAGGGGACAGACTAGGATGAAGAGGGAACTACAAAAAGTAGGAAACCACTGAACAATGGTGTCATAAGGAAAGGGGAAAATTAATTTGAGGAATCCTAGAAGTTGAGATTCAGCCCCAGCGCCTAAGATTCCCCACCCTTCTTTATAAACTGGAGGAATTCAAGAATGGCACACAGCACAATTCTCACTGTAATCTATGACTGAGGATTTCTCACCAAGTAACTCTAAGAGACAGAGATGGTGTGGTGTAGCAGTTTTGAGTGCTGGACTACAATTCTGGAGACCAGGGTTTGAATCCATTTAGCCATGGAAAGCACTGGGTGACCTTAGGCAAATCACACTTTCTCAGCCTCAGAGCAAACCTTGTCTGAACAAATCTTGCCAAAAACCCCCATATTAAATTCGTATTAGAGTTGTGCTAAGTCAGAAATGACTTGAAGGCACAAAGCAAAAACGCTCCGGGAGAATGGGCTTCTACAGATCAAGCAGTCAAATTATACAGGAGGACCTGAGGGTCCCCAGCCCAGGCCCAGACCAAGTAAAAATAAAATAAAATTTCCCTTGTGTATTCTGTTGCATAGCTATAAACTTTGGGATTTCTTCCCTCAACAGAAAGATACTGTAGGGTTGAGCTTAGAAGAGTAAAAATGGGATCTCTGCTCCATATTCCTAAATTCAACCTCAACCTCTTTCCTCATCCCACACTTTCTCCACTTTACTCACCTTCTTCGCTCTTTCAGCTTTGTCTCGTTCAATCTTCTCTCGCACCCTCTGCCTGGAAAGGTAAGCAGTTTTAATGGAACAGCATCAGGCTTCATGGTAGTTTTTTGTCTTCCCAAATAAAAACAAAGACTGAAGAAAATAGGATGCTGTCCTCTACTAAAATAGCCCACTTGACCTATTTAGCTCAGTACTCTGCTGACCCCAAGTTCTCCAAGTCCTGAAAGGAGCCTCTCTCATCCATGTTTAGGTCATTGAATAAAGTGTTTCACTTCATGATATGAAAAGTAAAATGAAGTAATATTCTAGTCCTTATGATTCAGACTAAACATCATAGTCCCACTAGTTCAATGCTGTCTCCTGCATGGCAGGAGGGTGGATTGGATGCCCTTGTGGTCTCTTCCAACTCTATGCTTCTATCATCCTACATTGATTGGCAGCAGGGTCTCAAAGGTTTCTCCCTTGCCATTTGCATACAAAACATGCATTCTTAATTGAGCTATGGTCCTTCCCATAAACTGACTTCATGGTTCTTGATAAAAAGATAATTTATATAGAACCACAGAGCTATTTTAGACATTAAAAAAATCTAAATGTGCTTCATTCTCAGAAGCTGTGCCATTTGGAGTCCTGAGACTGGGGCAGGACAAATAGGTCATACCACAGTTATAAGATCCCCCACTTTACAGGTTCCCCATGTCACCACTTGACATGGACTTCTACACTGAAGCCTTCATGGTCTCACTACTCCACACATGCTCACTTGGCCAACTTCTCCTCCAACTTCTCCCTGCGCCTCTCTTCTGCCAGCTTTTTCATCTCATCCTCTTGCAGCTTCTGGCGGATGACGGAGAGTTCTTGCCCCTGCTTCCGGCGTTGCTTCTCCCGCTCAATGCTCTCCCGTTTCTCCCGCTCCTCACGTTCCCGCTGTTTCTGAGAGATCAGCTCCATCATCCTGAAAGGATAAAGCAGTGGTCTTTGTACACTGGTCAGTAAAAGGTGTTCCACTTCCACCTACATAGCGTCAATCCTCCCAAAGAGGCCCTAACACTAAGTATACCATCCCTGTTATATAATACAGGCTTCCCCCAGCTGCAGCCTTCCAGATGAGTAGCACTACAACTCCCATAATCCCTACTGTCCAACAAAGCTGGAGGGGGGTAAACTGGGGGAGGCCAATCACACATGCAGAACATTGTGAAGAATACAGACATTGCCACAATTATTACCTCTTTGTCTGCTCCCGTTTCTCTTCTTCACTCAGGGGTCGTCGGTTGTCTTCCTCAGTCATTTCCTTTAACCCAGGCTCTGTGGGGCAGAGAAACCTATTATTCTTATATCCATGGGGCTTGGAGAAAGCAAGGAACAAGAAAGCTAATATCAAAGAAACATCCGTGTTACTTTGCTTCAGCATAAAAAAGGAAGCATAAGAAAATAGTGCTCATCACTAATAATGTTTTTCTGCACCTTTTCCAGATCTAGAATTTCCTCTTTTAGATGTGGTCACCAGAATAGTACACAATATTCCAGAAGTACCCAGGCCATGCTGTTGCTATTGTTGTGTGCCTAATAGTCATTTCTGACTTACAGTATTATAGCAGCTGCTGCCGCAAGGCAAAATTAATGCAGTTTGAAACCACTTTAACTGTTATGGCTGCATCCTGTGGAATCCTGGGGATTGTCTTTTGTTGCGACACCAGAGATCTATGAGAGAAAAGGCTTTCTCACAAAACTACAAATCCCAGAATTCAATAGCAGTGGATTCAAATGACAGGAAAAGAAATTCCACCTCTACATTAGGAAAAGCTTCCTGACAGTAAGAGCTGTTTGACAGTGGAATACGCTGCCTCAGAGTGTAGTGGAGTCTCCTTCTCTCGTGGTTTTTAAAGAGAGGCTGGATGGCCCTTGAGGTTCTTCCAGCTCTATGATTCTATCCTATGGTTCTATGATTCAATGAAAACACTGAAATAGTGAAAGATTTTCCACACCTTGGCTTAGTCATTAATCAGAATGGAGAATGCAATCAAGAAATCAGAAGATGACTAGGACTTGGAAAGGCAGCCACGAAGGAACTAGACAAGATGCTGAAGTGTAGTTTAAAAAGTCACTTTCCAAAGTTCTGCCTCTGGATGGCAAGTTGACTGTCTCCTCCCTAATTACAGTTGCTGGTTAAAATTATTATAAGTAAATATAACACAGGCTGCCTTCTGAGGTGGCAACATACCAGGTTTCCTTTCTCACCACCTCCACTTTTGCTCTGACCTGATCTGCTTTGCACCAGCTCAGGCATCCTTCCCTCAGGAGTCTCTTCTGTACTCAGTATGTGGTTCTGGGGTGGTACATACGGCTCATCAAGGTCAGGATCATCTTCATGCTCCATAAGCCTGAAAAATAAAAGGACAGCATTTAGGTAATTAAAAGCAAAAGAAGAACTGAGAAAGTGACTATATCAGGAAGAAAGATATTAATGTAATACCCACCAATCCATTGCTGATTCTATGCCCTGGTTTCCAGTCAATGCTAGAGCCTTCTCACTGGGGAGGGGGGAAGAGGAGAGGTAAGGACAGAGAAGATTAAATGAATCACATTTGAACTCAGGACTCTTGCATGGTACACACAGCAAAATATTTTTTGAAGTTCCACACTGTATTATCCACCATAGTAAGCTAGAGGTGCCAGGAATTCTGGTTTATCCCAAGCAAGCATGGTATTCAATGACAGTTGCTTGGTTCCTACAAGGAGTTTCCATCTGCTGCTTCTTCCCTTTAGTATCAGAATGAAGATCCCTAGTCTGTTCCTCTTCTACTAATTAAGAATTTCAAGCCAGTGTTTGTTTCAGATTTGTAATTCTAATTTGCTAGGAAATGGGCTCTTAGTGGGCCTCTTGAGTAATGGACATGAAACAAGAATGGCTGACTTTTCCTTATCTATGTGTTGTTGTTTTTTAATCATTAGGTCACATGGCAAGATCTGGAGGTAACAGCCTGAAGCTAAGCAGGTTTGAGTCTGGATGGCACATGAATGGGAGATTGCCTAGAAACTGCTATGAGTACAGGCGTCCCTCCCCATTCATGGACTTGGGAGTCCACAGTCTCACTTGTTCACAGATGGCAAACTGGGAGGGACTGTAACTAATGGAAACTTCAATATTTGTGTTTCTCCGGATTCAGGGTAGTGATGGAACGGATCCCCCACAAATCAGGAGGGACACCTGTACTGCCTTGGTTCCAATATAGAACATATGATGGGGATGTAATCTGTATTGATTCCACAAATCTTCATAGTCTGCACTGCCCCACTGTTTTATTCTCCATATGTATGTAAGCTTGTTCTATTAATGTGTTTAACTCTATTTATTTATTTATTTATTTAAAACAGTATTTTGCTGAAAACATTTCAAAGAGGCTAGCTTATTCCTAGTCCTAGCATTGAAAATATGGGGCCACGTATCCCAGCACTTCCCTTTGGATAGATACATACGCTCTGTTTTGGGGGAAGCCCATTTCAATTAGACTTTCTAATGCTGTGGCCTCCATGGTCTCTGTAGGCACCAAAGCTGGTATTTTCTGCAAGAGAAATAGCAAAAATCAACCAAAGTGAATTCTTGTTATTATATTGCTCTGATGTTTCAGTGTACACTTTTGGAGGTTTTCCCAAAATACCATCTAATCACCATAGATCTAAGAGAGGAAAATCTGTGGATTTCAGCATTCTTCACAGCTCTCTCATTGTCTGCTCTATCTATCCATCATTTGGATCACAACCTCTAAGTGGAGCAACAAATCTGAATGTCTATAAAACAGGTCCTGCTGTCACCTCCATCCCATCCCATCTCTTCTGTAACTTAACAATTGCCTGAAAAAGGAGAAAAAAGAAGCACATAGACTGTTCATGCCTTTTTAATGTCAATTTAAGGATGAGCAGAAATGAGACTGTCCACTTGATTTCTGTACATCAGTGTTTCCCCAAACCATGTGTCGAAGTGCCCTAGAGAGCCTGAAGAAACTCAAAAGGGGACTGTACTAGTCTGTCATCTCTAGCTTTTATGTGCTATCAGTTTCAAACAGCACAGATGAGGGTCTTCCTCTTCTCCCTAGCCTCCTGTCATGAGATTGGACTCATTTCACTTTAGAAATTAAGGCAGTATAGGCTCTGTTTGAATCAATTTTCTTCCTATCTGCTTTCTTCACTGTCCAACTCTCACATGGGTATGTGATCATGGGGAATACAATGACTTGAATGAGTTTAACTTGAGTGTTCCGAGTTACAGTGGTCCCTCCGCATTTGCTAGGGTTAGGGGTGAAGGACCCTTTGAATGTGGAAAAACCACAAATAAAAAACACTATTCTTTTTTCCTCAGAGAACACCTCTCTAGGAATCTCCAGGTCCTCCAGTGCAACTCTACAGTCAACATGTGCCAGAAGTTGATCACAGAATCATTCTGGCGGACCTACAAATGCCTAGTGAAGTGTTTTCTCTAGGAACTATGGTCAACTTCTGGCAGAGTTGCGCTGGAGGACCTAGGGATTCCTAGAGAACATATTAATCAAAACCACAAATAATCGAATCTGCAAAAGTCAAAGCTGCAAATGTGGAGGGCCAACTATACCAGCCCCTCCATATCCACAGATTCCATGACTTGAAAATATTCATACCCCAGACAACTATAGAAAGCAAACCTTAATTTTGCCATTTTATATAAGGCACCGTCTTACTTTTTTGGCATTATCTGCCCTCAAGTCAACCCTGACTCATGGCGACCCTAGTCCAAAACACACGGCAGAAATAATCCAGTCTGACACCGCTTTAACTGCCCTGGCTCAATGCTAGGGAATCCTGGGAACTGTAGTTTTGTGAGACATTTAGCCGCCTCTGTCAGAAAACTCTGGTACCACAACAAACTACAGTTCCCAGGATTCCCTAGAACTGAGCCAGGGCAGTTAAAGCAGTCTCAAACTGAATTATTTCTGCAGTGTGTTTTGGACTTGAGGGTGACCACAAAGGAGGACAAGGCACCACAAAATAAAAGTTAAAAAAAACTCATATAAATATGAATGCATGCTTCTTCAATCATGCTCAAAATGGAGGACATTTTGATATTCCTCCTGGACAGAAGGTTGAAATGGAGAATATGTCCTGGAAAAGGAGGACGTGTCTGGTCTCCCTGCTGAGGTTGTGCTTAAAAATTTAGGAGGAAGGTGCCGCCACACTGTAAAATTAACACAGTCTGACACCGCTTTAACTGCCTGGCTCCGTCCCATGGCATCCTGGGATTTGTAGTTTGTTGTGGCACCAGAGCAGGGTGACCAGAGAGGGACAAAGCACCGTAAAATGGAGTTCAAGTGTTTTTAGCTTTTGTTTTGGAACATCCCTAGATATTTACTGAATAATGTAGGGACATTCCAAAAGAGAAGCTTAAAAACCCTCATAGAAATGTGAACTCCTGTTCCTTATTCATGCTCAAAATCAGGGGTAGGCAACCTTTCCCCTTTAAGGGCCGGGGGACTTCAGCTCCCAGAATCCCAGGAGCTATTGGCCAACATGGGACTATTATAGGCCAACATGGCTGAGGCTTCTGGGAGCTGAAGTCCCTCGGCCCTTAAAGGGGAAAGGTTGCCCACCCCTGCTCAAAATGGAGGACGTTTCGGATTGCCTCCTGGACGGAAGGTGGGGGAGTGGAGGACGTGTCCTGGAAAAGGAGGACGTGTCTCGCCAAGCCCAAGGGGCCTGGGAAGAAGGAGCCTCCAAGAGGGAGGCTCCGTGAACCGCCTCCCCTTCTTGCACCGCTTTCCAGATTATTATCCGGAGGGAGAACTTCGACTCTTGCTTTTTAGTCCTTCTCAAAATGGAGGCTGTTCCCCCTCAGGAGGGGCTCCCACCCAGAGCCCAAGGGCCGCCTCACCCGAGAAGCCCTCTCTCTCTCGACGGAGCCACACAGGAGTCGACTCTGGAGCTCCGGCCCCCCCTCTATTTGGGTCACGTGGGGCCATCTCGCCGGAAGCTCCTACGGCAGCCGAGCTGGGAATCAATTCCTCCTCAGGCGCCCAGAGAGGCCCCTTCGCAGTAAAATAAAGACGTGGGCGCCACCTAGCGTATGGAAACGGCATCGCCTCGCCTCTCAATCTTGGGAGTTCTGTTGTTGTTAACTGGCCTTGAATCGATCTCTATTCAAGGCGACCCTATAAGAATGAGCCATCTCCAAGAAGACCCTCTGTCCTCCATTCTTCTGCTTTAAATCCTGCAACCCCTTAATAAATCCCCATCGTGACCTCTTTAATAATAGAGTCCCTCCATGTGGCCTTTCTTCCTCTCTTCCTCCTTCCCTCCATCTTCCCCAGCATTATAGTCTTTTCCAGAGAGTCCTCTCTTCTCATGATGTGTCCAAAGTACAACAGTCTATGGGCCTTTGCAGACTGCCAGAAATAGTGCAAATTGAGGCCACTTTAACTGCCCCAACTCAGTGCTAGGGAATCATGGGAATTGTATTTTTTTCTAAGACATTGAGCCTTCTCTGTCAGAGAGTTCTGGTGCCACAATAAACTACACTTCCCATGATTCCCTAGCACTGAGTCAGGGCAGTTAAAGTGGACTCAGTTTGCTCTATTTCTGGCAGTCTGCAAAGGCCCTATGTCTTCTCATCTTGGCTTCTTCCAGGGAGGTTTCCAGATTGATCTGTTCTAGGACCCCTTTGTTTCTCCTTTTGGCTCTCCATGGGATCCTCAGCCCTCTTCTCCAGCCCCATATTCTCTCAAATGCATTGATTTTCCTCCTATCATCTTTCTTGACTCTCACATCCATCCATGGGAATAATAGGGAATACAATGGTTTGCATGATTCTGACTTTTGTACTGCGTTGCTTTCTTTGCATTTTAGGATCTTTTCTAGTTCTTTCTCTCCCCATTCTTAGTCTTCTTCTGATTTCTTGGCTGCAGTCCCCATTTCTATCAAGGTTTGATCCCAGGTATGGGAATGCTTTTACTATTTCTATTTCTTCATTGTCTAGGTTGAACTTGTAAAGGTCCTCAGTGGTCATTATTATTGTTGTCTTTATATTCAGCATTAAGCCTGCCTTTGCACTTTCTTCTTAGATCTTCCTTGGTTGTTGTTCCAGGCCTGTGGGGTTTTCTGCTAGTATTACGGTGTCATCTGCATATCTCAGATTGTTGATATTCGTTCCTCCTATTTTCACTCCTCCTTCTTCCATGTCCAAGCCTGCTTTCCTTATAATATGTTCTGCATATAAGTTGAAGAGGTAGGGTGAAAGGATGCAGCCTTGTCTGACCCCTTTGCCAATTGGGAACCATTCTGTTTCTCCGTCTTCTGTTCTGACAGTAGCCTCTTGTCCTGAGTACAGACTCCTCTTCAGGACTATCAGATGAAATCCCAGAGCTCCAAGCAGGGTTCAGGAAAGGAAGAGGCATGAGGCAAACACATTGCAAACATAGGATGGCCAATGGAGCACACCAGGGAATTCCAAAAGAAAATCAGCATATGCTTTATAGACTATAGCAAAGCCTTTGACTGTATAGATCAGTCTTGGAGAGCTCTAGAAAATGGAGGCACCTCAATGCCAGGCTGACCAGGGCTGCATCCACACTGCAAAAGTCTAGGAGTTTATCACACTGGGATCTATGTGCTCCAATCCCAAAAATGATTAAAGTGTCTGCATCCTAGAAAAGCATGCAAATGTGCAAATTATTTTCACATGCAGAGCACAATAATGCATCAAAAGCTCATTACTAATGTGAGAAAGTAGGTAGAAAGCGCATTTAGTTTTCACACAGACGCGGACAAATCCCGTTGATGGTTCAGAAATAATTTTTTTTGTGCCTGCGTGCAGAAGAAATAGTTGCATCACCAGAAATCACCCAGAGGAATAAACAATTTTATTTACACAATTTTCTTTATAAAAATGTACATTACTGTCCCTTACTTTCCAAGAAATGGTATCCAACCTAAGTAAAAAGAACAAAATATTACCCCAAAGAAGTAGGAAAGCTAGAAAAACTTCTCTCTCACTCTCGCATCCCTGCCTTTAAGAACGATTTGGATTCTTAGATCATGGGCTGCGGTTCCATGAGGGTGGACTTCTATATTGCCTTTCTCCCCCCCCCAATATTCTTTTGAATATTTTCATGCTGTGGACACTTGAATCCGTGGACAAAGAATCTGTAGCTGCTGAGAGCCAGCTGTACATTCGCTACTTGAAGAGGCTTTTGTCCAAGAAGCAAGATAAGAGTGCTGTCAAATTAATGAAATATCTTTTATCGTGATGGATTTTATTGCTGCCATCTCATTATCTCATACTTGGGGTTTTGAATGTCTCCAGCTTCCAGAGCACTTGAGATATAGGGTAATTTGAAAGGGTAATGCTGGAGGGAAAACAATTCTGCCATGAAGAAATTAACTTTGCACTGGCAAATACAAATACATCATTTTAACCTGATATGAGAATTTGCAAAGTTGTGGTTTTCTGGATGGGTTGGGAAAAAGTATATATGGTCGCCAGGAGCTGCGTGGGGAATAGGTTTTTCAAGCCCCCTTTCATTTTCCCGGAATGTGACCTTGCATGGACTTTCATTGTATCCTAGTTGGGGGAAAAGTCCTCCCCCTTCTTCTCTCCTATTATGTAAAGAGGCGAATTAGATGAATAATTATGATTCTCTCTCTGCAGCTGGTAGAAGCCTGGGCATGGAGCCAAAGAAGGGAGAGCAAGGAACTGTCTCTTTAAAGGACCCCTGGAATCCAAGGGGCAGTGTGCAGTGACTATTCCGAGTGCAAAACTTGAAACAAGTGCAAATGCAAATGCAAATGCAAAAAAAGAACACCATCAACCAGTCCTGGGAAAAGCAGCAGAGGCCAAAAAAACAGAGCTGTCAGAAAGGGCCACCAAAAAGAGAAAGTGAGCGACTTAGGAAGCTGGGCAACGGAGCAGTCCATCTCAGGATGAAATGAGGGACCTGAGGAACATAAATGGGTGAGCCCAAAGCATGAGCACTGGGATGAGTCAACTGCAAGGTAAAGACGTTGATACAGACTGATACAGAGACGGAGTAGCATCCAAGGTTGGGAGAGAAGGAGAAGATACAGATGGGAGCCCAACCAAGAAGAAAGCCCTGGACAGGTGTGGACTTCTTGCCTCTGTCGACAGTTGATGCCACAGGCTGGCCTGAGGTGCAGTTTTTCATCTCCTTTTGCTTCTTTCTAGTAGAGGTGGTGGCCAGCCGGGTGACAGGCTCTCTGCTGCTGCTTTCATCTGCGTTCCAGACCCTGGAAGGGGCACTGGCACTAGCCGTGGCTTTGGCAGACATCTGGCTGGCTTCTAGAAGACACCTCAGCAGGAGAAACACCTTTGGATGGGCCCGAGTCCGGATTATGGGTACTCTGGTCAGTGCTGTGTTCCAAAGTGCCCTCTACCTGACTATCATCCCGGAGGCAATTCTCAGGGTTACAGCTCCGCAGATCACAGAGCATGCCTTAGCACTAGTGGGGATTGGGGCAATGGGGATCCCTATCCACTTGGCCAGAGCATGGCTCAATGAGAGGCATTCCCAAGATGTGGGTCCAAGACCCTGCTGTAGCAGAAGAAGAATCACCCAAGCTGACGGTTGTTCCCAGGAGACGGAAGGTAAGCATTCGTGTGAGTTCATGGCAGAGAGATGCAGGGAAGGAAAGAGGTAGGGAGTAGCATGACAAGCTACACTGTAGTCGGACCTCTGCATCCATGGGGGATCCGTTCCAGACCCCCCTGCGCATATGAAAAAATGTGGGACCTCAGATCTCATTGTCTCTAATGGCGGCACAATGGGCATGCACCTGCATGCATGCACTGCCATTGGAGACAATGGGGCTTGCCATCTACAGATGCTTAAATGCATGGATGGCAAGCCCGTGGATAGCAAGCCCACCCTGTATAATGGTTCTGCTCTTTTTATTTTTCTTGTGGAAAGAAGCATGTCTCTTCAGGATGACTACAACTCATGATCAGCTGACGTAACTGACAGGACCAGAACAAACAAAAGAAGGAAAGATAATATCCATCTTTCATGTGTTCATAAACAAGACTTGGGGTGTCTTTTTTTAATATATATATATATATATATATATATATATATATATATATATATTAACTTTCATGCAAACAAATTCATAATAAATAATCAACATATCTAATACAAAAACTATACATACATAGTATCTATGTATAGCTGTAGTGAAAGTAAAGCTAGTCGAGCCAGCGTGGCATAGTGGTTTGAATGTTAGACTGCAACTCTGGAAACCAGGGTTTGATTCCCAGCTGTCAGGTTAGTTCCAAAAGTAGACATTTGGAGAAATGTGATGCATAGTAGCAAGAGCACCAGGAATTGTTCCGTAAGCTTAGAGCAAGACAATTGATTCGAAGCTCTCTCCCTTGACAATGAGGAACAGCAACCAGAGAAACAGTGTCAGTCTGCAGAGAATGTGGAGGAGACCTTGGAAGAGTCAGCACATGGAATGGACCCTCCCAGTCATAGAATCATAGAGTTGAAAGAGACCACAAGGGCCATCCAGTCCAACCCCCTGCCACGCAGGAACTCCCAATCAAAGCATCCCTGACAGATGGCCATCCAGCCTCTGCTTAAAGACCTCCAGGGAAGGAGACTCCACTACTCCTCAGAGGAGGTGTGTGGTGGTGGTAGGGGACCCCATGCAGAAGATAATAAAAGCAGTGGTTTGTAATGTCTTGTGCAGTGTGTTGTCTCCCTGTGGGGGAATTCTGTGCTGTAACTGAGAGGCTGACAATACTAAGCTCACTGAACATTACCCCTTCCTTCTGATCTATGTGGGAATCAATGACACTGTATGGCATAGCCTTCAGAATATCATAAGAGACTATGATGCTTTGGGTAGGAAGTTGAAGGACCCTGATGGCCAGGTTGTCATTTTGTCTCTCCTCCCGGTTGAGGGACATGGCCCAGGAAGGAAAAGAATAGGAAGGAAAAGAACTGTCTCCGCAGATGGTGCCATGAGGAATGATTTGGCTTCTTAGACCATGATCTGTGGTTTCATGAAGATGGACCTCTGGCAAGAGATGTGTTACACCTCATGGCAGTTGGCAAGAATATTTTTGTTAAAAGTCTCACAACAAGATCAGGAGGACTTTAAACGGAGTTATGTCAGGGAGGGAGACAGTATTCTTCTTTGTGGTCTCTGCGAATCACACAAATGGGTAATGACTGTGCATGCGCAGCAACTACCCATCTGTGTGAATTTGCAGATGACCACTTGAAGAAATATTGCTACAGGTAAGCAACCTGTCCTTCTTGACAGCAAGCGTTAATTAAGTGCTGCAGATAGTAGCCCAAATATGATAGAGAGAACTGAGTGAATAGTAAAAGAACCCAACAGTGGGAAGAAAAAAAACTTAAATAAGTAGATAGGGGAAATGACCCACGGTCTTCAATGTTTTTACACAACTACACAGAGCATGGGAAATAGACAAGATGAACTTGACAAACATGATACGATAGGCATCACTGAAACCTGAAATTAATTTTTATGATGTACTCCCAAGGGTAAAAATATCTCAGTACTACTCTATTTGAGCTGTTTTTTCTTCCTCCTCCACAGACCTGCTGGAGAGTGGATCCTCAATGAATCGATGGCCTTGGGTGGCAGAGCTCAGTCCCATGGCACTTGCAGATAAACCTACACAACTTAGACTTGACTGGGTGGTTGCCTGCTTAGGCCCTATTGCTGTCTTCCTATATTCTATCACGTATCACCTGCTAGTACAAAGGGCTCCTTGTGTTGGTCATACAGCATGCTTCAGCCACTGTCTTACATGTTCAATGTGGAATACCTCTGAGCAGACGCAACTGCCTTGTTGGCTGCTTTACCTGGACCCCGGGTTTGCCGTAGTTGTGGCTGTGACTCTTCTGTGCATTGCATGGCCAGCCTTGCGTGTTTGCTTCCTGGTGCTCCTCCAGGCTGTGCCAGACCAGCTGGACCTTCACTTACTGGAGCAACATCTGCGTGCCACCGAAGGTGTGGCAGCCGTGAGAGACCTCAACATTTGGCAACTGGATGGTCCCACCAGCTTGGTAGCCACAGCCCATGTGTGCTGCCTTGACATGACTAAATATGAAACTGTGATCAACAATGTGCAACAGGTGTTCTGTGAACACGGGATCCATGCCACCACAGTGCAGCCACATCTTGGCACTTGCTCAAGTGGGTCACATCACGAAAAATGCGATGTGCCCCCCTGTAAGAAGTGCCTGATCGCCAATCCTGTAGAAGTAACAGAATATGAAACTACAGTGTGAGCACAGCAGACAAGCCCTACGTGAGGAGAAATGGACAGGATGAACAAAGAACATTGGAAGCTTCTAGAATGAAAAGTTATGGTTTCTGCTCTCTGAGTCCTACTTCCTAGCTGGATGCTCGCATACAACCCAAAGGAAGCCACAGAGGGGAAAGCCAGAAGGACTTGCAAGAGCTATGAAGAACCAATGGCATGTCAGATGTGGTTGGATTACAGATGCCATCAAACTTGATCAGTGACCATGCTAACTGATGGAAACCGCAGATTCTCCACCTCTAGCTTATAGGAAAAATCAAAGAAATTTAAAAAAAATGAGCTGGAAAAAATAAGATTTGGTGTTACAGCTCCTAGCATCCTCCAGCTAACCTGACTTGGGCATTCTGGGAATGGTAGACCAAGGTCTCCTCTCCTTCCCTGAAGCAGAGGACAATAAGTTTAGAATAGAACAGAAAAAACCCCCACAGAATTATATGTTGCAGGAGCTCAAAAAAATAATAATCCAGAAATGGACCTCAGTTTTCTAACCCTAGTAATATGCTTTGTAGAATAAATCAAGCAAAGCAAAAGCGTGCATGTCTCTTGGACTACAGTTCTGGGATGGGAATGGCAGGGACTTGAATCCAAGAAAGCTGGAAAGGAACAGGCTGGTAAAGGCCATCTCTAACATTATCTCCCAGCTGTCTTCCTGTCTTCTCTACCGACCCACACTGCATACACACACAGTTTTGAAACTCTGATAAGATATTTTGTCATTCCAAACATTCCTCAGGAATGCTCTGCATGTGGAAAGATATTCCTGAGAACTGTTAACATCTTTCCCTTCAGGCAAATCACAGCCTCCTACCACTATATAGTATTTTAACAATGGAGCCCTGGGCATCGGGTAGATACATTGCTGCAGGAAAGGACCAAAGGATGTTATAACATTTAATTGTTTGCCACTGCAGTGGAGGGTGGTGGATGGTGAGGGGAATCTGTGGAAAGTAGTAGATAAATCAAGGATCAGCCTAGGCTGCTCTTCCCTTTCAGCAAATTCTGTCATTATTTGCATCCCAATGAGTCCCTTAAATCCTGCTCTGAATGTCTGAATTAGGTTGGCATTTTCTTTATTGTTGTGTGTCTGACTTATGTCCACCTTAAGGTGAACCTATCATGGGGTTTTCTTAACAAGATTTGTTTACATGGGTTTGTCATTGCCTTCCTCTGGGGCTGAGTGTGAGACTGGCCCACAGTTACCAGTGGCTAAGCAAGGATTTGAACCCGTCTCTAGAGTCCTAGACCAACACCCAAACCACTACATCACGCTAGCTCTCCAATATTTTCAACCTCTTGAACAATTGATCTTTTACATTGCGTTGGGAGCCTTCAGGTGGGTTACAACATTCTGACCTAAGCTGAGTTACATAACAGTAGAACTTGATTTTTTTCTCTTTGTTCAGGGCACCTTTTCCCCAACTAGAACAGTTGCCTTCTAGTTATGTTTGACTGTAACTCCAGTTATCCCCAGTGACAAAAGAGATATAATTCCTTTGAACAGGAGAGCTTCACTGCAAAATTGTCCTTCGTGGTGCTTGAATTACAGTCAGCCCTCCATATCCATGGGTTTTACATCCACAGTTTCAACCAATTATGGCTCAAAAATATTTGTTTAATATCCAAAAAACAAACCTTTGAGTATTCTCCATTCTATATAAGGAACATTTTACTTTGCCACTGTACATAATAGGATGTGAGTATCCACAGATTTTGGTCTCCACCAGGAGTCATGGAACCAAACCCTAGCAGATACCTAGGCCCTCTATACAGCAGGAGGCAGTTCAAAAAGCCTTCCAAAGACTGACTGCACTATATGTGGCAACACTGTATGTGTTCTGGTCAAGCAAAATGAATTAAAAGGAGAGAAACTGATTTGGTAGCAAAATGGACAAAGGATGCTTGGGATTCATTTCCACCAGAAAGGGTGAAGAAGATATTTTTGAAGTATGGCATTAGGAACGCTGTGGATGGCACAGAAGACAATGCCATCTACGAAGACAAATATGAATCAGCATTAGATAGTGACTTAGTGGATTGTGATATGATGTTTATGCCAATGATATCACCAAATAACAGTTCCACCATTTATTCAGTTACTCTAGCAATGAAGAATCTGGCTTTAAAGGATTTGAATAAGACATTTGTGTACATTTGTCAGCTTTTCTGGATCAAAAACAGGCAAAAGCTAAAGGCAGTAATCACTGATAATGTTCTCACCATTTTCTTTGCATTGCCTTTACAACTTTTTTTTACATGCCCTATGTTTTACCTCCGAGATCCATGAGTTATATCAAAATCCATAATTTCGGCCTCCAAACTTGGCAATTCTAGCTCCGAAGTAGGTTTTTTCACCCCAAGGGAGAGCTAGACTTACAGTCCTGGCATCTTGGCAGCAAGCCTGCACACAATTAATTTGCCCATTAGTCAGAGAGTGGAGTGAACTGTTGTGAAGAATCAATGGAGCTTTGTCCACCACCCGTTTGGGACTTGCCCAACTGGCAATTCCTTTCACCTTGCTTAATATTCCAGTGCCAACACTGCCAGGCTAAAATAAGATTTCAGAGAAAGTGTACATAAGGGAGTTCAAGGTAAATATAGAATGAATATAGAAAGGTCTTCACATCTGTGGAGTTTAAAGTGATTCCCTGGGTCATTTCTATAGGAGATCATCCAAGAGTGTAGCGACAAGACTGAGGGTGGGACAAATGAAGGAACCAAATAAGAATTCTGACCCCCCCCCATGAATATTTCTTTAATTTTTAAAATGTCTAGCATTGCAGCATCTTAAAAGTTTATTTGACCATTTAGAATTAAAGTCTAGGCATGCCCAAAAAAAGAGCAGGCAAAGTTTCTAATGGAAGGTGTGGTGAAGAGAAGGTGGGGCAGCCCTTCAAGTGTGCAGAATACCAAGCAGGGAGGGAGAGAGAATGTGAACGAGGAGAACCGCAGAAAGCAGAAAGAGGAATCGTCGTAGATGGCTGGGTAGCGAATAGTGTGGAGCATTGGCCGACAACTTTCACAAGGGCATTGCAGCCCTTGGATTTATCCTGCCATGGGAGGTGCAGTTCAATGTCAGCAGTACAAAGCACCAAGCCATGGCCAGAGTATAGTGAACAAAACCAGCTGCCTTTCAAAGGGGGGAGACTATTGCTTAGACACTAGTGCCATCTAGCGGTTAATTGAACTGCCCCTCCTTTCCATCCCATACCAAGGGTTCACATCGACTTGATTTTGACAGTTCAAAGTGCATTTTTCTATTCCCACACATCTCTTCCCTTCCCAACAAATAAACTATCTCTCTGTCTAGCATGACCACTAACGGCACATAACCCATCATCCAGTGTTACAAAGCATATACAAAATATACAGCTAGCAAGCAAGGCAGGACCTCAGATCCTTACAAAGATGGAGATTTAGTCAGGCATATTCCATCTCCAGCAAGAGGAGGGGTGGGAAGTCAGGCGAGTTGTTGAAAAAGTGTTGACAATACTGTTAGATAATCAGCTGTATGTGAAACTGTCTAAATGTGAATTCCATAAGGACAGATTAGATTATCTGGGGTACCATATTTCTACAACTGGTATCGAAATGGACCCTGAAAAGGTCACAGCTGTTTTGGATTTGGATTCCCACAGATGCGTAGGCAGCTCCAAATCTTTTTGTGGTTTGCCAGTTTCTATAGACAGTTTACTCCTAACTTTGCACAAGTGGCATTGCCAATGACTCACTTCCTTGAGACCAAAAGAAACAGCAAAGAGGAGGGTCCAATGAAACCTAATCCCAGCACCAGGTGAAATGGGATTCTAAGTGCCAAAATGCATTTGAGGAGCTTAAAGAGGTTGTTCACAACTAAGCACCTTGATCCCACACTGCCTTTTGAGGTACAGGTGGATGCTAGTGAGGCTACCTTGGGAGCGATTTTGTTGCAAAAAGATGATTGGAATTGTTAAAACCACGTCTTTACTTTTCCATAAGTTATTTGAGCCTGAAAAGGAAGCTGCAGCCTTTAAACAGACATTTATAGGCATGGTGGCATCCATGTTTTGAGGATCCTCTGGCCTGCCTGACCCACCTAGCATCCCCAGTTAATTCTATATAAAGTGGATATAGCCCTTGGCCTCAGACCAAGTTATTAAAGGTGCAAGCTTTCTCACAGTACTGCACTGTCATAGCACTGTGGTGGTTATGGGGTTGGGATTCCCGGGGGAGCCCCAGAAAAAGGAAGGAAAGTGATACACTGCCCGCCTGCCCACACAAATCGGACTGTGCGAATGAACTTGGACTGGGGGCAAGTTGCCTAAATAAAAAATTGTACTCAGTGATTCCTAAAGTAACGGTAACGTTACAAGACCTCATTGACAATAATTTGGTGCAGTAGTTCATATGCTTTGCAATGTGAAAAGAAGGATAGAACTTTGAGGCTAGTCACAAACTTTTCAGGCTGAGCAGAGATTCGAACCCTGTTCTCCAGAGTCATCAGCCAACACTCAAACTATTACACCATGCTGACTCTTAAGCATAAAACAAAGGCAAAAAACAGTCCTGAATATTCAATTTCTAACTGAAGTGCTTGCTCCATTACATCTTTGGCAAATGAAGTAGGTGCAGTTTCTCACAACTCAGACAAACAGGTGTCAGATTTCAGAACTTGTCAATACTTGAGCCAAGCATTGAGAAACCCTGAATGTTTAATGAACAGCAACAAGCTTTCATCATATCCCTGGCCATACTTGTTGAGTGACTCTACCCCTCTCCTCTTTGGCTTTTTTAATGAGCCAAGAAAGTCAAGGATCTAGCAGACATGTGGTGCTCACCTCTCCATGGATCCTGTCTACATCCTCAGGCTGTTTTCTCTCTACTCTCTACTAGTTCTCTCAGATCAGTTGTAACTGTAAAAAAAAATGACGTGAAAGTAAAAACATATAGGAAGGACAAAATTGCAAATAATGTTCCAAATTAGCATAATTAGAATGCAAATTGGAATAACTTGCATAATTATAATAGCTTGCATAATATGCAAATTAGGTGCCCAGATTTGTGGAAGTGGAATATGGCAACCCTATTTGCAGTGTAATTTTACACATGCCTCCTCAGATGTAGGTACTGTTGAATTCAGTAGGGCTCACTTCCAGGAGCAGATGTTCCCTAGTTTCAGCTTTTCATCCACCAATCTGCAGTATGGGGTTAATGGTGTCCTGCCTTACAGGGAGATTGTTACAGAGAAAAAGTGAAATAAACATGTAAAATGTTTGACACATATAAGAAATATAAAAAGAAGATGGCAATGCGTCAAGCTTGGCATCTTTTCCATTCACCTGTATTTGTGATATATAGCAACAATTAAAGAGATTCAGAAAGAAGGAAAAAAGTGTCCTTGCTTTTCTCACTCTCATATTTCCCTGAGGCCTTTGGCAACATTTTACTCCAGCTACATCAAGAGGTGGGTACTCATTTCTGGATACTTCCACCCCTTCTTCTAACAACATGTGCACATCTGGAAAACATCTGATTTTCCAGAACACAGCTTGGCAGCTTGTGTGAATCCTGCCTGGGCCAACTGCCAGGGAAAGCTCTATTCCTGTCCTGGACTGACATACAGTGCTCCGAAAAAGAGTCTATCCTATTTCCGTAACTCATTCCGATTTGCTGGGAAATGAAAACAATCAACAGCAAAAGGAATTATCGCATAATTACAGTTCAGGATTTTATTCTTTTATTCCATAGATTTGTATCCATATATTCAGTTATGAGATGCCACCTGTGGGTTATGAAAATGGTGTTTATTTTGCTGATAATTACTACTAGTTCCATATTGCTGAATGCACAATTTAAAGTTCTACTCTAGGCTCAAGAGAGAAATGATCTAGGGAGTGCTGGGATGAGCCTACCCTATTCTGCTCAATCTCACCCACTACAAAACTAATACATAAATGGTCTTATGCCAGTTTAGATGACTTATCTATCTAGTTGATATTTTCTATACCACTCTTCCTCAACATAGTGCTTTCCAGATGTGTGATGGACTACACATCTGGATGCATTGACCTAGCACTGTTACCTTATGAGAATTATGAACATCCCAACATATTTGCAAGGTGCCAGTTACTGAAAAGCCAGCCAACTTTAATGGGCAGAAGTTCTCTACAGTTTCAGGCATTGGGTGGTGGTGGTCTTGCACACATCTATGTGCAGGTAGTAGGAATCGAACCTGGAATCTTCTCCATTCAAAGAATGTATTGTTCCACTGAACCACACTCTTCCCATCTTTATAAGAACATATGCAGCTTCTTTATAACAAGTCAGACCACTGGTGCACTAGTTCAGTATGATCTATACCAACTGGCCAAGCTCCAAGCTTTCAGACAGTGGTCTTTCTCAGTTGTATCTTAAGATGCCAGGGATTGGACCTGGGACCTTCTCCAGGCAAAGCAGTTTTTTGATAGGCTTCCCTTACTCCTTGGTAAGAGAGGCAGTGAAGGAAACCATCTATTTTCCACAGAAAGTACTGTTACAAATACTAGGCTGACTACTGAATGAGTAACAGTGAACTAACTCACAAAAAGACATTCTTTTCACCCCCTAGTACGTGCAGCTTAGGCAGTCACCTCACTCTGCTTAATCATCCAAACACAGAGTTGTGAGTACTCCCTAGTAACCCTAGAGATCCAAGAATCCTAGAGTTGAAAAAGACCTCAAAGGCCATCCAGTTCAATCCCCTGCCATGCAGGAAATCACAATCAAAGTATCCCCAACAGATGACCATCCAGCCTCTGTTTAAAGATCTCCAAGGAAGGAGACTCCTCCACAATCCGAGGGAGCTTGCTCCACTGTCAAACAGCTCTTATTGTCAGGAAGTCTCTCCTAATGTTTAGATGAAATCTCTTTTCCTCTAGTTTGAATCCATTGCTCCAGATCCTATTCTCTGTAGCATTAGAAAATAAGCTTGACTTTTAGTGATTATGGCATTCCCTTCTAAATGTTCACAGACTCTATGTTTAATGATCTGCTCTAAAATCTTTCCTGGTATTGATGTCAGACTAACTGGATAATAATTGTTGGGATCCTCTTTTTTCCCTATTTGAAGATGGGGACGTTTGCCCTCCTTCAGTCTGCTGGGACTACTCCTGTATAGGATGGATATATACTCATTCTCCAGCACTGAAATATGAGTTGCTGTATCAGATTCAGAACCAGTATCTGCTATGTGAAAATCTCTGAGCCAGCTGAACATATCTAACAGTTAGCAAATGCCTCATAACTCTTAAGTAAAACAGGTTTAATCTCTGTGGCAGATGTCAACAGTTATATTCACCTTCCAGCCTTGTGAAATGGGTCTTTTTGAGCTTCCAGCCAGATGCTGGACAAGAGAGAGACCACCACAAAAAGGACTTTTGGAGGACCTTTCACAACTGCTCATCACTTCAGAAAGAGGTATTTACTGTCCCATTGAGGCCTGGTTCATCATCCAGGATGTTATGCAGTGATCCATGGTGAACACGTTTCTTCTTGTGGTAGCAAAAATACCAAACCAAGATAGATATGACCATGACAATGAGTGTGCAAGCCAATCCCACTGCTATATAGGCATATGATATCTGACGGGAAGGGGTCCAAACAAGACGACAGGGCCCATGCTCCTGAAAGCCATTGTCTGTAGGGCTGGAACCAGCCTGGTTGTAGGCAACAACACAGAACAGATATTCCTGGCCAGGCAACAAACCTGAAACAGCTGCCAAGCGGAAAGTGCTGTTAAGGGCAGGCCCAGAGATGAAGGCCCCATTGATGGGCCGGTACCACAGGCGGTATTCTTGCACTGTTGACGAGGGTGCACACCAGTGCACACTGGCCCCAGCTTCGCTCACATGGATAGTCTGCAGGCGGGGTGGTTCAGGTGCCACAGTTGAGTCTGTGATTCCAGGGCACATGCATTGGCTGACTTTGCTCAGCTCCATGCAGGGAACTTGAAGATGATGACAGTGGTTGTAGTTGCAGCGGGGAGGCAGTGTCTGTGGGAGGCCAGGCTTCTGAGGCTTTACGGTGAGAAGGATGTCATAATCATAATAGTCATAATCTGAATGGTCCCGAGGCATCTTCATGTGAGCAGGTGGAGATGTCTGTTCTTTATTCACAGCTGGGATGTTGCTCCCTGAAGCAGGCAGGAAGATGTGATTCTCTTTGAGGGGAGTGGGCAAGGGATGCCCCAGGCTGGTTGATGAACCTTGGGGGCAGAGTGTCAAGGTCCAGGACACAACCAGAAAAAGTGCCGGGATGGACATGACTCCTATTAATAGAGGAATGAAGAAGGCATTTGATTAAAAAACAAACAATCAGTGCACACAGTACTTTACAACAAGAGCTGGAAACCCGAGCCCCTCTGAATGTTGTTCAATCCAATTCCACCAGTCTAGATCATTGGTCAATGATCAGGCATAATGATGGTCAGAGAGAGACAGATAAGTATAAGAAAGAATGTGGGGAAATATTTTTAAATTATGCCCACAGTTGGTTTATAGTTGTAGATGGTGGCCAAAGCATTTTCCTGGGACTGAAACCTCAAGTACAACACAATATTCCAGACAAAATTAATGAAAGAGCAAGAAAAGAATGACTGTCTCAGGACTGCCTGAGGTGGACAACTGAACAGAAGCTGAGTGAGTTGATTGCTAAAGCTTATTTCAGTACAAGCAATGGGATAGGGTCCTCCATCACCTGAAGGCAGTGGGGCCAGGTTGGAGGTCAACAATCCATCTGTCTCCAAGAAGGAGAAGGGTTGGGGGGTGGCTCATGAGGAACATCTTAAGATGCTGCCTCTCAATATTTGCTGCCCAAGACAGTTGATTCACTTTGCCTAATGACAGAACCAGTATTGTCTTCACTCACCTGGTGTGTAGATGGGGAGGTCAGCACGGTTGTCAGGCAATAGAGGTGTCAGTGGAGAATCTCCAGGACCAAAACTGTGATGGTTGAGAAGAAGGCAATAAACCAAGAAGGAATGTAGCAGACCTGTTGCCTGAAGAGAGATGGTTTTATCTTCTGGGATAACTGGGTCCAGGAACCAAAAGCCAGTGAGATACAGTGGAGAAACAGGAGTTGCCTGTATCAAGGTGGGCCTCTGGCTATCTGGTTGTTGTTGCCTCTAAGCTAGGAGTCTGTTTGATTTTCCAAAGGAGGTGGCCTTGTGATCCGTGGAAATGTTGAGAGATTCTTCTTGCACTTGCTTGGCGGGGAACTGACACAAAGTTAGCTCTTGTGTTGCTGCGGGAGGAACTTTTAAATCCTTCCTACTCATAGCATGACCTCATCCTCCCCCTCTACAAACTCTACCTCCCCCCTTTTCATTTACAACTAGACCCAGCCGGTAGGAAGGAGCAAAGCCAGGGATGTGGAAACAACTGCCCTGGACAGACCCTCCCAGTTCAGGTGTCTGCAAAAAAATAAGTTTCAAGACTGCTCACATCCGGCTTAGCCGTACATCCATTTCAAGAAACAAGCTTTGCTTATGAGAGAGAGAGAGGATCTGGGGAGAGGAAAAATCCAGAAAGAGGGTGTGGACCTGTTCCAAGTCCAAGAGTAAAGGATTATTCCTAGACGGGTGACAAAACAGAGGATATTCATCGCAAACAGACAGGCAAACATCATTTTCCTGGTATCAACCCAATTCTGTCTATGAATTGGCTACACTCATCCAGGTCTCAGACGTTCATTACAGAATCACCAGGGAATGAGTAGCCTTCTATTCAAGCAGGGATTAAGGCGCTGCACTTACACTACAGAAATAATCTGGTTTGATACCACTTTAGCTGCCCTGGCTCAATGCTATGGAATTCTGGGAATTGTAGTTGATGCCACAACCAACTGTGGTTCCCAGAATTCCAAAGCACTGAGCCAGAGCAGTTAAAGTGGTGTCAAACCAGATTATTTCTGCACTGGTGGATGGACTCCAACAAGAACATCTGTTGTATAATTATTTTCTTACTTTCAAGGGGAGGTCACCTCATGATCCTTTACCCTTCCACCCTGATATTGTTATTCCAATTTTATAGATAAACTGAGGCCAACATCTGTGACAATAAGGGCAAAACAGATGCCCTTACCCAGCATTGGATAAGGTGGCTATCTTCAGATGTCAAAAAAGATCTTTTCTTTCTTTCTTTTTAGGCTACAGCTCAGGGCATAGTGGTTTCAGTGTTAGACTATGACTCTGGAGACCAGGGTTCAACTGCCAGCTTGGCCATGAAACCCATTGGGTGATCATGGGCAAGTCACACTCTCTCAACCTCAGGGGGAGGCAATGGCAAACCTCCTCTGAACAAATCGTGCCAAGAAAACCCTATGATAGCTTCACCTTAGGGTTGCCGTAAGTTGGAAATAACTTGAAGGCACACAACAACAACAAACAGCTGCCACACTCCTCCAGCCAGCTTGGCCAGGAAAGTGTAGTCGAAAAATAGCTTCACAAAGCTATACCTTCTCCACCACTCCCAGGACTGGCTCTACCTTTAGTGAAAAACTAGGGAACCAAGCAGGAAGGCATATGCCGGGTGTGTCAGAGGTGGTAGCCCACTATCACCCTAAACAGGGGGCGGCACAGAGTGAAAATAGACTCCTGTCTCATGTGTAGAGGAGGACACTGTACTGTTGCCATATGGAAGTAAAATTCAGTACAAGTTTCGCCTTAGGGTTACCATAAGTCAGAAATGAAGGCACACAACAACAAACAGAATGGTTACTGAAAATGTATGATTATATTAAAATAGACAAATTAACATGCTTGATCAGAAATGGATCAATGGAGAAATTCAATAAAGAATGGTCAGAATTGATAGACTGTTTAAATTTAAAACATAACTGAAGAAATAGAGGAATAGGGGATTAAGAGGAAAAGGTAAAGGTAAAAAATGATATTACTATAGAAATGGATAAAAGACGGGAAAGAATAGCAGAAGAACAATAAAACAGAGTTTCAATAGAATACAAGTACAAATGAAAGTGAATAAAGTAGTTCTAGCAATTATAAGAGCCAGTGCGGTGTAGTAGTGAGAGTGATGGACTAGGAAACTAGGAAATCATGGTTCAAATCCCATCTCAGCCATGAGACCCACCAAGTGACCTTGGGTGAGTCATGCTCTCTCAGCCTTAGAAGAAAGCAATGGCAAACCCACTCTGAAGAAACTTGCCAAGAAAACCCCATGATAGGTTTCACCTTAGGATTGCCATAAGTCAGAAAGAACTTGAAGGGACACAACAGCAACAACAAGCAATTATATCCCACAAGCAGAGGTTAGGAAGTCATTTTATTTCAATAAATGTATCTTTTAGTTGAAAGAGATATGTATGTACAGTGGGCCCTTGGCATTGGCTGGGGTTTGGCTCAGGGATACCAAAATCTGTGGATGTACAAGTCCCATCAAATACAGTTGCATAGTAAAATGGTGTCCCTTATATAAAATGGCAAAATCAATGTTTGCTTTTTGGGAGAGAAAGAGAATACTGTCAAGCTGTGGATGGCGGAATCCATGGATAAAAAAAATACTTGGATATGAAGGTCCAACTGTATGTATATAGTTATATGATTAGTGAATAGACAGGGCTACGAGACAACTCATTTGAACTGACAATTTTAGAAATGAAAAGTATGTCCTGCTTTGAGATCCTTCGTGTTCGTCAAAAGATTATTTCCTTGTTACTTAACAAGAGGCATAGCCTTTTTTTACAACATTAAATAAAAATGCCATACCCTACATTTCAAATTATTTTATTCCCAGCAGATCCAGCTCCTCGCCAAGAGTCTTGTCCCTCAATTTAAAAATTCAGTGCTTGAGAAAGAATGTACAGGGTTGTTTTTTTAAAAAAAGAAAGCATAATTAAAACAAGCTTTCTTAATCAACGTTGCCAAAATATGAGGGTTGGGCTAGGGAGGATTGACTCAAACATGCAGGGACATTAAGTAATTTCAGAAGGAAGGAAGTGGGGCATATGGTTCAACTAGAATATTTTATTTTACAAATCTGATTATTGAAATTTGTGCCTAGTCATGATCACTGGTTGCTGACTCAGCAGTCTTGTGCATTTTTGTATAAAAGCCAGTCCGGGGCGGGGGGGAAGAGAGAAAGAATGGGTTTGGATGAGTACGAATCTGAAACATCCAGCTAGTCATTGATTTTAGGCTTATAATTTGGTTACATACCGGAGGGAAATTCCAATTAATGCCATGTCATTACGAATGAAGAAATGTTCTATTTGTTTTTTGGAAACAGCATGCTCAAAGCCCTTCTCAGAACTCCACAGTTTAAGTGTTGGGTTGGCAAGGAGTGGTTTGGCTCTGTTAAGGAAAGAGATCTCCATGGAAAAGGGATATTTGGTAGAATTATTTTTGGCAGTCAAGCAGAACAGTAAGCGCCTTTGCAACTAGTTCAGAAAACAGATGGTTTAGATGCAAAAGGGGAATCTGATAAAATAAATGGAATTGAGAAGTTGGGGATTTACATTTATAGTTAGCAGTATCTTCAGTCAGAAGGTTCTGAGACTTAGACTGCATCCGCATTGCAGAAATAATCCAGCTTGACACTGCTTTAAGTGCCACAACAAACTACAAAGGTTTTCCAGAATTCCATAACATTGATATAGAATAAGAACTAATTCAGGCAATGAAATCTGTGAAAGTGAATGCCTTCTTCCTTTTTATAGAAAAACTGGCTTCAGCCTGGGGAAAATGCCAGATATTCATTGCAATGTAAATACAATGAGAAACACATGTACCCAAGTATTCTCTATCTAGGTAAAGACATCAGTACTGTAGATTGATCAGGACTATCCTCTCTAAACAGTGAACTAGATGATTAGTTCTAGATAATAATATTTGTTTTAATTGGAGATCAACTGAGGTCCCCTAGACACCTCCTATTTCATTGAGACACATGGAACAGCTGATTAAACTTTGTGGGCTCAACAAAAAGGTAAAAATAAAGCCCAAATCAGACCGCTTACAGCAGCCTGAGCCATATGAAACCACTGTTTCAGATTTACAGACTAATAACTGCCCCAACATGCTACCAAACATGATGATATTCTTTGGTATTGGTAAGGTACAATAACATCCCGAATCAACAAAGCAGAGACATCTTAATTGGACAAAACAAAATGCACAAAATACATAATGCATCACCTCTTTTTCTCATCTTGTGACACATCTCCATTTTTTTGTTTGTGGGATTTTGGATGCTACCCATGAATATGTTTTCTGGTATTGCTAAGGTTATACTAACATGGATAAAGAAATATATCTAGAAAAGGATGTCCATTAACAGAATTATAGTAATAGATGCTCTTAAGATGCTGACAGTGTTCAAGGAAATTAACCCTTGAATGTCAATATACACACAGAAGCCTGTTAAGAGATGTACAGTTGGACCTTTGTATCTGAGAGATTTTCTTTCTGGACCACCACCACCACCCCCCACACACAGACACCAAAATCCATGAATGCTCAAGCCCTATTTTAGTTCATGGTAGCATGGTTGCGTGTATGCACTGCCATTAAGAAAAACGGGGCTTGCCGTCCACTGATTGTTAATTCCACAGATGGGAAGTCCACCGACACAGAGGGTGGACTGTATAGTTCCTCAGATAAGAATGTATACCTGAAAGGATGGTTGGCTAAATTGTACTGTTAATATGATACGAGGTTATTAATATGATACGAGGGACAGACTTTTGTACATGTGAAAGCTTTTATGAAATGTCTCTATAAAAGATTAAAAGTCTCAGTCTTATGAAAATCCTTATGAAAGTGAACATCTGGAAAGCCAAATTATACAACATAATGTATGATACCTTACATGCAATGGAAGAGAATGAAGCTTAAGTGCCCAGACATTGACACATCTGTTTCTCCGTATAAGGAATGTAAATGTTTGTATATTTATATATCTACATATAATAAATAACCTAAAATAATACCAAAGAGCCTGCTCATTTCCCATGTACATATCCTACAATTCTAACATGCAAGAATGCTTAAATTGGAGAGTTGATGTTAACTCGGCTTGTTAACCACCATCATGAGTTGGGCCCAGACAGAATCCAGATTAGCTTGCAAGTGACAAGGACCC
>CM034711.1:7220180-7242564 GCA_020142125.1 Phrynosoma platyrhinos
AGAAAGAAAGAAAGAAAGAAAGAAAGAAAGAAAGAAAGAAAGGAGTGGACTAGCAAGCAGTCAGGCAAGCAAGTAGTCGGGAACTGCTCCTCAGCACTGATGTCAACAAACACTAACCTATTCAGAGTTAACCAGGGCACATCGTACACACAATGCAGCTCTCTGCTACCAGCTGCCCACCCTGCATCCTTCTTGCACTCCTCCTTTTCTCCATTTACCTTCTCATCAATAGTCTCATACCTCCTTTTCATGCACTGGCACCACAATTCCTCTGCCTCGCTCCGAGGCCAATTCCACCAGGCCTCAAATCCTCTCCCTCCCCCTCTTTTCCATTTCCCAGTTCATTTCAGATCCCATCAAAACATTCTGAAGGGTATGACAGAATCACAGAATCTTAGAGCTGCAAGAGGAGCAGATTTAGAATTATAGAGTTGGATGATACCACAAGGGCCATCCAGTCCAACTCCCTGCCATGCAGGAACTCACAAAACACTTCCATGTGCACAAGACCCTTTTCAGTCGGTGTTTGGTGATCCTCTGCTTCTGGGGAGAAGAGTTCAATCCACTCCACCCTCACAGCAGATTGAACACACAGGCCCAGCAAGTCAGCCTTTGTCTTGGTACCTGTCATGTGGCTGCTCACTTGCTCAGTCCATCTCCTCTCTGGAGCAAAGCAGCCACGTGACAGGAATCAAAGCAAAGGCTGGTGCTCTGGGCCTACACATTGCCATTCAATCTACTCCAGCTGCAAATTGGCAAGAAGAACCAAGAGAAAAGTCCTCCCTCTCCCTCCAGTGCCACTGGATGGTGCAATTGTTCATGGTCCCATGCTCTGGTATTTATTATTATTATTATTATTATTATTATTATTATTATTATTATTTTAAATCTTAAGTCTTTCGGGGAGGAGATCCACACCAACGCAATATATTTAAAGGACTTCCCTGGTAAAGAAAAGGTTAAGCACCACTGGTATAGATAAACCTGAGTTAGGGCCTTTGCAGACTGCCAGAAATAGTGCACATTAAATTGAGGCACTGCCCTAGCTCAGTGCTAGGGAGTCATGGGAATTGTATTTTTTTCTGGGATACTGAGCCTTCTCTGTCAGAGAGCTCTGGTGCCACAATAAATTACAGTTCCCATGATTCCCTAGCACTGAGCCAGGGCAGTGCCTCAATTTAATGTGCACTATTTCTGGAAGTCTGCAAAGGCCCTTAGATGAAGTAAAGATCTGACTTATAATAAGGCAGTTAGCAATGTCTCTGTCATCTGGTAGAGGGTTATTTACTTAGGAAGGGTTGGGGAGTGTATGGTCCTCTAGATGTTGTTAGAATGCAACTTTGAATGGCTATAATGACTAGAAGTGACAGAAATTGCAGTCCAATAGCATCTGAAGTATCACATGCTCTCCAGCCTGGAGCAAGATGATCCTTTCAGATTGTGACAACAGATGAGATCCAAACCACAGACTTCTAGATTTGCAGTTTAGTCTCAAAGGTGAAGAGCTAAGGAATATGCCAGAACTTGAGTTTTTCCTCCTAACGAAGTGCCATACAATTTTCTGTCAATCTACAGACAATGTATGACATTGCTTTTGTTCCATAAAACTAAAGGTTCTGGAAATTTTAAATACTGAACCTTCTTAAAATTATTTTTGAATTCACATGTGAGACACTCATATAGCCAAATTCTATAACAACTTGAAGATTAACATTTGTTGTGAAATGGGCTTTTGCCAGCAATAATTCCAAGGAAAGAAACACAATGTTCTGTACTCAAACACTGATTTAAAAATCAATGAAAATGCCTTGACTGAAAATACCACTTACCTTCATTCACCTCCTTGTCCAGGCTGGAGTTTGTTCCAGAATTAGGTTTTTGAATGTTGCTCTTTTGATCTGTTATCATAGCTACTGTGCAGAGTTGAGAGCAAAAAGTGATGAGAGTGTGAGTAGAAAGAAAGGCCAGAAATCATGCTATAAAAATGAAGGATATGGAAGGAGAGGCAAGGAATCACTGTCAAAACATCTACACAAATACACCTAGTTGTTTGATTGCATGGCTTTGATAGAATATACCTTGAGAAATGTTTTCATTCTCTCACTTCCAAAATAAGATCTAGAACAGAGAGGTTCTTTGTAGTCTGTGAGTTCCATTTAGGAAATTCCTGGAAAACTGCATAATTTAAAAACTGTGTTTACTTGATTTTGCACTTAATAAAGATGGTGGCCATTTGGACCAAGGCCAGAATATTGAAAAGGCTAATAGGTATGGTACATAGCTTCAGCGCTGCAATTTTTATAACGAATTGCTGGTGCAGTACTAAAAATATATAAAGGAACCCTTTTCCAGCAGCCTTGTTTATTTTTTTCACAAGATGGTGCTGTTTTTCACTGTGGATAATAAAAAAAATAATTGAGACCAAATGGGCCTAGAAAATTTTGAAAACCACAAATCTAGAGATTTCTTAGAAGGTTGAAAGCACTGTTTGAACGTAAACCAGAGACTACATGTGGCCTACCCCTGAAATTAGGATAAATTCATGGAAATGAGTAATTCTAGCTATGGGAAGTGAAGTCTCCTTGTTTGAAATGGACACTCCCTGTTCAGATGCAGCCTACCCCTGAATCGAACATGATGAAAATGAACATGACCGTAGTCTGACTGTAGGGATATCTGCAAGTCATTTGGTTAGGAAACAAGAGAAGCTGGTTTTCTGGAGTACAACCTTGCTGGAGCACAGTCTAAAAAAGTAACATTTCCAAGCTCTGAAAGACACTGTCAGCATACTTCAGTCTGACCTAATCGAGTATCATGTTTCTAGGTGGATAGGATATGAGAATTGTCTGAACACAAAAGACAAAGCTGAAAAAAAGACCTGATTTCAACAGCTCTTCTCCTTCGGTAGCCCCCAAATCCTCTGTCTGTGGTGGGGTAATTGCCTCTTCTTCCCGAAAGTCTATGGGAGAGAAAAACTGGCTATTGAAAGTCTTATCTCCACTTTGTCAGGAGTCACAAACATATTCATTTGTTGCAGCAAAATCAGAATCTTGTAGCAGTTTAAAGGCTAACAAGTTGACGAGCTTTCATCGCTTCTCAAAACTTGTGCAATAATAAATTTATTAATTTTTAAGGTTGTTGGTAACTATCTTTGAGTAGACTTCAACCCTATGTATGAGACATCTCCAAGCCCTCTATACACCACTGCTCTGTTTAGGTCTTGTAGATTCAAGCCTGTGACTTTCACAGGATATGTCATTCTAGGTTCTAGCCAAGAAAAATAAAAATAATTTTTAAAATCTTTCAATATAATTTTAAAATGAGGAAGATTAATGTCCTGTGTGTAAATTAGCATTTTTGCTGTGCATTAGTCTAGCTTTGCATTTATTAATTTTACGGGCTCATCACATAAAGCAATGGTTAAAATTCAAACTAATTTTTTAAGTTTTAAAAGATACAGAAAGGCACATCGTGGTTAAGAGCTGCTTCTGTTATTTATCCTCTCAGATTGATACTGGAAGTTCCCTCAGATTCCAAAGCATAGGACTGGTCAAACTATACTTTATCAGTTAAAATATTACGCCACACCAATTTACAATAATCATGGCTTAAGAATGTGCTGTACTAAATTTGAGTTTGTACTGACTGCACTTTGCTTTCATTTTATGTTTTGGCACTTTCAGGCAGTGACCATTAATGTTATTATATCTCACCTGTCAGATATACAGCTAGGCCTCTCAGGAAATAAAATGCAATGCAACAGAAAGATGGAAAATGTATTAAATTGCTTGTCCCTCTGTCCAAACAGTGGGTTTCTCAAATAGAGGCTCCTACTATTTTCCTCCAGCTTCCTTCCAGCCAGGTACTTACTAGCCCTGGCCCATATACTGCAATGGCTCAATGCTTTGGAATTACCTTCTTTAGAGATCACAACTCGCCGGGAAACATCTTCAGTCGGCTGTAGGGCTTCAGATTTTTCCCGGACAGACAGCTATGAAAAATTGGGAATAGAGAGAAAACAATTTAGCAAAGAAGTATATACCTAGCTATTCCATTTGCAAAATTCATTTCAGATATAAGCTATTCACTCTTTTGGAACAACTAGGACAGAGTGGAGGACCTGTGCCTCTCTGGATCATTTGACATGCTGGCTGTGGAGAAGTACAGGACAAAGATGCATGATTCCTCACATTTTAATTTGAGGGCATTTTGCTTTATTACATTATATATCCAACTTCCCTATCCATATTATCCTCCAAACAGACTGTAATTTAGGGGGAGAGCATGTGACTGGCCCAAACTCACCTGATAAGATTCATGACATCTTGTCCCTGTCTCGGTCATTAACAACCACACTGATACTTACAGAATTAATTTTATTTTTAATGGAATGTTAGTGGACACAGGAGCCAGAATCACATTGGTTAGTGCAAACTAGAGTGGAAGCAGTGACTCAACTGTTGAATAGTGAGTTAAAACATAAATCTCATTAATTCGGTGGCTCTAATCAGTACTAACAATAGGATTGATGAACCACAATGGATTAAATTACTGTTGCAGGGGTAATCCAGGAGTGAACAACTGTTTTTTTACAGAGGGCTGCACTCTCTTAGGGTAATTTATCCAGGCCTACATATTGACAATGGACATGGTTAAAATGAGTAGCGGAGGGGATCAGAAAAGGTGAGCTAATTCTTTCTCCCATAGGCTGTTTGGAAAGGACAGGCTACTCTTACAGAAACCTGAACTGATCATTTGCAGAGAGCTTTTGAAATCAAGCTGAGGACTGTTTGTGGCCTTAGGTTGCTTATCTATCCTAAAATCAACCGAAGACCCTCCCTTCACAATCCACCTGTGTTTTTTTCCCAGCTCTTCCCAATATACCTTGAAAGAAGTGGAAACCATGAATATGAGATTATTTTCACAAAGGTGTCCGGTCCCTTCCAATTCTATGATTCTACATAGACCATGATGGATTTCCAGAATCTGCTCCACAATGTGCAGCAAAAAGGAAATCTTCTGCAGTGGCCCACTCTGACTCATGGGAAAAGAACCATAATCAGTTTTAATGACCCATGTCCCATCTCAAACCTGCACAGTAAGAGACTCTCTGGGCCACATGCTGCCCCAGATCCACTGCAGATAGCTGAAGAGGACGATGACACTCAGGAAAGTGAAATTGCTGGCAACCCCCAAAATGGCAGATGTCACAGGGAAGTTGTAGAGCAGATACCTATGGGAGAGAGAGACCAGGAATGATAAAGATCTTGTCTTTTGACATTTTGTTCCTTAATTTCCTTTGCAGTTATCCCTCTTAACAACTCTGATCAATTCTGTCAACAGCAGTATACTTCCTGGAATAAGAGATGAGAAAGTCTCTTGCCAGCTAAAGTCTTGGGAAGCCATTGCCAAATGGACAATAACTCAGACTGCTAAATGATGCTGGACTAAAACTCTCTTGTTGATCATACTGTCAGGGATGTTTAGCTCCTCCCTGTTGTCATTAGCATCTAAAGACCTTTTTATTCAAGGACACTTTTGGTTTTTAACATGCTGCAGCAGACAAAATCTTTACTGGGGAGTTTAGTGTTTGTTATTTCATTCTGTTGTAATGATGTTTTAATGCTTTTTATCCTGTTTTTAATTTGTGTTTTTAACATTTAGTTTAACTGTGGTTTACCTTTTTTATTAAGAATGTTTTAAACTGTACATTGTACACTGCCTTGAATCCCATGATGGGAGAAAGGCAAGAAACAAATAAAATAAAATAAAATATTTAACTCATTCAAAGAAAACTGCACTTTATGTTTGCAGTCCTGTTATGATACTATTCATGTGTACGTTCATGTAACAGAAGCATGGTTCCTCTACCCTGCTAGTTACAGAGGAGACAAGAGAATGTACTTGGGTGGGTGGATAACCACATGTTTTCCATGTAAGAGGCATCAGGTTCAACTCCTGACATCTCCAGTTAAGATGATTTCATGGTAGTGATGAGAATGACATCCCTCTGTCTGAGACACTGGGGGAGTTGCTGTCAGTCCAAGTAGACAATATTAGGGTAGCTGGAGCAATGCTCTGACGTCTTAACACTACAGCTCCAAAGTGATATACTGCTTCTCAGCCTAAACTTCTACATATCTTTCCTCCAATCCCAATTTGAGAAAATACCCCCTACCCTGTAGCCCACTCCCCAATAAGCTTATCTATAGGCTGCTCCCACACTCACCGTAGTCCAGTAAAATGGGCATGGATTCGCAGTTGGGCACCATAGATCTGGATCTTTGTGGTCTGTATTTCAATTACAGCCCCAACTGTTGGATGATACTACAGAGAAGGAACTGAAAGTCAGTATTGTGGAAGCTGAGGAACAGATTGCAAAAACAAACAAACAAACAAAAAACCCATGTTGCCTACCCAGATTGTAAGGACATCCTTCCCATGAACATTTCTGTGAGGCGGACGAGTGCCAAATATTGAGTATGAGAGACTGAAAGAGCAGGGAAATGCAAACTCCAGTCTACTCAGAGGAGCAAAAAACCAAGGAACAAAATACTACTTCTCACCGAGTCCTCCTTGTAGTCAGAGAACAGCTCAACTTCCAGTGTCTGCTTCTGCTCTGTGAAACCAGCCAAGAAAAGGCTGGCAAAAGCCAGGGTGTCAAGAATCTGAAGCAGGCTTGATCGATAGTGAAGCATTGCCTAAACAAGGGAAGTAGCAAATTTGGTCACTGGGCTGCCATTGAGAAGCTGTCATTAAGGATGTGCATCTAAGGATCTTATCATTTAAAAGTTATTGAAGCTTTGGAAACAATCATATTTAACCCCTAGACACTACAACATGATGGGAAGCAGAAATACTGATGATATAAGATCAAGACACAAAACAAATAATGATTATATACAAACCAATAAACTTTCGTCCTGCTACCAACCTGGCTGAGGTACAGTGCTTTAGTCAACATTTTCAAAAAGAATAGAAGAGAAGATATACTCATGGAAACAGTTCATCAACACACAACTGCAACTTGGACGTACAGATCTGGCTGAGGAGGAGATGATGCGACCGCCTTTGGTGTAACAGGAAATGACCACCATGAACATCCCTAGGTTCTGGTTGACTGGTGACTCTGGTAGCTCCATCTCCAGTGAGATGCGATATGGCTGGCCATACATAAGGACCTGGAAGGTAGACAGGATTGCATTAAGCAAGAGAATATGTATAACTATGGACCTTTGGAGGGCTTTTATTTGTTTATGGCACTATTATGCTGCATGGCTACAAAGTCTCTCAAAGCTGCTTATATATCAGTAAAAAAAATAGTACAAGATAGTCCTGTAACCTCATGATTTATAGTCTGAAAAAGACTTGGCACAAAAGGGATGGAGAACATTGAAAAAAGAACACACAGGTAACATTTTACCCTCTTAAGGGGTGGGTGGGTTTGGGAGTTCTTTTGGATGTGTATCATATCTGTATGGTAATTTTAATGTTGCAAGCCGGGATATAAATAAATAAATAAATAAATAAATAATTTTTAAATCTTTTGAGGTTCATATTTAAGACAGCAATAATGCAGACTTTTTAAAAGTCTTTTAATCAGGACAACAGGTCAGAAAAAGAGGAGACAAACACTGCTGACTAGCCAAGCCTAGAATTGGAAAGGGTCCCATGAGCCATCAGATCAGTTCAATGCAGGATCTCTGGCTAGAGCAGGGGTAGGTAACCTTTCCCCTTTAAGGGCCGAGGGACTTCAGCTCCCAGAATCCCAGGAGCTATTGGCCAACATGGGACTATTGGCCAACATGGCTGAGGCTTCTGGGAGCTGAAGTCCCTCGGCCCTTAAAGGGGAAAGGTTGCCTACCCCTGGGCTAGAGCATCCTCAGTAGGTAGCTGTCCAGCCTCTTTTTGAGGACGTTCAGAGGAAACTCCACCATGTCTGGGAAACTGGTTCCATTACCAAACTGCTCTTATTGTCAAGAATTCCTTCTAATGTTCAAACAAAATTTATTCTCCTGTAACTTAAAACCATTAGACCTGGTTCTATCCTCTGGGGCAGCAGAAAATAAGCCTGCACCCTTTTCCTTGTGGCAGCCCTTGAGGTTTTTAAAGAGATAATGTCACTTCTCAAGTCTTCTCTTCACTAAGCTGAAGAGAAGCTCTTTCAACTTCTCCTCATTTTTGTTCTCCATACCTGTTATCATCCTTTTCACCCTTCTCTGAATTCATTGCAACTTTTCTATATCGTTCTCAAAATAAGTTGATGGAAGAAATACAGAATTTGGAGGAAAATAGAAGAAATTTTTTGATTATACTAAACAGCTCTATTATTCTATGGCCTTTTATGCAAACTGAAAAGTAAAGCTTGAAAGAATCCTTGACTCAGCACTTGTAAATGCAAAAGTAAGCAAACAGCTGCAGTAACAAAGCATAGAGCAAAGAGTTGCCACAACACCAACGCATATTATCAGATAATCAACTTGGCTCTGAATAACAGGAGGAGTAAGACTCTGTCTAGCAAAGGTAAGAATAAAAAACTCATAAGATAGAAGAGTTTATTCTTCCAAAGCTATCTTCTATTTCTGAAAGTTCTGAAATTCCTACTTTGAACAGAATTGTACTGCTTGATAGTGGGAAAGAGAAGAGGAAACTGGGTTAAGTAAGATGGGTGTTGAAGAAATGAAAATGTAGTTGCAGCTCCAGCAGACAACAGCATACCATTTGTACCTTACACTAATCTGATAGCACATTTGCGGGTTTATTTGCTGTTTTGATTAATCTGTTCTCTCTAGGAATCTCTAGGTCTTCCAGCGCAACTCTGCCAGAAGTTGACCATAGAGTTGTGCTGGAGAACATAGAAGTTCCTACAGAAAACACTTCTCTAGGCATTTGTAGATCCTCCAGCATGATTCTATGATCAACGTCTGGCAGATGTTGACCATAGAATTGCACTGGAGGACCTGGAGATTCCTAGAGAGGTGTTCTCTCAGGTAAAAAGAATAGGGTTTTTATTTATGTTTTTTCCACATTCACAGGGTCCTTTACCCCTAACCCCAACAAATGTGGAGGGACCACTGTATATTAACAGCCTGGACTCTTCACATGGGTCCGGCCCAGGGGCCGTAGGTTGCTGACCGCTGCTCTAAAGTAATAACAGATGTCTATCCCTTTTAATGGACAATGCTATGTTTTTCGCTATTTTTCTTGTTGCAGTTTCCACCTCACTTTTTAGAATTTAGGGTTCATCTTCATATGGCTCTTCACTCCATGTCTTCTGTGTATTGCATCCAACATCTTTTTATTCCTTCCTGGTCTTGAATTATGTTATTTTTATTGTCATAGATCACCCCTCATCCCAGTCCTTGGTTTGAATTTTCCTTTGATTTCCCAGCTCTTGATGAACTCCTGTCCACTAGAATACTGTCTCCCTCCCCCTCAATAACTGAGTTTAAAGCCCTCCTGATCAAAATTTTGAGACCGTTGACAAAAACGTTTCTGCAAATTGCCAGATGTCTCCCCCTCCTACAACTGCAGGCCATAGTCCAAGAACCACCTGCATTCTTGGTGGCACCATCTGCGGAGCCAGCTGTTTATCTCCACTATTTTCCTCTCTCTTCCTGGACCATGCCCTTCCCATGGGAGAAGAAATGAGATGACAACTAGTGCACCCAGCTTTCAGCTTCCTACCCATAGCCTCATATTCCCTTATGATATTTTGAAGGCTGTGCTTTGCAGAGTCATTGGTACCCATGTGGACCAAAAGGAAGGAGTAATGGTCAGGAGGCTTGACAGTCTTATTAACCTCTCTGTTGCATCATGGATTTTTGCCCCACGGAGACAACACACCTTCCAATACATATTGTCAAGCCTGCAAACCACTGCTTCTGTGCACCTCAGAAAGATGTCCCACCACCACGTGCCTCCTCCGAGACTTGGCGGCAACCATCCCCTTTGTTGATTCTGTTATGGTCTCCAGCACATTCCCTAGTACTAACCCTGCTGCTCTTCCTCACCATCACTGATAAGGGAAAGAGCTTCAAATTGATTCTGTATGTGCAAGCTGGCAGAACAATCCTTTGATTTGTCACATTCCTGCAAATGTCTACCTCCTGTGAATAGCAACTAACTTCTTCCCCAGAGGCATTTCATAATGCAGTAACTCTCCACACAATTTAACTCACCTGTTGGTCCCGGCTATCTTTGATGAAAGAAATGTTGGCAATGGGAAAGGAGCACAGTTCTGGTCCAGGAAGGCCACAGTCTGTCCTGAAAAAAGTGGAAGCCCCCCCAACCCCAGCAAAAGGTCACATTTAGAATATAAAGCGCTTAACTGAATCAGATTGATACTTCAGCATCTTGTTTTTCAAGCTGACCAATAAGATGTCTCTGCAAAGCTCAGAAATAGCACACATGGTCAAGAGCCATCTCTCGACATCTATGACTTAGTAACTGGTATTCTATAGCACACTGCACCCAGTTAGGGAGGATCCATCTAAGCCATTATGATTAGGAGGAAAAACTATAGTGAATCTGAGCACACCATTCTGTTCTCCCAGTAATCAACAAGTGGAAAGTAAGCAAAATAAGGATATCACGTACCCTCCATTTGTATTTTCCAACAGGTGGTATTTAGACTGACTAAGAAGATTGCAGTCCTAATTACTATGGTTGAGAGGAACAAATGAAATGCCACACAAAGTATGACCATATGTACCAACTCAGGACTTCAGTTGAAAGCTCAGAAGAAGGATATAAGTACATTAGCACCTCTTGGTCCTGCTTCTCAGCAATTGCTACTCACAGAACTTCCTCTGATCTGGCAAAAATACATAGACAACATGGAAAGTAGCCAAGGGCAGCCTTATAGTGTGTAGTTTTATTCTCAGTATTCTCTCTTCATTATTTTGTTTGAATCCTTTGCAAAGCCATCTCACCATCACGGTTAGTGAAAGGCACTCACCACATCTTGTGATGATATACTATATATATTCATGTAGAAGTCTAGAAAGTTTAGTAAAAAATTGACCCCAAAAAGATGTTGACTTATCCATGGGTCAATATAATTCTTACTAAAAAATGAACCAACCTCTTCTCTGAGTAGAGTGGCATTAGATGAGGGCTTAGTCCATCCCAGGAGAACTTAAAAGAACCACCAATCCCCTCTGCCCTCTCTTCCATGGGGCTGTTTCTGAGCTTTTAAAATGCCTGGACAGTGGTGGCAGCTCTTTGACACTTCCCCTCAAAGGAGCGCCAAAAGATTTGAAGTATTTGAATACAATATTTGTGTATATTTTTCATCCTTTCTGTGTTAAAAAGGTCGTTATCACATTAAATTTAAAGGCTATAATAACTGCTAACATAGTTGCCATTTGCTTTGCTTTGCCTTTTCATTCTTTTTGACATGGATGCAATTTCTTAACATCACCTGTGCCTGGTCATCCCCCCCCCCCTACACATTGCACAGCCACCATTTATGGTATTCCCTTCTCATCCTTCACACCTTTAGGATGAGCACAAACAGCTATGCCTGCTGGAATTTTGTAAGTTCTTTGGCATTGTTTTCCTTTGCTTCATCTTTTAGATCCTTTGTTACATGCCCCTAAGCTTTACTCTCAACTTATCCACTAGTCATATTAATATCCATAATTTCGGCTCCAAAACCTACTCTTGACTTATACATGAGATCAACTTATAGCCAAGTATATATGGTAATTCCACAAATCAGTCACCTTCTGTGTAAAGTCACATTTCCTTTTGTCTGATCTCAGTCTTCTGCCAATGAGTTAACCTGAGTGACACTGACTTCTGGAAATGTGGGAGAACTTGTCTGTCTACTTTGTCTGCACCAGCTTCCTCCAATCTCTGTCCATGTGAATAAGATGACAGAGCTAGTCAGGGATGACATGCAGACCAAGAAATCCAGAACGGCACCAACTGAGAAAGGATGATCTGCATCATGTATCATTTTTCTTCATGTTCTTCCTAACCTAAAAAGCCATAGTCTTTACTCCTAGAGAAGTTATTTACAGTTTTAGCTGCCTTATTTCTTTTATCATCCAGTCTGGTAATTCCAGTTATCTCAAATACCCACTGGTCACACTAGCATTGTAATCCTCACCGTGGTGCAAATCTGTGGTAGACTGCAGTCAGGGACTCACATGTTCCTCTATACACACCAACACTAACGGAAATCCCTATAATAGAAAATAAGCACTGCAAGGTTTTAATCCAACCTCCCCCTACCACACATATACTAGTCTTCCAATTTCAATTTCTTTTGTATAAATTATTTTGTGCTAAGACACACATAATTACATACACTTTCCCCACCACTACCACCACCTGCTTAGCTGAAAAAGATACCAAACAGGCACATATTCAGGACTGTGATATATGGAAGCCAGGAACACAAGCTGTGGGAGTTTGGGCACTGTAGTCTAAAACTAACTTTTCTAAGATCTAGAGAGAACCAAGAGTCAAGGATTTACTTGGTATGCAGGAGTTGCACTTCCTGGCATCTCTACTTAAAAGGACCTGGTAATCACAATGTGTTAACTTGTATGTGCCTTGAATTTCCTCGAACACCAGTTACAATAATTGTATGCCCTCACTAGTTAGATGTTTCATGGCTTGTAACATTCCAATATGTGCTTCTAAAGTAAATAAACATATCAATAATTAGAAACCAAAGATTTACTTTTAGAATTTTAACTACAATGGCAACTAAATATATTTTTGGCCATAGAAACTTCTACTAATTACTTTTAACAAGTTTCCAAGCTCTATAAAAATGGGTATGAGCATATGGATAGAAGCCTCATGACTTCCATTCCTGTTACAAGATGTCCACACATTTTGTTGCTGTAACCATTAGATTAGGAGTGGGCAGATTTCAAGTTTCTGGGACCTACTGTTTATGTTTTTTAACAAAATCTTAAGTTCCACAATCACATTTCTCAAGTTTCTCCTTTGGCCTAGTTCTTTACCAACTGTTATCGTCTGGAGCTTGGTGCAAAAGAACTCTGAGTCCTGGTATTTATTCCGAGCATCAGAAATCAAAGACACCTGCAGTGTTTTTGGGTTTTGTACTTTTAAAATGTTGTACACTGCCTTGAATTCAATGTAAGAAGAAAGGTGAGATATAAATTAAATGAATAAAGATTAAACAAGAGACCAAAACCAGTTTCTCCTCCATCCACCTTCCCTCCACAGCAACATACCTGAATTGGTAATGTACAGGACTGACATAGCTGACTGTAGGCATATAGGAGTAGTAGAAGCTCCCATACAGAAAGACTGAGATCCAGAGGAGAAGCAGCAGGACACAGAGTAAAATGGCTGTCTGCAAGACTGTACGGCGTACACGGAGCATAAGTAGTGTGGCCACTTCTTGGACCCATACCAGAAAGGGTCCAGTGCCCTCCGACATGGCACCAGAAGGAGAAGGCAACAGAGAGGGATCCAGGGGAGCAAAGTAAAGAGCACTATTGAACTGACACACGGAGCAGTAAAATGCCTTCCAATGGCACACTGGGAAAAAGCAGGAAAATGTAACAGCAGTTCCTTGCACAATGCAAAGGCTAGTAAAAAAGAGTTCCCTTGATCCTAGCTGGATGGCAACCAGCCTCCTACTCAGGGGAACGAGAATGACTTCTGTTTTGCATGCCACCCTCCTTGTGTCTCTTGGCGTTCTGGAAGTTGTTTATATCCATGTGAGGGATGAAGGAGACGGAGGTCAGCAGCTTACAGCAAGGCGAATGATAGTCACATAGGCTAGTGTACTGTCATCTTGAGAAACAGGCACTATGTTATCTTGGCACAAGGACCTGGGTAAAACAAAGATATACCAAGCAAGGATTAGCACTCGTTTTATCATAGGGAAGGGAAAAAGAAAAATTAAATAAACAAGAGTGAGCATGAGAATGAGAATGGGATCAGTGAGCTAGCAAGTGAGTTAAAGAAGGATCTGGAGAAAAGGGGGATTTGAGCAAGGGATTTGAAATCTCTGGGAAAGAACAAGGTTAAACAGCAAAAGCATGTTGCATGGGATGTAGGAATCACATTTCTCAAGTTTTTTCTTTGGCCTAGTTCTTCAACTATTAGTCTGATAGTACCAATTGATAGAGCCAGCATAGTGGAGTGGCTTGAGCATGGGACTATGATTCTGAAGGCCAGGGTTCAAATCCAGACTCGGCCATAGAAACTCACTGGGTGACCTTGGGAAAGTCACACACTCTCAGCCTCAGAGGATGGCAATGGCAAATCCCCTCTGAAGAAACTTGCCCAAAAAACCCTATGATAGGGCCACCATAAGTTGGAAACAACTTGGAAGGCACACAACCATCACCACCGCCACCAACCAATAGTACCAACTTCTACTTCAGAAGGCAGCCAGAGGCTCACATGTGCCTCTGCACAAATAAACAATTTACATCTCTGAATATAGAAGGGATGATGTATTAGGGCAAACCATGCTCACTTTCCACAGTGCATGCTGCAATATACTTATATTTGGAGGTATGGATGTGTAATTTACACCACTCAAATTAATGTGTAATTAATTCATGTGTATTTAGATGTGCATCATTCTTACCTAGAGAGATACAACCAAGACACAGATTGACACTTGAATGAGAATGAAGCCTTTGAGACAGAACAAAACCAAAGTTTTTAGACTTTACCTCAGCTCATGGGGAGGGGAGGAAAATAAAGGAAGCAGAAATGCTCTGCTAAAGCAGTGGTTCTTTTGTCCTCCAGACATTTTGGATTTCAGCTCCCAGAATTCTTGATTGTTGATCAAGCTGGCTGGGGCCTCTGGGAGATGAAGTACACAACATCTGAAGTTTGGGAATTACTGTATTAGAGCAAGCATAGGAAGACAATATTTTCCCTAGAAATCCACCACTGAGATCCAGGTGCAAACAGTAATTTGGGTAAAACTCAGGTATGGGGAAACAAACTCAAAATGGGACTCAGGAGGTAGAGACAATTAGCTACTACACCTTACAATTACCTACTGCATTTATGAGCCATGAACTGAACTAACCAGCATGCAAAAATGCGAATGATGCTTTGTATCATGACAATGATTTCAACACAAAATTCTGAACACGTCCAGCAGGGATGCAGAAAGGCCTCACCAAAAGCACCTAGTGCTCCCATTTTTACAGGTGACAAACATTAAGCTGTAAGATAAAAATTGGATAGTCATAGCCAACTCTACCACCCTTCTGCTCTGCAGGATCCTAAAACATTATAACAGTACTTTCCCATTTCACAGCTGGGATATACTAAGGCCCAAAGTTACACAGTGGTGCTCACAGATGATGCAGCAACCACTTTTTGCTGATGTTTATTCAATTAATAGTTCAGAAACTCATTGATCTACCAGATTTCATCCAGAGATATATCAACAGATCCCCTCATCCATCGCTGTGCTAGGGCTTCAGTTATACCGATTAAGGCTTACCTATGCTCTGAGGTCTTGCAAAATGTGTGTATGGGCAGGTAAGGGATTGTTTAGCTTAATAAAAACAGGGAGGAGGACTTCTGAACTACAGCTGTCCATCCACATTTGCAGATTTGACTTTTGTGGATTTGATTATTCACGGATTTGATTAATATGTTATCACTAGGAATCTCTAGGACAGGTCCTCCAGCGTGACTCTGGTAGAAGTTGACCACACAGTCACACTGGAAGACCTAGAGATTGCTAGAGAAAACCCTTTTCTAGGCATGTGTAGGTTCTCCAGTGCAATTTTATGGTCAGCCCCTGCCAGATGTTGGTCACAAAGTGGCACTGGAGGACCTAGAGCAGGGGTAGGCAACCTTTCCCCTTTAAGGGCCGAGGAACTTCAGTTCCCAGAATCCCAGGAGCTACTGGCCAACATGGCTGAGGCTTCTGGGAGCTGAAGTCCCTCGGCCCTTAAAGGGGACAAGTTGCCTACCCCTGACCTAGAGATTCCTAGAGAGATGTTCTCTTAGGTAATAAAAGAGTAGTTTTTTATTTGCCATTTTTTTCACTTTCATGGGAGTCCTGTGCCCCTAACCCCAATGAATGTGAAGGGCACACTGTACTACATTCTAGCACTGGTTGGTTTGGAAGGTTCTCCATACTTACAACCCCATTTTAACCCACCAAAGAGAGCAATTCTGAAGCAAACCACTCACATCTGGACCCTAGGCATTTATCCAAAGAAAAAGACAGGCAGACACCAGATTTTGGGTCACAGCGTCAGAAGCGAAAGGAAAGTCTGGGACAGAGTGACCAGATGTCCTTAACTGCAACGGCACCGCAAAATGTAGGGCATTAAAAGCAACAATGTGGGACCAATATCTTAATTGATAGAATTCGGAAAAGAAGAAAGAAGGGCTATGGATATAATCTTCTTTTCCGAATTCTATCAATTAAGATATTGGTCTATTTGGTTTGTCTCATTGTATTTTGTGTTGTTCTGTCTAATGATATATTCTGTATGTTACAATTATATATATATATATATATATGAGAAGAAACATTCCAATAAAACCCCATGGTTCGCCTTAGGGTGGCTCTAAGTCGGAAACAATTTGAAGGCACACGACAACATGGGCAACTCACACACACTCAGCTTCAGAGAAAGGCAAAGGCAAACCCCTTCTGAATAAATCTTGGTAAGAAAATTCCATGATAGGTTTGCTTCACAGTGGCAATAGGTCGACCTGAAGGCACACTACAACAACTTTGGCAAAAGGCACACTTTCTCAACCTCAAAGGATGGTCATGGCAAACCTCCTCTGAAGAAACTTACCAAGATAACCCTATACAGTTTTGCCATAGGGTGGCCCTATGTCGGAAACGACTTGAAGGCACACCACAACAACATAGAATCATAGAGTTGGAAGAGACCACAAGGGCCATCCAGTCCAACCCCCTGCCATGCAGGAACTCCCAATCAAAGCATCCCTGACAGATGGCCATCCAGCCTCTGCTTAAAGACCTCCAAGGAAGGAGACTCCACTACTCTCCGAGGGAGTGTCTTCCACTGTCGAACTGCCCTTACTGTCAGGAAGTTCCTCCTAATGTTGAGGTGGAATCTCTTTTCCTGGAGCTTGCACCCATTGTTCCGGGCCCTAGTTTTTGGGGCGGCAGAAAACAAACTTGTTCCCTCCTCAATATGACATCCCTTTAAATATTTAAACAAGGCTATCATATCAGCTCTTAACCTTCTCTTCTCCAGGCTAAACATCCCATGAACGAGTCACACTCTCTCAGCCTCAAAAGATGGCTTTTCTCTCAGAAGAAGCCTGCCAAAAAAAAACCCTGTAATAGGTTCGGAAACTACTTGAAGGCACACCCACAACCACATGAACAAGTCACACTCTCTCAGCCTCAGAAGATGGCTTTCATTTTCTCAGAAGAAACCTGTCAAGAGAACCCTGTAATTAGGTTCGGAAACGACTTGAAGGCACACCACCAGAAGCCCCGGGACCCAGCCTAAACTGAGAAAGGCAAGAGGGGAGAGACCCCTGGGCTCCATCCACCTCTATGGCTGAGGAGAAGAAATAAGAAAGGCAAAACCTGCGCGGGTCCCCCTCTGGCTCCTTCCTTCAGTCTCTCCAAAATTGGGCCGAGGCTCTTCCGGGTTTAGCCCCACCCACCCCCGCGTCTCTGGCGAAAGGGAGGATGCGCTCCGAGGCGCCAGCATCTTCGTTCCGTCACGTGGCTGCAGGGATGCTGCCTCCCCTTTGCCTCCCGTTGCTAGGGCAACCAAGCAGCCACCGCTGTGGTCCAGGCCTCCGAGAGAAGGCCTCTGGCAAGGAGGAGAGGAAGGAGAGACAGCGGCGTTTAGTGGGTTGAGAGCATTGATTGGACTACGGCTCAGGGTTCAAATCCCGGCTCAGCCACCGTGTAAAGCCATTCAAACAAAAATCCATCAGGGATACCTTTATTGGCCAAGCAAAATGCCCAATATCCTTGTTGCAAGCTTTCGAAGCTCCATGGGCTTCTTCAGCATCAGGGAAGATGTTACAAATCAAAGAGGAGGAAAACAATTGGAGATGCCTGCATCTTGTTTCAGTCTTTAGTTAAGATGCTAATAATAATAATAATAATAATAAAATCCATCAGTGATCCCTTTATTGGCCAAGCAAAATGTCCAATAGCTTGTTGCAAGCTTTTGAAGCTCCATGGGCTTCTTCAGCATCAGGCAAGATGTTACAAACCAAACAGGAAGAAAACAATTGGAGACATTAGTCAGATGCCGGCATGTTGTTTCAGACTTTAATTAAGATGCTAATAATAATAATAATAATAATAATAATAATAATAATCCATCAGTGATACCTTTACTGGCCAACCAAAATGCCCAATATTCTTGTTGCAAGCTTTCAAAGCTCCATGGGCTTCTTCATCATCAGGCAAGATGTTACAAACCAAAGAGGAGAAAAAGCAACTGGAGATGTTAGTCAGATGCCTACAAGTTGTTTCAGTCTTTAGTCAAGATGGTATGTGGTGGGGATGATATCCCCACTGTGTAAACCCATTGTGGTACAATGGGCAAGTCACACGGTAGTTCTTTGAGTGCAAATTCACACAAATGGGTTGTTTCTGCGCATGGATGCGCAGCAACTTCTGAAACTTTTAGAACTGCTAGGAAGAACTTTAATTGCAACTTGTTGGTGGATTGAGATCTCCTAGGCGTGCCCTCAGGGGTTTGGGCAGTGGTTTCTGTGGCAGAAATTGTCTGCAGATCGGGGATGGTGGTGGATCCTGTCTAGTTGCCCTGTGGACCTGAGACTGAACTGTGATTTTGTTGTTGTTGAGGAGACAGGGGCCCCAATGTCATCTGAGCTTTATTTGAATATTTAACAACAGCAGCCACTAAAAAAACTCCTCCACCTCAAATCAGGTTTCTGAAGCCTACTCAAGCCTTGCTTCTTTACTACCTCTTTACTAAGTCCCACAATGTTCAGTGGAGTGTATTCCCAGGTATGTGAGTGTAGGATGGATGCTTAGAATCCATCTGCACTGGGTGATAAGGTTTGAGACATTTAAGTCTTTTATCTCATATGCTGGAAACATCATAAGAAAAGCAGAATTAGAATCAGAAAAAAGGAAGAGTTAAGATATGAGGAAGCAACATTACCAACCTAATGTATGTGGGTGACACCATAATATTAGCAGAAGACGTTCAGGAATAGGAACAGTTAACAAGAAAGGTCAAAGATGAAAGTGCAAAGGCAGATCTGATGCTGAAAATAAAGAAAACAAAAATAATGATCACAGAAGAAATACACAAATTCAATCTAGACAATGAGAAAATTGAAATAGTTAAAGAATTCCCATATCTAGGATCAAACATTGATCAGAATGAAGACTGCAGTCAACAAATAAGAAGAAGACTAGGAATGGGAAGGTAGCTATAAAAGAACTGGAAAAGATACTGAAGAGCAAAGACATACAACTGAGCACTAAAGTCAGAATCGTTCAGGCCACTGTATTCCCAATTATCATGTAGGGATGCGAGAGCTGGACAGTGAAGGAAGAAGAGAGAAAGAAAATCAACTCATTTGAAATGTGGTGCTGAACAAGAGTACTTAGAAGACCATGGACAGCCAAAAAAAACAAACAAATGGGTTCTTGGAACAGATCAGACCAGGGCTCTCCTTGGAAGCAAAGATGATCAAGTTGTACTTTGGCCACATAAGGAGAAGGCATGGATCACTAGGAAAAACAATAATGCTAGGAAAGGTAGAGGGTAGAAGAAAGCGAGGAAGACCACAAACCAGATGGATGGACTTGATCTGGTGGGTAATGGGCAAGGGCTTGCAGGATCTGGGCAAGGCAGTGGAGGATAGGGATTCTTGGAGATGTCTCATCCATGGGGTTGCCATGAGTCGGAACTGACTTGGGGGCAACTAACAACAACAACAAAGACCTTAGGTAAGTCACACTCTCAGCCTGAGGGGAAGGCAATGGCAAACCTCCTCTGAAGAAATCTTGGCATGAAAACCCCGTGATAGGGTTGCCATAAGTCAGAAATGACTGCAAGGCACACAAAAACAACAAAATATAATATCAGTTGCTTCTCTTGATATAAGCAATCAGGTAGGGCTTTGTGTCACAAAAAACACTTAATCGTGCAGAACTGAGACGCAGCAGATCGTCAAAATGTTCTCGCTTTCCTTTGGCAGGGTGTGTTTTGTATGAGCATGCCCACGGAGGATGCAGGCATTGCACATCTTCCAAGTACCACAGGGAAGGCAGCAGATTTTGGAGCCGATGGGGAAGGGGAGGGGAGGGGAAGGAGGAGAGAGAGAGAAAGCAAGCAGTGCATTGATGTCAGATTTCCAAATGAAAGAGCCGATGTCACTATGTACTGCAGCTTCCATGTGTTCATACCACCACCTGCAAAAGGGGTGAAGGGACCCAAGCCCCCCTTTTTCTAGCTCTGTTCTTCCCTTGCTTCCTTCCTACCTCTCTGCTTCCCCCTTAACCATCTCCTCTGGTGGCCAACCAGGCTCTTGCAACTATAAAAATAGCTTGGTTTTCATAGAAGCCCATGTAGGTGTGGGCAACTCCACCCCTTTCTCCTGATACAGAGATGGTTTGGTCCCAGCATTAAGTGGTTTGCAGCATCCTTAAGGTACTGGACCATTGAACTAAGCCTGGGAAAGGTAGCAGAGCAATTGGGGAAGAGGAGACAGGGAGGCCAGTTTGGACCCAGCAAGGTGGTGGCCGAGGAACAGAATCAAGGAGCCAAGTGTTGTCAGAAAACACCCCTTCTCTTTCTCTGCTATCACTCAATATCATCTGGGGAGTAGGCAAGAGTCCCCCACCCTGTTCAGAGCTTCTGAATACCCAAGGCTGAAGAACACCATTTTTTGCTCTCCTTTTCGTCTTTTCTAGCAGGTAATATCAACAAAAGATCTGTATTATTGGGTGGTGGAGCTTCTTCCAGTTTGTCATGTGTATCTGTGGGTGGTTCATACACTGAGTGTCATACTTGAGATCAATGGCAAATGGAGACTTCTCCAGGGCAGGGACCTGAAAAAATGCTAACATCAGACCAAAGGAGCTGGATGGGGTAGCTGCCATATACAGCATTGTGGTTTGCACTAGCAAACACACACAAAAAAATGCTATTTTATGACTGGATGACTTGGGGTGGGCAAAGGAGAATGGGTGAAATCTTTGGGCAACCTGTTTCTCTCCCTGTCTGTCTCTTGTTCCCTTCCCATCACCTCCTACAAGGTAGGAATAATAATACCGCATGCTTCTATGAGATCATGGGTATGTGTTTCAGTTCCAAGGCAGCTTTCAGAATGGCCATCACATCTGCTCCCTTCTCAATAGATATTTCTGTTGGGTGGAGGCTGCATCTGACAGAAGAAATAGTAAAAAGGGAAAGGATTTGAAGGCAAGGGTAGAGGACACCATTATTGGAGCTCTAAGGTTTATTTTCCATAAAGGATAGATCTTTTAAAGAAGAGAGTGTGCTATGTGGTTTCTTGGACTAAAAAGAAATCCATGTCGGGGAAATGCTGACCTTCTTTACACCCAAGATTGAGGGACAACAGTAGCAATTCACTGCTATGGTTGGCATATTGGTAAAGGTAGGCAGCATTCTTCTGCACGTTATCTATATTTATAGACTCATACGACAAGGGCCATAAAATCCAACCCCTGGCATTCAGGAAGACACAATCAAAGCATTCCTGACAAATGGCCATACAGCCTCTGTTTACAAACCTCCAAGGAAGGAGATGCCACCACCCTCTGAGGCAGCAGTGTCTTCCACTGTTGAACAGCTCTTACCATCAGGAGGTTTTTCCTTATGCAGAGGTGGAATCTCTTTCCCCGTAGCTTGAATCCATTGCTCTATATCCTAGTCTCTGGAGCAGCCAAAAACAAGCTTGCTCCGTTCTCAATATGACACCCCTTAAATATATTGCAATCTATATTAATTTATTGTAAGTTTGCAGGCAGGGCAAGTTATATGTTGTCAGGATCAGAGCACTCAGTTCCCAATAACCAAGAGAACATCTTAGTGTGATTAAAAGAAAAGATTTTATTCCAGAAATTGAGACAGAGGTTCTTTTGTCCAGGGTTTGTGCCAGAACTGAAAAGTTTTCCCCCTGGATCATAACAGTTCAGATCATCCAGCCCCCTGCCCCAGCTACGATCCTAGGCCTTTGATTTGGATCAAAGTGACCTTTCATGTTTCCTCTTTCCTTTCCTGCATTATCATTCAATTGCACTTAAGGAAGGAGAGCATCCCTGGTTTACAGCCCCGATTAGCTTGCAGGAACAACAGGGTCATAAAATGACAACTCTCTGTCACCTCTGGCCATTTGCCCCTTCCTGTTGTTTCCCAAGTTTGGCTTCCCACATGCTTCCCAT
>CM034711.1:7250593-7272531 GCA_020142125.1 Phrynosoma platyrhinos
CGGGCGGCTTACAATTAAAACATACCATTCAATAAAACATACAATATGTTATGAAAAACATAAGGGTATAAGGTCTATAGGTGTATGTGTGTGTATATATAATGTGTGTGTGTGTCTGTCTGTGTGTGTGTGTGTATGTTTTATATACACACACATATACACTTTATGTAAATTCTGAACTAAGCAACATAAGATTTATGACCTAAAATAGTGAAGAACAAAGGTATAAGGTGTATGTGTATGTGTATATATATATATATATATATATATATATATACACACACACACATATATATATATACACATATACACACACATACATATATACACCTTATACCTCTATGTTCTTCACTATTTTAGGTCACAAGTCAATTTGTTGTTTAATTCAGAATTTACAACCGTTCGTTGCTGACAAAGTTATGACTACAGAAAGTAAAATTCAGCAAATGGCTGAAGAACGTTTTTTTCAAATGCTTCCTTGCAATTTGCAGCACCAGAACAAATTACCCTTCCCAGAAACCCACAGCCTGGAGCCGTGGCAGTTAAAGCGCTGTCAAAACGGATTATTTCTGCAGTGGGGTTGCTTCCCATCCCCTTCTCTTATCTCCCCCCCCCCCCCCCCCCCCCCCCCCCCGCCATGGGAAGCCATTGCCGAATGAGGCAACTCTTAACATGGCGCCTCCCAAGTTTACCTCAGCGCCTGCCTCCCTCCAAGATGGCGGCCAAAGGCTTAATCTCCCTTTCCCGCCCATTTCAAAGAAAGCCAGACCAAGCGACCAAGTGTCATATACTCTCAAAGGAGGACAATAAGTCACCTCAGAATGTGAGACGTTTAATCAAAACAGAATGCTTTGAAAGAATGGCCTGGGGTGCTTATATTGTTTTAATATATTTTAAGCTTTTTTTTATCTGGTTTATTTGTTGTGGTGCGTGCCTACAATTGTTTTTGACTTGACTTGTCACAGGGTTTTCTTGGCAGTTTGTTCAGATGGGGGTTTGCCATGGCCCTCCTGAGGCTGAGAAAGTGTAACTCAGCCAAGGACACCCAGTAGGGTTTTATGCTCCAGCCAGGACTCGAACCCTGGTCTCCAGTCATAATCTAACATTAAAAAATACTACACCACACTGGTTTATTTCGTATGTGGTACAATTCAAAGATATAGCTGTGTTAGTCTGTAGAATCAGTATGTAGTAAACTTGTAGCACCTTTATGACTAATTGAAAGAGGCGTTGGCGGCAGCAGCTTTCCTAGACTTAAGGCTACTTCCTCAGGTGCATTAATTCTCAAATGTGCCACAAGATGTTCGAATTTTGTTATTAATGAGTTGACAAAATGAGCTTTGTCTTAAATCTACTTCCTCAGATGCATTAATTCTCAAAGGTGCCACAAGATGTTCAAATTTTGTTATTAATGAAAATTGACAAAATGAGCTTTGTCTTAAATCTACTTCCTCAGATGCATTAATTCCCAAAGGTGCCACAAGTATTCTATAGCTTTAAATTCTATTATTATTATTAACTGAAAGAAGTTGGCAGCATGAGCTTTCAGTCTTAAATCTACTTCCTCAGATGCATTTAGTCTCAAAGGTGCTACAAGATCTCTATAGCTTTAAATTCAAGTATTACTACACACCAATGGCATATACAAGTCTGTCTCTGGAGTTACACTCCACCAAAAGTATCTGAGGAAGCAGACACAAGTCTACGAAAGCTCATTCTGCCAACTTCTTTCTTTCAGTTAATAACAGAATTCAAAGAAATCTTGTGGCACCTTTGAGATTAAATGCATCTGAGGAAGTAGGCTTTGGCCTATGAAAGCCCATGCTGCCCACTTCTTTCTTTCAGTTAGTCTCAAAAGTGCTACAAGCTCTCTCTACATATTCCATATGGTTTATTTAGCTATAGTATGCACTGTATTTTATTATCCTTTTATTGTTTTTATTTATTATCCTGTCTTATCCATCCTATCCTCCTATTTGCAACAGGCTGCCAAGCGGACACATTTCCCAGATGGAAACAACAAACCCGGTGCTGTTGAAGTCACACTCTCTCAGACTCAAAGAACAAATCTTGTCAAGAAAACCCCATGATAACTTCACCTTACGGTCACTGTACGTCGGAAATGACTTGAAAGACACACAGCAACGATAATATAATGCCCCTGTGGTTTCTTTTGCTGGTACACAACCTATCTATCGCCTTTTGTGTTGAAAAAAAGGGTCCGCTAAATATTTTCCACATTTTGTTAAAACATGTAGAGCTTGGCTGTTAAATCATAATCGATATAAACAGTCCTCACGAGCGGCTGCAAGTTGCCTCGTTCTGTATCGACAGCAAGTATATCCGTGAAGAGAGAAAATTTCTACCAGAATGAAACGGAACCTGGATTTATTTTGGTCTTTTGAGTTGCTTTTTTATTGTAGTAATTTGTGGGATCGGGGGACACACAAGCCGGAAGCATTGAAATGACACTTAAGAAGCCAGCGCAGCATCAGGAGGTTGTGGAATCAAGCGAATGGTTATTTATTCTAAAAATGGAAGTATTTCAATCTACATATGCCAGAATTGTTAAAAGAAAGAAAGAGTTACAGATGTAAACAACCACACAGTTACATGTTCAATGGCAAAAAACCCTTTTACTGGCCACTTAAACGTTTTACAGTTTGTAAAAACATTTACAGCCTGTTTCACTTTGCGCTTTCGATCTACAGCAACTAAGACGTACAATCATGAAAAACACTAACAGATTTTAAACAGGCTGGGATTTTTTTTTCCTTTTGGGGATAGGTTTTAATTGCTTATTTTTTTTTCCTTTCCCTCTTTTATTTTATTACAAAAATGTGCAGAAAAAAAGACATCTACTAAAGTTGCTAAGATCTTTCCGTCTGATCGTCTAAGAATGTTGTAGTTTTAGCCATCCCTCCGGTTTCGCTTTTGATTTCATATCCGATTCAAATAGCTCCCAAAGCTATTCCGTTTTAACTTTCTGGAACTTTCTGAAGATACTGAAGTTAGCTGGGCCCCCGTGTTGGTTGTCCTGTGATTCCAAGATGTGATTGTGCAAACTTGTTTGCTTTTCATCAAGACAGGTGGCACGCCAAACGCTGGTAAAGATGCCCAACTTTTTCATAGCCTCAAACTATTACAGTTCCACATGAGTGTAACTATGGAAGTTATTTGCATTCTCTCATACACACATACCCCCTTCTTCCCCAGAATTTTTTTTTTTCTAGTGGCCGGAAGTGTTTAAAATACCAATTCACTTTGTTATAAAAAAAACCCCAAAACAGTTGTCACACAATCACACATTCTTGAATACACACATGCAGGGAAATAGAAGAATCCTGCTTCTCTCTAACTCCTATATTTTTTTGAAAAAGAACAAGAGGGCCGAAAGACCACTGCTGCCCTCTTTCAATGCTCCCCCACTCCATCAGCCCTGTTTCAATGACCAATTTCTTCTAGAGCTGGCAGGCCTCCATTCTTTTTATCTGGCTGGGATTGTAGAAACAGATGCAATCTTTATGGGAATGGAGACAAAAGCTACTTGGAAAAAAAAAACAAGAGAAATTTTGAATACCTATTCTTTAAAAAACCCCAATGTTTTAAGAAGAAAAAGAAAAAGAAAACCATAAAAGTTTGAATTTCAAACAGTGAATCACAAGGAAAAGAGGCAAATCTTCAATCCCTGTGGCTAGGAGAAATCGGATGCAATTAGCAAAAAGGTGGGACCACAAATTTACACAATTCATGTCTGAGAAGGAAGGACGTCCTGTGGAAGAAAGCCTCCCAAATATTAATATTGTTCTGAGAAGAGGAAGCAAAATTAACTGATCTTTAAGGAGCAGGATGGGAAAGAAGATTTCTCTCCACTTCTCGATCCTGCAAAAAACCAAACCAAACCCCCCAACCCCTTGCCATGAATATGAGGCACTCGACCCACGTGGACACCGAAAGATGTTTTCTTCTGTCTGCACAATTAAATGATCATTGAAGAGGACACTTAAGTATGATAGCTGGACACTTCAGGTACGGGTGAAAGGGGGAGTTCTTCAGTGGGAGCCTGTAAAATGTACCTCCAACCTTCCGAGGAAAACATATGAAACTTACCAAAGGCCAGGATCAAAAAGCCAACATTTTTCAAGCAAGGGTCATGCACACAATCATCCCCCACCCTCCAATGGCAGATTCTCTTTCCCACACCCATCCTTTCCTATATACAGAGGCTACCAGTTTATAAAAACGACACGCACAGAGTGATTTCTGCCTCCCCCAAAACTGACAATATAAAACCGGCTGTTTCAGCACTAAGCTCCTCAAAAAAAGGTGAAAGTTACACGCTAGCACAGTTTTGCTTATATACATTTTAGGTGCTAACAATGAGAAGATCCTGCAGAAACCCTGAGAAAAAATGTTCCTTCCATTCACTAAAACAAAAACAGGGGATGCGGAGAGAGGGAAGGGGGAAGGACAGATACTATGCAGAGATGGAAAAGGGGGCAAACTAAGTCTTAGGGAGAAAGGATTAGCGTGCAGAAAGTCCCCCAACTTGCTTTGGCCAGGGGAGAACTTGGCAAATTAAATTCCTGTGCTTCCTTCTCTGAATGATTCACCAGTATTCCACAAAACATTCTGGGCAAGACACTTGGAAAACTAGGGAGAAGCTCCGGAGAAACCTCTGACCTGGGATACAGGATGCCTAACAGGCCTCCCAGCAATTCACTGTCTGAAAACACAGGATGATCTTGGAAAGGCAGGGAAAGAGGAACACTACGCGCTCCACCTCTTTGTGGATACAAAATTGGAAAAAAGGTTTCCTTTTGGATGGGAATTTACGCCACCATCGTCCCCCTACCATGGAAAAAAAGAGTGGCCAATAAAAGCCCTAACTGAGTTTTGGTTCTGAAAAAGTTTTAAAAATGCCAGAAGATGTATTCATGGCCAAACATTCCCCAGATGCCCCTCATTTGCACCTCCAAATCCTGCCCTTGCCCCCTCAAAGTCCTACACCCCCTTCCTCCACCCAGCTGTCAGTCCAGGTGCTTTGTCACATTTTCCTGCTCAATCGTAGGTGGTGCTAAGTGTGCCTCTCCTCTCTGCACAAATTTTGATTACAAATGTCTAAAGTAAGTTTGAATTTTTTTTTTTAAGAATAAGACAATATTCTTTTCAACAAACTTTTTAAAAAAATTTACAATTTCTTTTTTTTTTAACCCCTCCCCTCCCCCCCCACCCCAATGCCACTCTTTCCCCATCAGCCCTGTTTCCACTGCTTTTGTATCCTGGGAAGTGGTGGAGACTCCCCCTCCATAGCACTTTGCTGCTTGGCTGAAGGGTGGAGATGGTTAGGGTTTCACCGGTATCCTTGGTAGCCGTAGTAGTTCCTGTAATATCGGTCTCTGTCTTGGTAGTAGTTCTGCCACTGAAAAAGACAATGGAAACGATCATTTTGCAACCACTGACGCCAATTCAGTGTCTCCTCATTGACTGGAAAGAGCAGCAGTCAAAAGCAAAAACACAGAACTACTGGAAAGCACACAATGGCAAGGCTAAATCAACAGGGGATGTATGCAATACAATAACATAAATGAAACATCAATATATTATACATAAATGCATAAAAGGTCCTGAATGTGCTCTGCACAGGTGGAGAAAACCCCATTTGTGTGATTCACAGAGATACAAAGAAGAACTTAAATGTAAGAACAAAATAAAAACAGAACATTACAACACCCAATAAAGTAACATGAAACAATTGACCAAATATGAATGTTTCTAGATATATTCCTGTTGGACTTGACAGGGAGTGTATCTGAAAATCCTGCCATCCTTTCTGTGATATTCATGTTACTAGGCTATATTTTTGGTTGCTTCTATTGTTATGAACCTCACTGATACTTGCCTAACTTTATTGTGTTATTTATTTAATTTCCATGCCACCTTTTCCCCAGAAAGCAACCCAAGGCAGCTATAAAACAAGGTGATTATTTCATTGACAAGGTGATTATTTCATGTGGACAAGTTGATGCTAAACATGTCCACTCATCCATTAATTTGATTTCAACACAAACCCTTCTCCATTCCTCCCCGTCCACTATCCCAAAGCAATGATCACAGACAGAAAGAGATTGTAACCAGGAGATAAGAATGCCACTGCCAATAGGAGTCTTCTCCAGGAAGGACTCCAACAATGGTCCAAAACACACTGCAGAAAAAAAATCCAGTTTGAGACCACTTTAACTGCCCTGACTCAGTGCTAGGAATTCAGGAAATTGTAGTTTATTGTGGCACCAGAACTCTCTGAAGAAAAGGCTCAACGTCTCACAAAACTAGTTCCCTGAATTCCCTAGCATTCAGCCAGGACAGTTAAAGCAGTCTCAAACTGGATTATTTCTGCAGCGTGTTTTGCACCAATGTGTAAAATCCTGCTCTAAAAATTCTTGGTTCAGATACTTACCTCTCGATTGTAGTCCCTGTAATAGTCTCTGTATCTGTTGTACTCATAATCACGTCCGTAGAACCGATTGTAGTCCCCCCTGTATCTGTCATAGAAGTTACGATAACCCTGCAAATTAAAATAGTAGATTAGATTCATCAAGGTCCTTGTTCTGTATCTAATGGCATAACGTGTAGGACTTGCCTGGCATTCCCCCCGTTGTTCTAGGTAAGCCAGCCTTTCCTATGCCTTTGAGGCTACAATGCTTAAGTGCTACTATTCTTTAACTGCCTTTCATGTCTTGTTTTTGAACAAGAATGGGGAATATACAGCTCTCCAGCTACAGACAGCATTGTCAATGGGAGGAATGATGATAGATACAAGCTACAGTATTTGGAAACCCATGTTTCCCAGGACTCCTTTAAAGAAAAAAGGGCAAGATTATCTCAACTTACAAGACCATAAACTTCAAAGTTTTCTTTTAAAAAATTAGAAAAGAAACTCCCTCATCACTATCACTATGATACATATCAAACTCGAGGAACATTAATCGAAAGGGGTATACTCACGCCTCTGTTACCAGGTTGCCCCCAGTACTGCTGCTGCTGCTGCTGATGTTGCGGCTGCTGATGTTGCTGCCCATAAGCCCGATGATTGTACCCTCGACGCTGGCCACCAACTGAAGAAAGCACAGAAAAGAGCACAGAAAGGAAAGGGTCAAATGGTGGTGTCAGCTAAGTGAAAAGATCAAGAACTCTTGTTGCAGCCAAGTGGTTAGCTGACCTGGTGTCTCTCTTACTTGTGAAGAAGCAGCAGATCTTTATAGCATGAAGAAACCAGGGAACATGAGGGAGGGGGAACACTGAGCTGCATTCACGTTTCTAGAAACCAGTGACCAAAAACACAAGAGTGCATTTGCCATTTACAAAACACTGCAGGATCAGCAAAAGCTGCTCACTGCAGACTGCTGGCCACTTATGCATCACACCCTTTCCTAAATCTGCAATTTGGGGTGACATAAAGGAAGACTCCCCTGTTGACAAGGTGATTATTTCATGTGGACAAGTTGATGCTAAACATGTCCACTCATCCATTAATTTGATTTCAACACAAACCCTTCTCCATTCCTCCCCGTCCACTATCCCAAAGCAATGATCACCCATTCCCACCACCCCATGCTCCACCCAATCTCCCATAGAGCATTATGCTACTCACACAGCAGCCCGGGAGGGTGCTGCATACTTGGATGCCTGGGCTGAGCTGCTAAAAAGAAAAACAAAAATTGCTCTCAGTGAGAATTAAAGACTGCCAAGTTTCTGCAAAGTGACTACAAAAACTGCCTGCTTTGTTGTACAAGCTACAACTGCTATGGGATTAAATAAAAGCTCTGGAGAGAACTGTTCAGAGTGAGGGAAGGAGAAGCAGTAGGAAGCAAGAACAGCAGAATGGCACCTATCACAGTATACAGTACAGTGGGTATTGCATTAAGGGTGGGTGAAGGGGAATGAGAAAAATGCTATATAGTCAAGCCCAGAAAATTACAAAACATTAGAAATAAACAAGGATAAAATCCAAGATGTTATTTCTTAATCTAGTATGGGAATCATGAAAGATTGGAGAAGATTGTTCAAAAAGCTTGCATAAATTGATGTTCCATGTCAAGCTCCTCCCTGTTACAGTGCTAGCCACTGTAAACTTTTAAGGAAAGGTAGAATACAAATTAAATTTTAAAAAGCACTCTTGCCACAGAACAATGTAAACAGACTACAAGAGAAGACCTAAATACTGGAAAAAAGACCCTGAAAGAGTTAACTTTTCTGTACTACAACTCCAGTATCTTCCAGGCAGCATGACTATTAGTCTTGGGGATCCTGGGAACTGCAATTCAAAAAAGGATTTTTCCCCTCAAGCTCTTGCTGCAAGTTTGGTAATGATACTGGAAACCACAGCCAAGCAACATAGTCCCCACTGGGCCATAAGTTGAACAAAAGTGTAACAGCTGGTCCACAGTACTTGAGCAGGATCCTAAAGCAATTGGGCCATTAAAACTTCAGGGATTAAATGAGCTCAAACCTGAGCAAAGCCAAGTCCTCCATGCAAGGATTCATATATGATATATGATTCTATGTCCTTCAAGTTCGTACAAGTTAGCCTGAGCACAGGATAAAGTTAAAACCTTATTTGCAAGGAGAAGAGAGTATACCAGGAATATGACAGCCATCTGAGCGAGAGGAAAGCAAGTGCTGCTCTTCTGGGATCTGGGGATATATATGTCAGGAGGTTCCCTCCTCTACAGAGCAGCCCTTGACACCTTACCATATCCCTGGCCTCGGTTGCGATTCTGACGGTTGCGTTTGTTGCGATTGTTGCGTCTGTTTGTCCGCTTCTCAGAAGGTGGAAGCAATTTTCTGGCCTCTTCTTTATATTTGGTGACAAGAGGCTGAGCTTCTTCCTTTGTAAGCTCCTGGTACAGAACTTCATCTATGTAATCACACTTCTCCGGAAGAGAGAAGTTGGCTGAAATCAGATGGAAAAAAAAGAAGGAAGTGCACGGTTGTTACAAGTTTGTTATCACTCCACTTTTTAGCTAGAAAAACAAATCACAACTCACAGCCTCAAAATCATCTGCCCACTACCACTTTGTCCTGTGCTCCCTCAAATCCTTTGTGGAACCCACCTTTCATTTCTAGCATCACTGATTCAGGAACATCTTCACCTTCAGCTTCCTCCCGCTGCTCCAATCTCTCCTCCCAGTTCTCTTCACTGGGGACCATCACCATCACCTTGCGAATGAATCCCTTGAAGGGGAGCAGTTTCCGCCGTTGACCAGAGTTATACACATTGCACTGAAATAGAGAGAGAAAAGAAGTGGGCTTTAAAGACCTCAAAATCATCATCTTGTAGTAATGTCAAGACTTCACTAAGAAATTTCTTGTAAACACAGTGAAGCACAGTGGAAATGCAGTAAGCCAGGCTTTCCTAACCTTTAGCCTTCTGGTGGCTTGAATTACATACATGCAAATCCCGATTGCTTCCAGCCAGTAATTGCTAATTGCTAGGATAAGAGGAGCTCTAGTTGAAGCCATTTGAGAGTGCCAGATCATGTTATGTTTATGGCCATAACAAATATTATAAAGAATTCACTGCCATTTTAGACTAATGGCCTCTCTAGCCCTGCATAAGGCTTTAGGATAAAAACTGAGAGAAAGGGCAACTTTATGAACAAGCTATTAGCTTATGAATATGATACTGTAAGATCTGATATTACTATTTGAATGTAAAAACATAAGAGCCATCATGAAGAATCGCAATAGCAGCACCTTCATTTATATACTGCTTCATACCACGCTAAGCAGTGTCTAAGCAGTTTACAACTGTAAGTCCCTTGCCCCCCAACAGCTGGGTACTCATTTTAGCAACCTTGGAAGGATGCAAGCCTGAGTCGAGCCTGAGCCCTGGCTGGTACTGAACTCGCAACCTTGTGGTTTGTGAGTGAGTGGCTGCAGTACAGGCATTTAACCACTGAGCCACCAGGGCTCCTGAGTAAGAATAAGACCACCAAACTCTGTATCTTGTTTTCTCACCTGCTGGTGTTTCAAGCAAATAAAATTTGGAGACACAAGACCACCAAGTCTGAAGAAAACTTACAGCCACCACGAATAATAAGTAGTACATAGTGACATCCATATAAATCTGACAATCACATTTTAAAACCATCTTCATCATCTATTAATTTCGGCTGCTGAGAACGAACAATGAAGGAGGACTGTTGACCTGTTCTGCATGTGTTTCATGGAAGCAGGTGTAACCCACTGGGTGAGCAGGAGAAGCACCTCATCCTTAAACACCATAAGCCATGGAAGCATGCCAGATCACAAACTACTGGCTAGCTATTATGGAGAGAAGATGCTGGACTAGGAGCTGATTTGCAGTTCTTGTTGTTGGCCTAATCAAAAGGTGCCCCTTTTTACAGGACTTGGAAAAATTATTTTGGACTACTGCAACATTCTGGTTTCTGCAATCAACTGAAGTACCATTAAGTACCACTAGAAGGCTTACTCCTTCCTCCCAGGAAATAAATCAAGCTAAGTGTTTGATGAACAAGCACACTGTCAGACCAGAGAAGTTGCTGATTTCTCTCTCCTTTAAAAAAGAACATTCCAGCAGATGGGACTGGGATTGCCAAAATAAGGGGAAAGACACTACAGCCTCATCTGCACCAAACAAAACAAACAAGAACTGCAAACCAGCTTTCAAACAAGGAAAGCTCAGTGTGGAGTGACCCACATTTAAATGACCTGCAGCTTCTAACTTCCTACTTTGTTTTGGCCATGACCATTCCATCACCCTTCTCTACCTTATCCTACCACCCTCCTTAACTTGGGTGCCCCTTTGCCACTGAAGCAAGCCATTTTTGGAAGACAACATTTGTCTGAATGGATAAAAGGATAAAAAGTAGGATAAAAATACAGTAAATAGTAAAAACTACAGTTTCTTTTTTTAAAAAAAAACTAAAAAAGAACTAGTTTCCTCAGTATTTTTACCAGCTCTAGAATATTGTGCCTTAAAATATCCTTTCTTACTTATGACTGTTTGTCAAGCACTCTCATCCAGTAGCATACAGACAGGAGCCAACTCATTACAAATGAAGCCCTCCTCATTTACACCATGACTATGAAAGTACTATGTTTGAAATGTTTCATGGAGGTTGTGAATTGCCCACCTCCTCTGCCCCAAACTTGTATATTTTTTTTTAAATACCTGATCAAGAATGAAGTTTCTCTTTGTCCTGGGAGCAATCTGGACAAGCTTGCTAACACAACGAGCAGCTTGCTGAAGCAATTGATCTCGAGCTGCTGTGTCCATTGCTTCTTCAGGTACAGGACCTTTTGTCTATCAAGAAAAAGAAAATGATGCACAACAGAAAAAAAACCCCTTCAACAGTAAATAGGGGAGATTATTGATACTTTCTTTAAAAATCTGATGCTTTACACAGTTGAGAATTCAGATATTGGTGAATGAGTTTTGTTATCCCGTATCACCGAGTGTCACTATACTCCCTGGGTTTCAACCACCGACCCCACCATCTTTTTCAATTCCCCCTGTCCTCTATTTCAGCTCTTTGAATGTATCTCAAGGGATAAGTTGGGAGTCATTTAAGTTATTGTCTACCCCAATCACTCCAGATATTAACATCTATTATTAGATAGATTAACCACGACATTGCAAACAAAGTAGATTTTTAGGCTGAGTTAAAGGTGCTGTTATTTACTTTTAATGCTGTGAAATCACCAAGCAGAAGGCTAACACTGTGCCTTTTTGTTAGGCATTTTGAAATGAGTAGAGAATTGCTTCTCCTTATTGCTTTAGTTTCATCTTCTTATGAACTGGTGGTATATTTGCTTCATCATGGCTTTAATGCATTTTGCTATAAACTGCACCTGGTTGTTTTCCAAATTTCAAACTATAATTTTCATCAGCCCCCAAAACAGTTGTAGATGGGAGTTGTAGTCAAAGAACTGGTGGGTGCAAGGCTGGAGAAGGTTGTTCTACAATGTGCCTTATAGCCCACCAGTTGTTGACAACTCCCAGCAGCCCTAGCCAACAGTCAATGGTCAGGGATTCTGGAAGTCCAAAAATATCTGGAGGGTCACTACTGCCAACCCTGCTCTGTGTAGAGGGATGTACAAGCACCCATGTGTACATACAGAAAGTACTAGCAGCAGTAAAACAGCAGCTCTGAAGGCATTCTCTCTTTTTCAGATGTACAGCGGGTAGGAATCATGTGGTCCTCCAGACATTGTTGGATAGCAACTCTCAGCAACTGTAATCAGCATAACCAATAGTTAGGAATGCTAGGAGTTGCAGTCCGATGAATTTGAAGGGGCACATGACACCCATCAAGTAGATGGACCCTCAAATTGTTCTTATATCCCAGTATTAAGTGACCAAACACACATATCAGCATTATTTGTAATATAAGGTATGTCTAACAGGTTTTGCCAATGCCTGTGGAGGAAGACGCAAATTTTAAACTGATCTCTGGCTTTTTACCTTCATTTGGTAGAGAACTGTGTCTGTCCCCAAGATGTTGTAGCGCTTATCTTTATTATCTTGGGTATATTTCTGGGCCCAATGGGTTTTCCCACATCCTGGCAGCCCAACCATAAGCAAGACCTGGAATGTGGCAGGGAAGGGGAAAATAGTAAGCCAACCAAATTAGAAAAGCTGTAGGGATAGTGATGAAAGAACTATGCTCTTCAACTGCAAGACAGCAGGAGTTGCCAACACTCCATTAAAATGAAGTGTTGTTATTTACCATAGATAATCATTTCTGGATGGCAGGAGGAGCAATCCATAAACTCTTGGGTTATTTTTTGCATGCCAGCTTTGGACCAAGTATTTTTTTTTTTATGCTCTTTGATTTCTCTCCCTTCCATGAGTTTTATTCTAAAGCTGTCTGCCTTATTTCCTAGTCAATGTTATTTGTTAATTTGTGGTTTTTGTTGTTATTTTATTTTTCATTTTTTTTACACCCACAACTGGGTGGGAACAGATTGCTCTTCCTGCTACCCAAGAATGATTATTCATGATAAGTACCAATCCTTCATTCTTTGGATGGCATGAAGGACCAATGCATACACTCTTGGGATATATCCATGCCCTTCAATTAATCCAATGTGTATGGCTTTTGAAGTAGCCATTACTACACTTTCTTCCTCCTTCCGTACTGTAACAGTGCACCTGAAAGCAACCTGCAATGGCTTGTACATGCAAAACTTGTAAATGTCATTTGTTAGATAACACATTTGTTAGATAACATCTTGCACCTGCTCATGTAATCCACCTGAAGGTTCCACCTAAACATTAGGAAGAACTTCCTGACATTAAAAGCTATTGGATAGTGGAATATGTTGCCTCAGAGTATGATGGAGTCTCCTTCTTTGGAGGTTTTTAAACAGAGGCTGGATGGCCATGTCAGGGGTGCTTTGATTGTATATTCCTGCATGGCAGGGGATGGGACTGGATGGCCCTTGTGGACAAATTAGTCAAAACCTTTGCTTTCACTTGGGCATATTACCTTCAACTGCAGGCTCACTGGCTAGTACCCATCTGACCTGAATTACTGTCCTTAGTGGCAAAGCTGGAGGCTCAATGGACAATGCCCATTTGACCTGAATTACTGTTCTCAATCACTCACACCACGATTTGCTGGGAAGTAGTCAAAGAAATAAATTCCAAGTTTGTTAAGTTCATTATTTTGCTTTTGTTGCAAACTATATAATCACATCTTTCCTCTGCTGTTTTTCTTTTTCTGAATACCATCCATTTTTGTTTAAACTGTCTAAACTGTCTACGTTTAAAAGTAGCATAGAACCTATTTGTTTAAGTGAATTAATATTTTAAGTGTGGTGCACCATATTTAAAATCAAAGTTAAAGAATATGCTTAGTTTTTACAGAGTTAGCAAAAAACATGTATACTGGCAAGGCAGGAAAATAAAAAACTATCATGGAAGGGAGAAGAGTCTATGGTCATAACAGAAAAAGAATTTGCAACTCCTGCGTTGTTAACTGGCACACAAGAGAATAATCTAAGAATATATGGATTGCTCCTCCATGCCATCCAGAGAATTAGTTATATCTGAAATAATTCCTATTATAGGACTCAGTTGGCCCAGGCAAATGCTATAAAAATACAAAAACAGCCACAAGTAATTCAAGACACCATATACAAAATCCCCTTTTACCAGCCTATCAGGATGGTGATTTAGGATCTCAAGATGACATTTCCCCTTAAGGAAACACTTTTAAGAGACACAAGATCCTGCCAAATTTTTCATGCATATGCCCATCTGTCTCAGACATTTTGCTCCTGGATTAATGAAAACAGGATGCAGCAGAATAAATACAAAAAGAAAGAGAAAGGTGGAAAGAGAGGAGAAAGTATTCCACTAAAATTTGAAGACATGTGAGCAAACAGCTTCCTCAGTCCTAAAAGAAACATACTGAAGGAGGGCGGCAGCACTCTTCCCTGTCTCAGCAACAAAGGCACATCTTGTCTCAGAAGTAAACACATGACTCTTCATTCCCACAATGTCACCAAAGGTTGAGAAGTGGAGAGCAGAGAAAAACTATTACCATCAGTACTACCCAGAGTCCAAGAAAGAATGCTTGTATTACCTCACACTCCCCTAGAGTTTTAGGTGGCAGTGGAGTGCGCACCCGATCCTCAACAGGGACAGCATGAATGAAAATGTAGCCCTCAGGAACTGGAAAGAAAGGCTCCTCTTTCTGCCCAAAATTCAGCTCTACCACACAGTTTTTGCACAGCACATGTGGCAGCAGAACTCTGTCACCAAGCATTTCCTTGCTGATCCGGAAGGCAACGCCCAGATCTTCCCCATTTTTGGAGAAGGACAGTTCAACATCTTCACTTTCAAAGTTCTGCAACACAGGACATATAAGCATGGGATGAGGTGAATCCTTAAAAAACAGATACATTCTATTATCACACAAACACATGGTTTCAAAAAGCCCCTTGGAGACAAAAGCAATGAAAGGCAAAACTGGCTTCTTGCTGCCTTACTTAGCAACAAATCTAGTTAGGAGATATTTTAAGAATATTAAAGGGCATTAGAACATATTAAAGCATGCAATGCATAGTTATCCCCCTGGATGGAATGTTTCAAGGGATGGAACTAGAGTTATCTTTATAGTACTGGTCACCCCCTGGTTACACAAAGCCTCTCCTCTATCCCAGCCTACTCCATAGACACTGAAGAGGCTCCTCATGAGCAGGCCCAAGGCCTCACTCTCTGCACTTACAGCAAAGCAACCAATCACATCATTCTCTCCAAAGGGGTGGCCAAATTCTTCAAATTGCCCATTTTCAGCCTTCAACCCTCGTCCATCGTAGCCATAAGAAAACTCATCCTCACCTAGAAGAGAGCAACACTTACTATGGTTGCATTACAGGCACTGGATTCCCACAGGCAGCATCAGATTAACTATAGTGCAATCTTGCCCAGAAGGATAAGCTATTTACCTAGCTGTGAACGAGAGAAATCAACAGACCACCCAACGCGAAGCAGCTGATGCTCTGTGGAACCTTCCTTTAGTGGGAGGTTTTGTGCTACCTAAGATATAACAAGGGAAAACAAGCATTGCACATGTCTTAGAATACTGTAATAGCAGACCTAGAAAAGATTGCTGGTTTCACCCAAGCTAGTTTCACCCACACTTGATACTTTTGATAGATAAAAGAATGAGCTTTATTTCATGACCATTTTCATATTTTTCTACCAATCTTTTATAATGCTACCAGTCCAAACAAATCTGTTTCCAAACAAGTGTCATATCTAATCTGATTTAAGGCTAATAATGCTACTGCAGTACAAGACACCTCCTTACCATCTCCTTTTTGTAATTATCTAATTTTTCACTGTGTCCTAATCATATCATTCTAGTAGTGCTTTTCAAAATGGGAGATCTGGCCCTTTATATAGAATAGGTACAAGTCTATAACAATGATAACGATAATAAAAGAAGAATACACTTGTCATTTAATATTAGTATTTCCCAAAGTCTACTCTTCTCTTCTTAAACTAATGATAGTACTAATTCCCAGGTTTTTCTGTGGTCCTGACACTGTTTTAGTTTAGTGGATTCTGTATTTCTGCTCTGTTTTAAACTAGTTTTCTGCTGTGTATTTTTATTCCTCTGTTCACCATTTATAATACATTTTCATCTATTATCATGGAACTGTGGAGGCTGTGAAAGTCCCTTCCATGGGAAAAGCAATTATCCTCTTTCCTCTCTTTCTCTGACAGGCTAAGACCCTTCTATCTAGACCAGGGGTAGGCAACCTTTCCCCTTTAAGGGCCAAGGGTCTTCAGCTCCCAGAAGCCTCAGCCATGTTGGCCAATAGTCCCATGTTGGCCAATAGTCCCATGTTGGCCAATAGCTCCTGGGATTCTGGGAGCTGAAGTCCCTCGGCCCTTAAAGGGGAAAGGTTGGCTACCCCTGATCTAGGCAAACATCTGATTTTTAATCATATGGCAAATCAGTGTTTGAAAGTGGCGTGATCTGTTTTCATCTTGTATATTTTAGATTACATTTTAAATGTACAATGACCCTTCAGTCCAGAGACCCCCAAGGCTTTGGAAAAAAAAAAAAAAGCTGTGCCCCATGTTATTCAATGGGTAACAACATGCATGCACCACTACTGAATAATATGGGGCATGGCGAGCTGCAGACACTCGAATCCATGGATCACTAGCCCGCCAATACAGCAGGTCTACTATATTTTTAAATTTTTAATATATGCTTTTAATAGAATTTTTAAAAACAATTAATATGTTAGCCAAACCTTTATTTTAAAATATTGTGAGCCATATTGGTGGGAGAAAAGCAGGGTATAAATTGAATAAATAAATAGTGTTGCTTTTTGTTTTACTTTAATTGCATTTATTAACTTTTACTCTACATTATGAGCCTCCAGCCTCCAACACAACCTTCACTTTTAACCAACTTAAAAGTAACTTAAATGAAAATCAAATAATGTAACAATTATGTGCAATTCTTAACTTTGTAGCAAGTTGCAATCATCTTTTTCCTAAGCATTGATCTTTTCCCCAAGTACTTTCCTAGATGAGTACTGTGTTGTAAACATCACTATGGTTTTCAGAACAGTTCCAAGTTATGCTTTTGGTGAAATACAGTTGGTGTTTTTAAAAGTAAATTACACTACTGTTTCAAACAAAGCAAATAAATAAATAAATGGCACTTGCAAATATGCCTGGCTACTACCTAAACAAACTGTAATGGTTCCACTTTCTTTTTAAAATGGTGATTGATACACTGAAATCCACCCCACTCAGAAAGAGAAAAACAATTCCAAGCCACAGTTTAATGGAATAATCAGGCTGCATAACAATCTAGCTGGTGTTGATCATGCTTACTGCTATAAGTTCCAGAAAAGATCCAGAAACTTTGAATAGACCCCCTTTACCTTTGCCTCAAAGCAGATCTTCCCACTTTTCACTCCATGTGTACTTCTTGCCCCAGACCAAAGGTTGGGAAATTTCTCAGAGAACAAAGGCTGTCCTCCATAGCGGTCCTTGGTGGCTCTGAAGTGAAGATCAGATGTATCTGTGCAAGAAATGAAAGCAACGTGCACCTAAAGAAATGGCTTGGGTGGCATTCCAAGTTGTCAAATTGTTTCTGTATGTATATAGCTGAGCTGTGCTCACACAGTGTGCAAGAAATTAACACAATCTCAAGCTTTTATTCAGCAGTCAGAATCTGAGGTTTCTTACAACTCTAATAACATCCAACATCTCTTGCCCTATTGGTCCCAGACTCCTGCTTAAGTGCTCAAATCCAATCAAGTCAAGCCTTTTTATGGAAGAATATAAAAGCTTGCGCATCACACTGAACCTATTCTAAATATATTTTTCCATGGCAGGTGTTTTGAAAGTATGCTTAAAGGAAAGACTTTCTGTCGTGATTAAATTGCCAAATAATTACATATTGTAATTGATTCTAGGACTAAAATGCTGGAACATTAGTTGCTATCTTGTAATTATTTTTTACTTGTGCATACATTTTTATTTCAATGAGAATTAGCCCAAGTATTCCTAATACTGACCAAAACGGCTTCAAATTACATGGTTCTCACTACAGCGATGCTGACCTATTCAGAATGGCAGATGGCTGATGCCACCTAATAAAGAGAACACTACAAATATCTATCTGATGGACTGAACCATTATTCTTATGCACCACTCTTGCTTCTCCAGTTACGCCTGCAGATTAGTTGCCTTCCAAATGATTTGGACTAGAGCCCATACGTGCTCCAATCACCAAAACCAATGGTCACAGATTATCTCCAAATAGGTTCAGTACACTGTGCAGTCCAAAACAGCTGGAGAGCATCAGACAACCCACACCTGGACTGATCAGCTTTTAAAAAAACAATACATACATGTGTCCAGGATCACAAGAGTCTCATCATCCTCTTCTCTAGGTTCCTCTTCTGGCGGTGGTGGTGACTTGGACCTGCATCAAAAAGAAAGGAATAACCAATCTGGTCATGATAAAAGGCACACATTCAAAAAGTGTAGGTAGGAGAACCCTTGTCTTAATATTTATACTGCTCTGCTTCACTTTGCAGTGTTGTGTATCTTATGAGAAAAATATACTTAATAGAGATTTACAAAAAAAAATACAAGGAACAATGTACATTTAGTAAACCTGAAGCATCATACCAAGAAGGGGTGTGAATCATGCAGAGCACCAGGTGTTGCTGGACTGCAACTCGCAGCATACTTCACCATTGTGTATGATGACTGAGGCTATAGGGAACTACAGGATAAAAAATCCATAGAACCACATGATTCCTATTTCACTCTAAGATCTGTTCTAAGATGATGTTGCTTCAAATCTGGAAACCACATAATTTCCTCCTAGTAGTAAAATACCAAGCACAATATGCTGCACTTCAACTTAGTCAAGCCAGTGGTCCACCTACCACGGTCTACTCTGACTGATGAAAGTGCTTCTGAAGTTATATACCTCAGAACATATTGAGGATGCTAAAGTGGGGATTTAAGCTAGGCTCTTCTGCATCGAAAGGATAGCATCTACCTGCCACCTGAGTACCTCATCACAAAATTCTTCAAGAAACACTGCATGTCATGATTGCTTTCAATACAGAACTGAGAAGAAAAAGTGGTTGAAAGTACAGAACAAAGTAGGGTGACCAAAACAATGAAAGATCTGTAAACCATACCCTATAAGGAGCATCTTAGTGAGCTATGTATGTTTAGCCTGGAGAAGACAAGATTAAGAGGTGATTTGATAGTCTTGTTTAAATATTTGAAAGGACATCATACTGAGGATGGAGCAAGCTTGTTTTCTACTGCTCCAGAGAATAGGACCTGGAGCAATGGGTTCAAACTACAGTTGCCCCTTCCGCATTGGGGGGATCTGTTATGGACCCTCCTGTGAAAATGAGAAACCGCAAATATTTGAGCTCCAGTGTGTTCCTGCATGCGGTCCTCCGCGCGTGCCATTTTGTCCCTCCTGGCTTCCCATCCATGGAAATTCAAAATCGTGAATGGGAAGTTAGCGAATCCGGAGGGACAACTGTACAGAAAAGAGATTCCATCTCAACATTAGGAAGAGCCTCCTGAGGGTAAGAGCTGTTCAATACTGGAACACGCTGCCTCTGTGTATAGTGGAGTCTCGTCGTTCGAAGGTTTTTAAACAGGGACTGGCTGGCCATCCATTGGGAGTGTTTTGACTGTGTATTCCTGAATGACAGGGGATTGGACTGGATGGCTCTTGTTGTCTCTTCTGATTCTACATCTGTGAAATGTTGGTGTAGCCAGTCATATTTTCAGCAGGAAGGACTGGCTGCTTACTAGTTTTGCAAGCCTATAAAAAGAAGCTTGTGAAAGAGAATGGTCTTTCCAATTTATCACTAAAAAAAATCCTGGAATTCTTTCAAAAAATATCAAAGCTGATTGACAATAGTAAGGCACCTTAAGCAAAATCACAGTCTCAGAGTTACTTCACATAGGCCAGCCATGGTTTAATATTCAAAAATCCCATGTCCATAAATTTCCTTTGTAAATGGGTGACTTACCCACAGAAGCTACATTCTCATGTTGTAACTTTTAGTTTTATTTCACACTCTGTTGGCAAACTGCCTTGAAACGGGTTTGAATCTCACCGGCTATTATATGCCTCTTCTCGGAACTCATAGTAAGCACGGCCATGCTCTTCCTTCTCATCTCGCTGTCGTTTTAATCCTTGGCGTTCACCATCTGGACCAGCCTGCTTTGCTTTATCATCCTCTTCATTTGCTGTAAAGGAGACAGATTTTAACAGAAGCAGTCGAAAAGTGACACATGCAAACACATGTATGCAAGCACCATTCTGATCTCTTCCACATTGGAGGAGATGCTCCACAAATGAAAGAAATGCAGGCTGGCATCCTGTTGATTAGTCCAACCTAGAGTAGACCTTTTCAATGTATGCTGAATGGTGAGTTAATACATAGGCAAATCCCACTGAGTCAATAGGTCTACTCTAGTCAGGACTAACAACAGGATTTAGGCCATAAAGTGTTTATCTTTCACCAACAAAGAAACCCCTTGTCCCCAACATAAGGCTTGCATCAACTTTCTGGCTCACATGTTAAACTGACTCATGGAAGTCAATGGACTATGTTTCACTTTCCTACTTCATCCATGTTAAGTATTCTTTCTCAGTGTCCAGATCTTCTGCTTTTCTAATTTCAATTCTACTGCACAATGGCCTGCTACATTCACTGATACAACCATCCACAGCTTGAAAATACTACCATCATTTTACCACACCACTGTATATAATGGGACTTGAGCATCCATGGATGTTTGTATCCACGGGGTGATGGTGGTCCTGGAACCAAGCCCCAGTGGATGCCAAGAGCCCACTGTATGTTATCCTCAATCAAGAAGGAAAATGTAAACCTATGGTATCTGTGTACAATTACACAGGCATTTCATACTGCAAATTAAGCCTGAACATTGAATACAGACATTATAGAAGTGCAGAATGAGATAAATCTATGTGGGATTAAATTTGGTGCAGGTCTATGAGCAACTTCCTACTTCTTTATTTCATCTTGATAAAAACTGCCTGTTTTTACACTTTTTTTTACATCAGGAGCAAACAAATCTCAGCACATTTTCAGTCTTAGATCGGAATGAAGTACAAATAAATCCTTATTAGACATGGTAGTATCGATTCATTACAGCAGTGGTTCTCAAACATTTCCCCCTTTATATCTACATGCAGATGGCAGGGCCCCCCCACGGAACATAGTACATGAATAAAAATATTCTGCTTGATTATTCTGCCACAATAAAATACAGTTCCCATGATTCCCTAACCCTACTCCTAAAAGAGGACTCAATTTGCACTATTTCTGGCAGTCTGCAACCCCCCATAGTATCCCATGCTTTGCATAAATGTAATATAAACTGCTAATCAGTTTTTAGAAATGTAATTACTGTCTTGGGTGCCCTTCTTCCTTCCTGTCTATTAACCATGGAAACTTGAATAACAGCAATTATGCTATCAGTACTTCTACCATTTATGCGTACAGCATGCAATGAGCTTTAAAGTGCTTCATAAAGGAAGCAAGTCCCAGCTGACAAGGAATCAGGTCTTAAGGAGGCGGCAGTACAATACTTCAGAATGCTTCACATTTCCCTGCTTCCAATCCAAGAAGCTCAAGGTGAGGTGGTCAATCCATTCAGTCTGACCATGAGTGTAAATGGCTCAAGTGTGCTTCACAGATGAGTGGGGTCCCTCAGGTCCAGCCCTGACAACCTACTGTTTTAAAAAGCCCATAAAACAGTTGTGGGAAATATGTGGACACCCAGAAGATGTTTGAGGTTACATTACATCAGTGGTCCCCAACCCCCGGTCCGCGGCCCGGTACCGGTC
>CM034711.1:7272631-7301931 GCA_020142125.1 Phrynosoma platyrhinos
GACCGGTCCACGGCAATAAAAAGGTTGGGGACCACTGCATTACATCATCCCCTAGTAGCTGGTGGAAATCAATGGTCAAATCTCTGGAGGATCACAGGATCCTCACAAAGACTCTAAAAAGAGGAATAGGACAACACATATTTGTGGCTTTCCCTAGTGGCTATCTAGTAAGTTCAGGGCAGAGGTGAGATCTGTACCACAGATTCCTTTGTTCACAACTTAACTATTACAATTATCATTTATACAGAACTATTAGTATCATTACACTAAGGAGTAGAGTTGGTTGGTTTAATACAGGTTAGTTTAAACTATGTTTTAAACCAAGTAACTTAAAAAAAAACACCTTTTTTAGGAAATTGATTAGTCATTTTTAAAAGTCTACATATTATTATTATTATTATTATTTTCCAGCCCTTTTACTGGAACAACAAGTATTTGAATTTAAACCTTTTAACTTTAACGGTTGTTCACTGTTACACCAATCAGCATCAGTTGCTCCTTTTTAATCACTTTATTTTACAGTGCAAGAAATGCCATTCAGAAACAAATCCTTCAATTAACATAAGTTCAACCAAAACAACTTGCTTTAAAGGAGCACTTTTCAAAGAATAATTATTATTTAAGCTAGCAGCTATAACACCTGGACTGCGTTTTGCTACTTAGTTTTCAGATTTAGTCCTATACTGGCGTAGTGCTGCGCGTTAAATGGTTTAAACAAACAGTTTAAACACATGTTTGTAAATGCTCCCCCCCCTCCGCCCGGTTAAGGAGCCACCTCTATGGATAATCTAGTACCTGGGGATTGACTAGCTTGCTTACAATAATTATTTTACATATGACAGTGCCATATGTGACACTGTATTATGCTCCCAAGAGTAACAAAGAGACAGGTCCCTACCCTGTGAAGTTTACAACCTAACAATCTACATGAGATGGAGGAACAACTGAACTAGTGAAGCAAAGATCATAATGGGTAGAATTAGTTCAGTTTCTATTTCACAGCAGCTTGTAATAAAAGCAAAAAACAAAACAAAACAAAATACAGCACTGTGCCACATTAATTACATACAGATGGGTATAAACGTCTTTGACAAAATGGTCTGGATCCAGATTCTGCCATGGTTACAGCAGACACATTGAAATCCAACAGGAGAAAAGACAAAGACTGCCTGGTCCCACAGATTTAAACTGGCTAAGGTCCAAAACACACTGCAGAAATAATACAGTTTCAGACCACTTGAACTGCTCTAGCTCAAGGCTAGGGAATTCTAGGAACTGTAGTTTTGTGGGACATTGAGTCTTCTGTCAGAGAGCACTGGTGCCACAATAAACTACAATTCCCAGGATTGCCTAGCACTGAGACAGGGCAGTTTAAGCAGTCTCAAACTGGATTATTTCTTCTGTGTGTGTTGGACTTAAATCTGTTATCCCCAACTATAGTAGATTCAATTAATCAGTTCAACTTACATGTATGTTGACTAGGATTCAAAACACACTGCAAAAATAATCCAGTTTGAGACTGCTTTAACTGCCATGGCTCAATGCTAGGGAATCCTGGGAACTATAGTTTTGTGAGCCATTGAGCCTTCTTTGTCAGAGCTCTGGCACCACAACAAACTACAATTCCCAGGAGACCCTAGCACTGAGCCAGGGCAGTTCAAGCAGTCTCAAACTGGTTTATTTCTGCAGTGTGTTTTGGATCTACCGTAAGATCCACTTGATTGAATGGGTTTACTCCCATGAAAACTAACAACTGGATTTAAGTCAATCGGTCTAATTTCAGTTTAATTAAAATCTAGATTCAACCCAAGGTTCATCATACATCTATACAAAGGCTAAAAACATACATGTTTGCATTACACTTCCCAACATCAAATGGTGATAAAATGCTTCAGCCACAAAATACTACAACGGAGAATTTATCTGCTAACCAATAACCTTTTGACAGGCCACAAGATTGCTTTGTTGTTATTCAACTCTCAACATACATTTACTAGCCTTTCAAGATACCACAACACCTTTTCTTTTTTTGGCTATATTTTTAAGAGGATCACAGGATCCAGAGATCCTATTCATGTTTATTGAGAAACAAAGTCTTCTGTTTAGGGCTTACTCTTAGATGACCCTCACACAGCCAATCCTTGGACACAGCCTAGTTTTGTGCATCTTTCCTGATTAAAATTGCTCAGAACTGGTTTGTGTCACAAACGTTCCCCTCAGATGTTTGTTACATAATGATGAAGAAGACAGGAATGCCAACACACAGCTAACAAAAATACTAGTAACTATACTCTATAGGAAAATAATAATAATAATAAATTAACAACATAGGCTATGGTCTAGAAATCCCATGAGAAAGAAATGTTGTTAGCCTTATTACGTTCCAGAAAAATTAGCAGAAATTGTGGTACTTTAAAGACTATTTGCTCAATCACAATGTTAACAAATATAAGCTAACAACAAATGGCATATAACTATTAATAATGAATTCACACAAGCTTGAAAACCCAATGGGTGACATTGGGCAAGTCATATTCTCTCAGCCTCTAAGGATGGCAATGGCAAACCCCCTCTGATGAAACTTGCCAAGAAAACCCCATGATAGGGTCTTGACTTGAAAGCATGTAGCAATAAAAAACAATAACAATTAAGTTAATGAAACCCTCCTCCTCAACAGATATCTTGATAGTAACACTTGATATTTGCTGGAGTTTGCTTCCAGGACCGCCGGAGATACCAAAATCTGTGGATGCTCAAGTCCCATTAATTACAATGGCAGCATAAAATAGTGTCCCTCATATAAAATGGCAAAGCAAGGTTTGCTTTTTGGAATCTACCGGTATATATATATATATATATTCTATATACCTATATCAATACATATTGAATATTTTCAAGCTGTGGATGGTTGAAAAGGTGGACAAGGAATCTGTGGATACAGAGGGCTGACTGTAATAACTGGTGAAATATGGCTAACAAACCTCATCAACAAATGGCATAAATCAAGCTACTAGCCCAACGCCTAAATCATTAAGTCCACGCTTATGTAAACCTCACAGATTCAATTTGACTAAACCACAGTGTAGTGGTTTGAGCACTGGACTATGGCTCTGGAGACCAGACTTTTAATCCTGGCTCAGCTATGGAAAACCACTGAGTGACCTTGGGTGAGTCTCACTCTCTCAGCCTCAGAGGATGGCAATGGCAACCCCCCCCCAAAGAAACTTGCCAAGAAAACCCTGTGATAAGGTCACCACAAGTCAGAAATGACGTGAAGGTACACAACACTCACACACATACACACCACACAGATGGAACCAGGAAGTGAATTTAACCCACAGGAATTAATAATAACAATAACAACAATAATAATATAGTAAGATAATTAACAAATCTGCTTCATCCATGGCAACATATAGCTTGTAATAAGAGCTATTAATTGTTGTTGTTTTAATGTTTGTAATTTTATACTACTATTATGTAATGTTTTAATTGTTTTATTGCAATAAATTTTTGAAGAGTTTTCATTTGTGAGCCACTTTGGGTCCCTTTCTGCAAGAAAGGGGGCATAAAAATTACGTAAATAAATTAATAATTTGTGTCATGTCTTTTTAGGTTGTAAACCTGAGGGCAAGGAAGTGTCAAATTAACAACCTGTAAACCACCCTGAGAGCATTTCTGAAGAGCGGAGCCTAAATATAATAAATGAATAAAACTAAATGCATCAAGACATGATAAGAGGTGATGGCCACGAACAATAGTAAAGAGGAAGAGGTTTAGCCGAATACTGTTTCCATAAGGGCCCAAAACATACTGCAGAACTAATCCAGCTTAAGACCACTTTAAATGCCCTGGTTCAGTGCTAGGGAATCCTGGGAACTGTAGTTTATTGTGGTACCAGAGGTTTAACCTCTCACAAAACTACAGTTCCCAAAATTCCCTAGCACTGAGCCAAGGCAGTTAAAGTGATCTCAAACGGGATTATTTCTGCAGTTTGTTTTGGACCCTTATTGAAACAGTGTATGATTAAACCTCCTCCTCTTTATTTATTTAATTTCTATGTCGCCTTTCTCTGAGAAAGCGCCCCAAAGCATCTCACAAATAAACACTATTACTATTGCTGACAGAGATGAGGCTTCTCATATTGTCTGTGGCCATCTCTTCTATCATGTCTTGAAGTTTTATATTCGTTTATTGTATTTAGACCCTGCTCTTCAGAAATCTCAGGGATTGTTAATTTGACACTTCCTTGCCCTCAAGTTTACCATAAAGAAAGACATGGCACAAAACAATTTATTTTTATTTAATTCCTACACCGCCCTTTCTCCCAGGAAGGACCCAAGACAGCTCACAATTTTTTTTAAAAAAAACTCCAATTTATTTACTTATTTATATGTAGTTCCTAGGTCGCCCTTTCTCCCAGAAAGAAACCTAAGGTGGCTCACAAATAAAAACAAAACTCTTTAAAAAAACAATTTCTTTACTTATTTATATGTAATTCCTAGGCCGCCCTTTCTCCCACAAAGGGACACAAGGCGGTTCACGAATTTAAAAAAGCTCTTTAAAAATTCATTACAATAAAAACAATTTAGAGTATTTACTTTTATGTAATTCCCAGGCCGCCCTTTCCCCCAGAAAGAGACGCAAGGCGGCTTAGAATTAACAATAAGAATATCTTAAAACCCGGAGGGGCCACAACCAACTCGCCCCTTCCCAGAATCCCCTCACCGGGCTCAAACCGGGTTATTTCTAACCGTGTGGACGCAGCCGCCCCGCTTATACCTTGGCGCTCTCCTCCTCCTCCTTCTCCTTCAGGCTTGGCCTCTCCGCTGCCCTTGGCGGCCTCTTCGCCGCCGCTTCCGCCTCCTTCCTCCGAGGCCCCTTGAGCCCCGTTGACGCCGCCTCCGGAGGCCTGGGCCGAAGCCTGGGCCTCTCCCGCCGCCTTCAGGCCCTGGGCCTGGGCCTCTCCCGTTGGCTGAGGCGGCTCCTCCTCGTCGGCCAGCAGCGCCTCCTCGTCCTCCTCCTCCTCCTCGTCGTCTTCCTCGTCCTCCTCCTCGTCTTCCTCCTCGCCGCCGTCGTTCTCGCCTCCTACTCCCAAGCGGGCCCTACTGAGGCCTTGCCCGCCCGCCGCCGCCGCCGCCGCCGCTGTAGTAGTTGCTCCTCCTCCGGCCGCCTCAGCGCCGGCCTCTTCGGGCCCCGCCGCCAACATTTCGGCGTCCAAGGCTTCCTGGAGCCGCTGGGCCAGCTCCACTTTGAGGCCGCGCGAATCCAGGCCTCGGCGCCCGAGCTCGGCCCTCAGCTCCGTCACCTTCAGCCGCTTCACATCCATGGCGCGCGCGCTGCTCCGCGGAGGATGAGGGGGGGCCGCCCCGAGGAAGACCTCGGACGCCAACGCGCATGCGCGGGAATTGCGTAGGGTATATTTCCTCCCCCCGCCGCCGTTCTAGACAATTATTGTACTACAGCCCTCTGCGCCACGCACTCGCGCATGCGCGGAAAGGGAGCCCGCTTTCTTTTTCCACACCTTCCTCCCAAGGCACCAACGCGCAAGCCCCGGATGGCGCATGCGCATCCGCCTCGGAACGCAAACCTAGCGACGCCCAACGACTCGCGCGATGTTCGGAGTGCAAAGTGGCGCATGCGCTCATGCTATCCCCGCTCTCCGTTATACCTTATGCCTCCGTTGTTGGACAGCGCATGCGCCTATTTTTAAACGCTCAACTCGCCCCCTTTCCTACTACGCATGCGCGGTCGCGCCTTGGTTTCCAATCTTGTGTTGGTGGTTTTAGGCGGGCAGAGAAAGCCCTGAGGGCGGTTCTTGCGAGGGCTTTGTGGTTGTTTTGATTGGTTGTCACTGAGCACTTTGAATAAATAAATAAACCATTGAGCTGCCAGGTTGACCAGGCCCGTCCTCCTTTTCCAGGACGTGTCCTCCATTTCAGCCTTTCATTGCAAGAGGAATCCCAAAATGTCCTCCATTTTGAGCATAACATGGAGTAGCCAGGCTTGAGAGTTGTCATGCTTTGACTATGACTGGGGACCAGGGTTCAAATCCCAGCTTGGTCATGAAACCTATCAAGGAGTTTGTTCAGAGGGGGTTTGCCACGGCCTTCCCCCTGAGGCTGAGAGAGTGTGACTTGCCCAGGGTCACCCAGTAGGTCACTATAAGTTGGAAAGCCAGTGTGGAGCAGTGGTTTGAACATTGGACTAGGACTCTGGAGACCAGGGTTCAGTTCCCGACTCGGCCATGGAAACCCACTGGGTGACCTTAGGCAAGCCACACTCTCTCAGCCTCAGAGGGTGGCAATGGTTAAAAAAAACCCGAGCCAATTTTGCCAAGGAAACCCATAAGTCGGAAACGACTTAAAGGCGACCAGCAACAACATGGGTAAGTCACACTCTCTCAGCCTCAGAGGGTGGCCAGGGCAAACTCTCTGAACCAATCTTGACAAGAAAACATTAATTAGGGTCACCATAAGTTGGAAATGGCTTGTGGACACACAAATGAGGCAAGTCACACTCTCTCAGCCTCACAAGACGGCCATGGCAAACCCGAACTGAGGAAACATGCCAAGTAAACCCCAGGATAGGGTTCCCATAAGTTGGAAAGAGCTCGAAGGCACACAAATGGAACAAGTCACACTCTCTCAGCCTCAAAGCAGGCCATGGCAAGCTCCCTCTGAGGAAACATGCCAAGAAAAACCCAGGGCAGGTTCGCCTCAGGATCTCCATAAGTCGGAAAGGGCTTGAAAGCACACAAATGGGGCAAGTCACACTCTCTCAGCCTCAAAGTAGGCCATGGCAAGCTTCCTCTGAGGAACCATGCCCAGGGCAGGTTCGCCTCAGGGTCTCCCTAAGTCGGAAAGGCCTCGAAGGCACATAACAGGGAGGCCCTGGTCACATGACGGGGCTCCTTTTAGCCGACGGCCATGTTTGTAATTCCACAATAAAGCAAATAAACTTTTCTTTGTAGGCGGCCTGGGAAGCGGAGGTGGGGCTGCGGTGGCTAGAAAAGAGCCGCGCTAGTAATGGCCGCCTCCGGAAGCCCTGGAACCCAATGGCCGCCGCAATGAAGGTACCAGGTTTATGGCGCCTGAGGGGAAAGTTCTCGGCCATTTTACCTCAGAATGGCCCATTTCCGTTCTGGGGAGCGTGGCGCCATAAAAGAGGGATGGATTGGGGTTTGGGCAACTCCGGGCCAGAACACACTGCAGGAATAATCCGGTTTGAGGCCGCTTTGACTGCCCTGGCTGAAGGCTAGGGGATTCTGGGAGCTGTAGTTTTGTGAGGCGTTTATGAGCCACTGCAGGAATAATCCGTTTTGAGACTGTTTTGACTGCCCTGGCTCAAGGCTAGGGGATTCTGGGAACTGTAGTTTTGTGAGATATTTATGAGCCACTGCAGAAATAATCCATTTTGAGACCACTTTAACTGCCCTGGGTCAGTGCTAGGGGATTCTGGGAACTGTAGTTGTGTGAGACATTTATGACCCACTGCAGGAATAATCCGGTTTGAGACCTCTTTGACTGCCCTGGCTCAAGGCTAGGGGATTCTGGGAGCTGTAGTTTTGTGAGGCATTGAGCCTTCTCTGTCAGAGAGCAATAAACTACAGAATTCCCTGAATTTCCTAGCACTGAGCCTAAGGCGAACCTGTCATAGGGTTTTCTTCAGTTTGGGATTTGCCCTGGTCACCCTCTGAGGCTGAGAGAGTGTGACTCCCCAGTGGGTTTTCATGGCTGAGGGTGCAGAGACACATTTAGGATTTTTTTTTGGGGGGGGGGGACGGTTTATCAGAAAGGTGTTATCCAAGGCCCCCTTTAAAAACACAGTACTCCCAGGAAGTCAAACCTGGAAGCAACATTTCCCTAAAGAGTCAATGCATAAATCAATGTGAAATTGAATGTACTGCTGGGATTAGAATTTAGGATTTCCTTGCTCCAAGGAACTAGTAAATCATTCTTAAAAAATAAATCAGTGAGGGAAGAAATTAAGAAGGAACAAGAAAAATAATAAGAAATATTAAGAAATCAGGACTGTGTTAAAGTAGATAATAAGAGTACAGCTGGTGGGGAAGAAATAGAAGTAAAAGTAGATTGAAAGGAAATAATATTTAGAATGTAGATACTAGGAAGTTTTCTTTGATTTTAGGGACGTATCAGTATATATATGGATGGCAGTGTCATACAGTATCACATAGTATAAGTGGTGTAGATGTGTTTTAGAGGATGTAACGTAATGTGTGTTATATGTGTATTTGAGAAATGTTAAATGTGTGTGTAAAAATTCAAATTATAAATAAATATCTTTTTTTTAAAAAAAAGAATTTGGGCTTTCCTTATTCCAAATAACCAGTAAACCTACTGCATCATTTTTTAAAAAATGAATCAGAGAAATAACCCGCAACCTTGGTATTTTAATGGCTACAACTCTACACTGTGATGAATCATGCGGGAACGTTTGAAGAGAGATTCAAGTCCTGTGTTCAAGAGAACAGCTTGTTCTCTTCAGCATCTCCTGGGGAAAGGCAGAGGAGAAAAGATTTCCATGCAAAGTTAGAGTCTCACTTTGTTTCTTTCCTTTCCTTCCAGGCTTCTTCGGGGACATCCATGGAGCTGCATCTGCAACAGGCCCAAGCTTTCAAGGAGGAAGGCAACCACTGTTACAAAGAAGGACGTTTCCGGGATGCTGTGAGTCGCTACCACTGGGCCCTGCTGCAGGTGAAAGGGCTGGATCCCAGTGTCCCTTTTCCCTTGCAGGAATTTGGTGCAGAGAGAGCGTCCATGACCTCTGAACAGGAGAGGGTACTTCACAACATCCAAAGTGACTGCTATAACAATCTTGCTGGTAGGTTTATGGGCCACATTGCTAGGATTTTACATTTTGCTTAGGTTCACTAGAAACAGGGTTGACCCTAGGTTGGAAGGGACTTGAGACAAACGGTTTTATTGTCTGCTCTGATACACTTGCCTGATAGCAGCAGTAGATGTCTAAGCAGCGTTGTATAGCTTGAGACAAGTTCTCATTTTGCTGTTGTTGTCTTGTGCCTTGAAGTCTTTCCCGACTTTTGGTGACCCCAAAGCAAACCTATATCATGGGTAGAGAGATTTTGTAGCACCTTTGAGAATAACTGAAGAAAGAAGATGGCAGCATGAGCTTTCGTAGTCTTCAGTCTACTTCCTCAGATGCATTAATGTTTAATGCTAGTCCAAATGCATCTAAGGAAGTAGATTGAAGTCTATGAAAGCTCATGCTGCCAACTTCTTTCTTCAGTTAGTCTCAAAAGTGCTACAAGATCTCTCTACATAATGATTGTACAGATAAACATGGCTATATATTTGAATTGAAAATGGGGTTTTCTTGGCAACTTTCTTCAGAGTGGGTTTCCCATAGCCATCCTCTGAGACAGAGAGCGTGACTTGCCCAAGGTCACCCAATGGGTTTAACATGGTTGAGATTCAAATTCTGGTCCCCAGTCTTAGTTCAATGCTCAGACCACTACACCACACTAACTCTTTTAGTTACCATTTTGGTTTCCCATAATGCCCCCCAAATGATGTTACATCAGAGTCCTTATAAGAAATCAAAAGTGTGGTTGGAGCCAGTTGGTTGATACTAATAGAGTGCTAGACCAGGAAGAAAAAAATAAAGGCAGACAGTTAACTTAAGGATTCCAAAACACAAACAAAAAACAATAACACAGGACCTCAAGTCCTGCTGTTCCCAATGGTAGTGTGCCATGCGAACAACCGCATGTATGCACTGCCATTGGGGTGAATGAGGTGGAGCCATCCGTGGATGGTCAAATGCATGAATGACAAGCCTGCAAATGGCAAGAGTCAACTGTACCATAATCCCCAATTGCAAACATAGAGTAAACAAAGCACCAGCCCTGTATGTTGTGGGCTTTTCTCCCATTCATTCATAGCTGAAAACATTTTTACAGCCAGTTTTACTCACCTCCCACCCCTCTCACACACATAATGACCACATAATTTTGTTTCAATTTACTGATGCAGTAGGTTGCAAGAAAGTAGAGATCCACTGCACAGTGAGAGATAAAAGACACGAGTGCAGTTGGCTAGTAGTGAGACAAAGAGTGTGGCATCCGCAGAGTGCATAATGCACAGTTCTTTAGCACACTGAAACTTTTTTTACCAAATGTACTTTTTAAATAATGAATTTGTGTGCTGTGATGTATATATTTATGATAGTAAACGATAAAGTAGATTAATAATTGATAGTAAACTTGTGAATAATTAAACATGCAAAAGTTAAACTTGTGAAAGTTAAATGCTGACTGTATTTAAAAACATGACTAGAACAGTTTAAAATATTTAAGGCATAATTTCCAATAAAATATTTTAAAATATTGCACACCACTTCATACACATGCTATTGTTTTTCTTCGATTCTGCATCTGTAGGCTGGCCTTTAAGCTTGTGCAGAGTGACCTAGATCCTTTGGTTAAATAATTTTAGCCCATCGCTGACTTCTTATTAGGCATGATCCTGTACCTTGTGTCTCTGCAGCATGCCTCCTTCAAATGCAACATGTCAACTATGAACGTGTGAAAGAGTATAGCCTAAAAGTCCTGGAAAGGCAGCCGGAGAATGTGAAGGGGCTGTATCGTGCTGGAGTGGCTTTTTACCACCTGAAGGATTATGACAAGGCACGACACTATCTTCTGGCAGCAACCAGTAAACAGCCCAAAGGTAAGAGAAATGCTGAACTTTTCCCATTTTATGTCTCCTTGGAAAAAGAACCACTGAGGAGGAAGATGGAGTTTCTGAGAACATGATAGTATTGAATCAGCTTTTGCTTCTTGCTCTAGTTGGCTTTATTCATAATAGTTATAACTAATAATGCTTGACTGTTGCACTATATTTTCATGTTTTTAGCTGCGATTACTGCAGTTGCTGCATGAAGTTACCTTTATATCCTATGGAGAAGAGTGAGGAAAATCCAGCTATGGGCCATTTGTGGCCCTAAGGGGTTTTGTCTTGTACTGGGTTAAAACAATTGGTTGAAAAGCTTCTGAATGCACCCATTAGCCATTTTGCTTTTGTTGAGAATAGGGGGTCTCAAACTGTCCCAGCTTTAAAGAGACTTTTTTCCTCAAATGGGAAGTGATTGGATTATTTGGAACAAAAGCTCCCCCAGGCCTTGAAAGGAGAGCCCTCAAATGCACCAAAAGGGCCATAAGGGAAGGCGGGGGGGGGGGGGGGGGGGGGGGGGGGGGGGGGGGGGGGGGGGGAGAGAACGGAAAAATTCAGAAAAATTTTTTATTTTTTTTTTCATGGCTAATTCCCAGAAATTTTACATCTCAAAATGCACTCTATGTGGGGCTGTCTCTAATAAGTGCTTGGAACCTTCAATTGAGCCCAAAGAGCCACCCCCAGATTGTTAAGTGGGCTGGCTACAGGGAACTCACAACTGCTTTATTGCAACAACTCTGCAACCAGTCCATTCCTGGATACAATTCAAAGTGCTAGTGATGACCTATAAAGCCCTATAGTTCACTTTGAAGGACTGTATATTTCTTGGCACCTATAAGTTCTTCTGGAGACCCTACTCTTTATCCCACCACCTTCCCAAACTCTTTTGGTGGAAACAAGGAAGAGGGTCTTCTTGGTGGCTGCTCCTACCCATTGGGAAACACACGTACACACACCCCCGAGTCTGGCATGACTCCCTTCTTGTTCTCCTACCAGCAAGTTCAAAACATGTTTATGCTGCCAAGCTTTTAGAAAATGACTGGGATGGCTTTTAGTGCTATATGCTGTTTTATGGTTTGCAGATAGTATTTTGATTAATTTGAATGCTTTTAACCTTATAAATGGCTTGTTTTTAATATAACATTTATATTTATCCATCTTTTGGAAATGTTTGTATAGTTTTAATCTGTATTGTTTTTCAATATTTTGTGAGCTGCCTCGAGTCTTATTGAGACAAAGGTGAGATATAAATGAAATAAACATTCATTCATCCATGATCTTGAGCAGGCATAGCCAAGTGATAGTTTATAAACTGGATTCAGCCCACAAAACAATGAGCTTTGGCTTGTATCACCTGTATCATATGTTAACTGAAGCATGCTCTGTGTGTGTGTGTGTGTGTGTAACACATTAACTTTGATTTTATTACGTACTCATTTCTTGTTTTCCCTTTGTTTCACAATTAAAGATGCCAATGTGAAGCGATACCTACAGATGACGGAGTCCCAGCTGAACAGCTACCATCAAAAAGAAAAGCAATTGTATGTGGGGATGTTTGGCTAGAGGTGATACATTCTCCTTGGAAACACCTAGCTGAAACATTGTGTTGGGTTTTTATGGTCCCCTACATAATTATGGGGTTCAGAAGTGTCAAAAATGCAGTGCCTTGAAAAATGTGTTTAATGACCAGCCTAACTAAAAGATGTGAATCAGATGTGAGCCTCTTTTATCAGTTTCAACAGAATTGTTTTTGGGTAAAACAGATTGTGGATAGATGGTGATACCCCCAAAAAATTTTTTTCTCTACACTGCAGCTGAAAGGCAGTCATGTGGTAAATATTCTGTTTTCATGCCTTCCCTCTTTCCAGTTGATTTATAAAATAGCATGGCAAATGAAAGTGTGCATGTGTTCTTTTTTAAAGGAAAAAAACAAAAACAAATGTGAAGCATCCTAGTCTCAGCACAACTTGATTATTGTGGTCAAGCCCCTTGGACCTGGAGTCTTAGTTCCTCTTCATCAGAGGAAGAACTGTTTGTTTTTGAGTGAGATTCTGACCTCCTCCCTATGCCACTCCTCATAAGACAGGTGAATCTACAATGTGTTATTGTTTTTGACATCCCTGTTCTCATAACAACAGTCACTAGGCTCCTTTTGGGAATTGTTCCTATAACAACAGAATCCTACCATGTCAGCTAGACATGGCATCTCTGTGTAACTTTCATATTCCAGTCATGTAACCAGGCAGTTTGATCTGTATGAAAAGAAACCCAGAGGTCTACATATACAGTCATCTCTCCACATTCTCTGGGGTTAAGGGCACAGGACCCCTGCTAATGTGAAAATAACACAAATAACAAAAACACTATGATTTTCCCTGAGAGAACACCTCTCTGGGAATCTCTAGGTCCTCCAGTGAAACTCTGTGGTCAACATCTGCCAGACACTGACCACAGAATTGCTCTTGAGGAGCTACAAATTTCTAGTGGAGTGTTCTCTCTAGGTCTTCTAGTGCGACTTTTGGTTAAAGTTGACCACAGAGTTGCACTGGAGGACCTAGAGATTCCTAGAAAGAATGTATTAATAAAATCTGTGAATAATCAAATCCACATAAGTCAAAGCAACAAATGTGGAGGAACGAGTATACTACTATCTGCTTGCATTGCAACAGTATGGGCACATAACTGCACTGCAGGTGATCCTTCCACTGTTCTAAAAATGGAATTAGAATAATAGAATCCTAGAGTTGGAAGAGACCCCAGGGGCCATCCAGTCTAATCCTCTGCCATGCAGGAAGACACTATAAAAGCATTTCCAACAGCCAAACAGCCTCCGCTTAAAAATTTCCAAAGAAGGAGACTACCAATCTCGGAGGCAGCGTGTTTCACTGTTAAACTGTTCTCACTGTCTGGATGTTTTTCCTAATGTTTAGGTGGAATCGCTTTTCCTGCAGCTTTAATTCATTTCTCTGTGTACATCAGCAGATACTTTGGTAAGGGATCCAAATTGCAAGTCAAAGATTGTTAAGTAGTTCAGATCTGCAGGGCCAGATAAACAGCATCCCATAGTATTGAAGGAACATGCTGATGTGTTGTCTGAAAGACTTGGCATCATTTTTGAGAAATCTTGGAGAACAGAGTGAGGAGCCAGAGGACTGGAAAGGAGCCAACATTGTCCCTTTCTTTAAAAAATGCAGAAAAGAAGATCTGGGAAACTACAAACCAGTTAGCCTGATCTCAATACCAGGAAATATATTAGAACTGATTATAAAGGAGCCTGTTTGCAATTACATCTATGACAATAGTGATTATAATGATGTTTTATAGCAGAAAAAAATGTCTTTTGTTTAGCAACAGCAACAGCAAAAAGGAATTACTTCCTAAATGAAATCATTGAACAGTAGATGTGTATACATATACACAGGCCATCACCTTGCATGGGATATGGGAAATAATTAGCTGTACACCAGAACAACTATTTTGCACCTCAGCTAGGTAGGAATGCTAGCTTAAAATTATTAAATAGAAACTTCAAGTGCTTGAAAAAGCAAGTTCTGGATTAGAATGCTACAGCACTAGACAACAAGCTTGAACTTGTAGGTCTCCTCCTCACTGTCTCTCCCAGTTTAATTACTGTGATTAAGCACATGATGTGTGGTTTCTTCTCATAAACAGCAATTTATTCTTACCTCTTCCAAGTCGGAAGCAGCAGTACTGGCATCAAAACATGCAGAACTGTGTACCTTTGAGACAGCAGAGGAGTAGGCTGCAATATAGCCATCTTCTCAATACAATGTGGTGCTTATTCTAAAAAGTGAGTCTTAATTATAGGAAGGACCAGAAACACATTTTCCTCCCACAACAGCATTTCTCTCCACACTTTTGGAAAAGCCTCAGCACTACAACTGCAAAACAAAATCAAGTGAAGTGCGCCACCATAAATACTAATCATGAAGATTTTCTTGGAGTGCTGGTCCATATATAGCCAAAACAGACTCATCCATGTACAACAAAGAGACAGCAGTATTCTTTGAGGAATGAGAGTTTACAGAAGTAAAAAAAAAATCTGGCAGAGGAGTAGATACCAGTAACAGCCATTGGAGACTGAATGTGCACAGTGGTTATTGAACATTGGAAGGGTTGGAGTGGAAAACAGAGATGGGCACACACAATGAAGTGTCTTAGAAGAGGGCATGACTGGCACCCTACACACACTTCAGTGTTTTGTTGGTCTCTATTCAAAAAGCATTAATATGCTCTAGTGGTCCCTTCCATTTCTATGATTCTGTGAGTAGTCACCATGTACTCCTTTAAATTTTTTCAAGTATGGGAACTGACTTTTCAAGTATGGGAACTGAATACAGTACTCTATTGCACTGTAGGACATAATGTATATGCTCATGTACATACAAAAAATTGACCCCAAAAACTGAGTTGACTTATCCATGGGTCAATGTAAGTACTCTACTTTTAACTTATAAAAAAAGGAATCATCCCCAGGTTAAAGGCAAGTATGTAATCTGTCCTGGAAGCATTGATTCCCTCCCTTCCACTGCCCTCATCCATCCAGCCTTTAAAGCAAAAGCAAAGCAGCAGTTTACAACTGTAGGCTCCTTGCCCCCCAAAAGTTGGGTACTCATTTTAGCGACCTCGGAAGGATGCAGGCCTGAGTCGAGCCTCAGCCCTGGCTGGTATTGAACTCGCAACCTTGTGGTTTATGAGTGAGTGGCTGCGGTACAGGCATTTAACCACTGCGCCACCAGGGCTCCTAGTTTAGTGTGAACACGAATAGTTATGCCTACTGGGATTTTGTAAATTCCTTGGCATCCTTTTCCTTTGCTTCATCCGTTAGATCCTTTGTTGTATGTCCCTAAGTTTTATCCTCAGCGTATCCATGGGTCATATCAAAATCCATAATTTTTGTCCCAAAGCATGCCCTTGACTTATACATGAGGTCACCTTATAGTCATGTATATACAGTAAGTTTAAAAAGCTATCATCCCAATTAATAAGTAGACTAAATTAATTAAGTTTGGAATATCTACTGTGGTACAGGTCATGGTCCATAAAAGAGGAGAATCTGTGACCTCTGGACCTAACCTGACCTATGGACTCCCTATCAGAGATTTCTCCTTAGCTGAGAAGGCACACAGGAGATTCTGGCTCTTATTTCCAATCACAGACTAGAGACAAAGAGCTTTTGCAGACTGCTAGAAATAGTGCAAATTGAGTCCATGTTAACTGCCCTGACTCAGTGCTAGGGAATCATGGGAACTGTAGTTTATTGTGGTACCAGAGCTCGCTGACAGAGAAGGCTCAATGTCTCAGAAAAAAACAACAATTTCCATGATTCCCTAGCACTGAGCCAGGGCAGTTAAAGTGGACTCAATTCGCACTATTGCTGACAGTCTGCAAAGGCCCTAAGTCAGGATGTAGATTGGGCAAAGCTCCATTGGGCTGAGTCAGTGGCAGCTAGTACCGTCCATGTCAGTGGGGTTCTGAGTTCTCCTTTGAACTTTAAAGGAATCAATCAACATGTTGGAATCTATTTTGGGGATAGGGTTATGCACTTTATATACAGTACTTCTTTTAAAGTTCAGACTTCTAGCTAAAACAGATTCACTTTTCAACTCATACAGAAATCACTAGCCATGGTTGGTTTAGGTGCATCTAGGACTACCACAGCCAATAGCACCTACTTTGCATATCCGGCTCCGCCATCAGGCAAACGTCGCACTCAATAACCTTGAAGACTACACAGTTGGCTCCAAAGAATCAGAGTTGGAAGGGAACACAAGAAGCACCTTGTCCATTTTATTTTATCTTTATTTCACCTTTCTCTTGATACAGGATCCAAAGCAGCTTCCAATTTTTTTTTAAAATGGTACACCTTTAAAATATATTCATACAAATGTGAAAAAACAAAAGTCAGTTTAGTTTCTTTTTTTAAAAAAGTTTAAAATATACAATCAAAACATAATAAAAAGATAAAAAACAGATTTTTTTTTTAAAAAAGATAAAAACAGATTAAATAATGCCACCCCAGTAAAAGTTCTTTTTGTCATATAAATTATAAGCCAAAGGCCTGCCTAAATAAAAAGCTGGTGAATGGAAGGAGAAAGGAGGCCAACTGGACCTCCTCTGTGGGATGGAGTTCCATAAACACGGAGCAGTCACTGAGAAGGCTCTCTCAGGTCCTCACCAAACACGCTTGCGATGCAGGTGGGACTGAGAGAAAGCCTTCTCCCCAAATTCTTAAAACAGGAACAGATTCATACAGTCTTTCAGATAGTGTGGATCAAGTCAAATATGGCTTTCAACGTTATGAATTCTGCCCAGAAATGGAACCGTAGCCAGTGAAGCTGTTTCAACAGAGGGGTTACATGTCCCCTACAACCAGCCCGGGTTAGCCACAGCATTTGGGACTGCTGAAATTTCAGAACAATGCCTAATGTAGAGCATGTGACAGTAATCCAACTGGGATGTAATGAAGGTCTGTGTTACTATGGCCAGATATGACGTCTCAAGAAATGGGTACAGCTGGCACATTTGATTTAATTATGCAGATGCACTTCTGGCCACCATTTACACCTTCATATAGGCTCAGATCTGCCTGTGACTAATGGAAGATTAACATGAATGAAACTAGATACACAGAGGTAATTTTAAGTAAAAGGATTTACAGGGAAGCATTTTGTACAAGTATGATTGGAGGAGGGGAGGATGAGATTAAAGGAAAAATTTAGATTATAACTTAGGGTATTACTATACTGCATGTATTGTAATTTTAATTTAAAAATTTCGAAGGAAAAAAAGAAAGGAAATCAGCCTGTTCTGGATGTAGTTACATTCCCCCCTGAAGATGCAGGCCCACAGCTTGGATGTGCTGCCGGATTCAACTCTGAGCCTGAAAGCTCAAGTTTCACTGGTGGCTAGAAGTCCATTTACACAGTTAAAGCATGTGTGCCAGCTGCTCTACACATTCTACATGAGGCTTCCTTTGAGAAGTATTTGTAAATTACAATGGGTCTGAAGAGCTGTAGCCACATTGCAAACTGGGGCTGGCTAAAGGGAACACACAAGTCCCATATTGCAGCAGCTTCACTGGCTGCTGGTCAATTTCCATGAACAATTCAAATTGCTCCTTTTGACCCATAAAGCCCTATACAGCTCAGGTTCAGACTATATAAAGGACCATATTTTCCCTTACAAACCAACCCTTGCTCAGAGATCTGCTAGAAAGGCTCTTCTCTCTATTCCTCCACACTCAGAAGTACAGCTGGTGGAAACATGAGAGAGGACTTCTCAGTGGCTGTCCCCAGGCTTTGGAACTCCCTTCACAGAGAGGTTAGACTGGCACCCTCCAGATAAGTAAAGACTTTTCTGTTCTGACAGGCATTTGATAAGTGACTGTATAAGGTTTCACCTAAACAATGCACAGGATCTTAGCCCTTGTCTAGTCTGCCAGGACCTAATTTCTCCAAAAATTCTCAAACATTATTGATACTAGCTCTGAGATTACATCAGCCAAGTTCCTTTAGTATTCTTGGATGCAGTTCATCCAGCCCTGGAGGCTTGAATTCATTCCGAGTAGCTAGGTATTCATTTTACAAAACCCTTTACCTATTCTATCCTGTAATGCTCTTACTGTACGATTGATTTTTCAGCGCACCCTTCCCATCCACAGGAATTTGGTTCTGTGGCCTCCGCAGATGAGAAAAATGTGCTTGCTTAAGCCACATTATAGTCAATGGGTGGCAGCATGCGTGTGGTTGCATTGGTGTGTCTGAATGCATGTGCCATCATTGATAATAATTGGGTGGGGTCTATGGACACTCGAATCTACAGATAGCTAGCTTGCCAAATTACAGGTTCACTGAATTTTCATCAGTTAGAGCACTGTTTTGTTTTTGGGAGATGACTGAGGTAAAAAAGGTATTAAACAGTTTGGCCTTATCTCTCCATCCCCGATCAACATTTGACCATCTTCCCTATATACAAGAGAGGCCTATAGTATATACCCATAAAGGTGTCACTATTGTTTCTCTCTGCTTTAGTGTTTAATCAAAGGCCCTCAACCTGTTCTCAGTGCTCCAAGTTATGGGTACATCCATGACATATGCTACTCCTATTCCTTTCCTATTTGGTCTATTTCTTTGGAATAGATTAAACCCTCCCATCACTACATCTCAATCATTAGTTATCTCACCAGGTTTCAATTGTGCCTATCAAATCATATTTGCTTTCCTTTGTTAAGAGTTCAAGTGCATCTTGTTTATCTTCTGATGCTCTATGCATTAGTGTAGAGCTATCTAAGATCATTCTCTCCAGCTGATTCCTTGTTTGTTTTTTCTGCAGACTGTTGACTCTCATACTACTGGCCCAATTCTCCTGTATCACTGGGACTATTATCCCAGGACTTAGTTTCCCCCTGCCTTCTGGAATACTGTCTCCGTCTCCCATGGTATACAGTTTAAAGCTCCCCTTATCAGATTCACAAGACTCTTAGGAAATATACTCTTTCCAGCTACCGTGAAGAGCAGCCTATTTCTTGCTAGAAATCCTTTGTTATGAAAGTGGAGATCATAGACCAGGAATCCAAATCTTTCTTGATGGTACTGTCTGTGAGCCAATTCTTTACTTCTAGCATTTTTCTCCCTCTTCCTGGGTAGTGTCAAACAGAAAGAAGCAATAAAAAATCTGTGCCCTCCTTCAGCTTCCTTGCTAGAGCCTCATAGTCTTTTGCTATATGTTGAAGGCTATCTCTTGCTCTGTCATTTGTTGCAACATGGATCAGCTGTCCAGGCTATCCTCCTAAAGGTCCACCAAGAAGTGCCCACAAAGATGCTGCTTTTTCTATTCCTATATGCTGAGCTTAAGCTTGAGACAACACCTATATAGAACCAGAAGCTGCTAGCTTCACTTTCAACCATGTCAGTGACTCAGTAGGAGCCTTGCCCCTTAGCCCATATGCTCTAGGAGAACACATGGCCAAAACCAAACAGAAACACCCACACAAGATTCCAGATAGCACAGGTAAACAATCAATGCTGAACTCCAAAACACAAGCTCACTTTTTCTACCCTCAGATTTCACTTCCACCCTTCTATTCCCAGCAAGTTTATGAGGGGGAGGGAAGACAACAACTAACCAACTCATAGCTATGTGGCTCAGTTGGGTTCCCCTTCCTTTTAATTCCCTCCTTGTAAGGGCTTTGCTCTGGTGCTACAACAACTACAATTCCCAGAATTCCACTGAGCCATGGCAGTAAAGTGATGTCAAAGCAGATTCTTTCTGCAGTGTGGATGAAGCCTGAGTAAAGGGGGAAACCTGTAATCCTGAAGTACCTTGTGGGCTGAGTTAGAGAGTTCTGTGGTCCAAAGATACCCCATACCTGCACCAAGCCAAATACAACTGAACATGCTGACCAAACACATTGGCTCACCTAAGGCTTGATAACCCTCAGAATAATGAGGGAGGAAGCCTCCTCATTTAAATTTGCTTGTTTATTTTTCTAATTTCAGTCTTAACATTCACATTTGACGGTGGTGAGGGGGCGGAAATTGAATTTCAGAGAGCAAAACAGACTAAAAATAACAAAAGAATTAAAATGAGCTCCCCACTATTTCTTTTTAATTAAGGTGGCAGGGATAGGGACATACAAAAACACAGGAACCTTTCCTTTGAAATGTTAAGAGTTCTAGAATGAAGGTTCTGGATAGAAACTTGGAGTGCTTCTTGACAAAAGCGATGAAGGGGCCCAAGTACAATGAAAAACTAAGTCGATACTAATTCAGGGCTCTTAGAAAGACAAGAGGTGTAACACAGCAAAGGAAAGGCAGGTATCCAGACACTTGTGATAGGAAAGAAAGTAAACTTTGGTCTTCTGGCCTAATTCCAGAAATGAATAACACACATGCCTGAATGACACTGGGCCTGTAACTACTTGACGCATTAAACAAAATTCCACTTACTACAGTAGATGGGATGGCCCTACCAGAGTCTCAGGAAATCCCTTGGTCAGACCTAAACCAAAATATGAAAATTATTTTTCAGAGACTTGTAGGTCATGTCAAGCTCAGTGGTTCACAAAATTAAGAAGTGAACAAAAACAAAACAAAACAAAAAAATAAAAACAAACAAACCTCTACATTTTTTTCTACCACAGCCAGGAGAAGAAAATGGCAGAAGAAATCTTTACTGGAAAACAAAAGTAAGCCATAGTCTGGCTGCTCCACCAATCTATCATGCTGCAAGACAGTAAGAAGAACTGTGAGCTAGAAATGCTTGTTCCCCACAATCAAAAATATCCAAAGAGCATCAGAGTTCAGCTTTACTGTTTTGGTTGCGCTAAGACCAATGGGTATTCCAAGGCTTCAGTATCCACTGTCAAATAGAATGATGCACCTTACATTTGTGTCCACCCCATTTTTGTCAAGTATCTGTCAGGGAGGGAAATGGAAAAAACAAAACAAAAGCCCTCAACCTATTATAAGTAAAATAATTCATCATGTACACACTCCATTTATCTCCAACAGATCTTCCAGTCTCTTTCTAAAATGTCATGGTGTTGGGGGAAATCACTTGGTGGTTCTGGTACCCCTGAGAGAGCGTGACACTGCCTTCCTGAGCTCCTTAAAAGAGCGGCTACGATGAAGCTTGAAACTGTGGACTGGCAAGTCAGTGGAGTCCAGAGTGGCTGAGGCTTGGGGCCACCTGTTTCCAAGCGGATGGAAAATCCAGTCACCATTCATGTTATTGGCAGCTGCAGCTTCTACCTTGCCAGGGCTAGAACTGATGCCAGTAAGCACAGCCTGCTGTTGAGGTAGCTGCTCCGAGTGGTTTTCATCCAAAAAGCAAAATGAGGTGGGTGAGTCAGAGGAGAAAGTGAGATGGTGGGTAAGCGTGTGGGATGGAGGGAAGATGCTGGCTTTCAGCCGATGCCAACCAGGAGTCTTACTGGAGATCTCCATGACTGAGGTCCATTTTGGCTTGATAGCTTTGTCTTTGCTAGGTTGAGGGCCACTGTGACACACGAGCCCCGTTGCTACATTGACATTCATTTCTGAGCTGGCACAAGCCATACTCCCCACACGAGAGGAAGGCCGGCGACGAAGGCTCAGTCGGTGCAGCAACTCCCGGGGATTCAACCAACTCCTATCACCTGTCTTCTCTTGCCTCTCAGCTGTTTTCACCAATTGCCGGGAAGCATGTTTACCTTTATATAGCTTGTTAAAGTCTGTGGCATCTTGTGGCAATGAGACTCCCTTTCTGGAGGGAGTCTCAACCTGGACCATGTTCCTTTGGGCCCCATCTGCCCAGCCCAGAACCCCTTTCTCTGAACTAACAGGATGCCTATCTGGATAGGGGATGAATGTAGGTTCCGGGTACCATGGGAGAGGATCAGGAAGAGACATCACTGAAGGTTCATTAGCTTTAATAAGGTTAGTGATGTTGGACCTGATCTCCAAGAATGGAGTGAAATCCCCCTGACAGTTCAAGATTTGAGACTCCTGTGACCCCTCAGAACCTTCTGGAGGACGTAAGTGAGAACAAGTGGAGATGTGTCGTCGTATCTTCCATCCAGGGGCTGCGGCAAGGAGCTGGGTGGCACCAAGCACAGAACTGCAGACAGATGATGTTGACAGACTCTTTGGATTCCCTGCTAGGTATCCAGTTTCTGTTCTGCCAGCTTTTGAACGGCACTTATAGCGCAGCACCAATTTGGCAATGTACTGATCCAGCCGCACCCTCTGCTGCTCCTGGGAGCATGTAGTTAATTTCTTTGGAGAGTCAGTTTGGACAAGGTCCAGGGGGGGCTCATCAAAATCTTCTTGGGATGAGCTCTGGGAGAGGCTGCTGGTGAAGAGTGGGCTCTGCAAAGCTACCGCATGCAACGGACTTGGATAGTGGTAGATTTCACTGGTATTCTGGGAGACAAGGTCTGACTTGTACTGCAGCAGCTGAAGGCTTGGATTCTTTGAGAATGGGAGGGACAAGTCTCCTAGGCCCAAGAGAAACTCAATATCTCCTGCAGTAAGTGTGGAAACATTGAAAAAGAAACATATTGGTAGATCATCCAGAGCTTAGATTTGTTCTAATTTTTTACTGTAAATCCCAAAATCTTTATCACAGTCAGATTCGTAATCCAAAAAATAACTTTTCATACATCTGCAAAAGCCAACAGGATGTCAGTCAATCTGACTGTGGAAATTAGAATGCCTTTTTAACAATGACTCAAGACAGAAATATTCTACTGCAGCTTTCCCTAGAAGGTGATCTCCAGATGTCTGGACTACAACACCTATAATCCCCACCTGAGGTTACCGATTGGGGTGAGAACAGATGTAGTCCAAATACATCAGGATGGCTCCATGTTGAAGAATACGGTTCTAACGGGTAAGATCCATTACAAGTAAGATCGCATGGGATTCAAAAGCCATGTACAATTGTCCTGTGCAGTTTAGAAAAAATGGGGGAGAAGATAATAAACATTCATAATTTCTTGTTGGATGCAGAGATTTCACCAGTGTATTACATATTGTATACTTCTGCACGTCTTTGCGACCATGCAGGCTAGAAACTTTCCCTGTTCATACTGAAAGGAGATTCTAAACAAGCTGAATTTGGCAGTTCATATCACATTCCACTTCACTTCCTACTCATTCTCCACGCACTCCCATGGAACTATTGGCCTATACTCATAGATAGATAGATCTTAAGAAAGTAATTGTTTTGGACTACAGCTCCCAGAATCCCCACCCCACAGGAGTATTTTAAGAACTGTATTCCAAAAAAGAAATTTTCAACATGATTTAAAGGAGGTCTGTATTCTTGCTCACTCTCTTCCCTTTTAACTCCTCTTGACCAGAACAACAGTTCAGGCATGCCAAAAAGCGATGTACCCACCCTCACCTGTTGATACAGGTCTCCTGCTGTCAATGCCTGGAATGTTTGCTGCCAAGGTGAGATGCTGAATTTGGAGGTCTAGGAGGCGAACGGCAGCCTCATCGGTAGAGTGTGGGCGAGCAAAGCTGCTCTCTCTCAATCCTGGTAAGTGAGGGAAGGACCCAATGCTGCAGCACAAACCCCCTGGCCCCTCGCTATGCATGGAGGCACAGGAATCAGACAGGGAACCCATTTCGCTGGTGTCATAGAACCCTGGAATGGAGAGACAAAACCAGATTGATTGGATGTCCTGCTGTGGATGCAAGTTTCATTAGTTTTTGTCTAAAATACAGCTGAAATTTATCCACTAAAGCTGCTTAATGTGAGATTCAGGGTAGATAAAATAAAGTACCTCTTCATATAGCAGATAGATAAAAGGTAGAATTCAGTCCTACAAGATGGCTGCCAACTGGGAGAGTTCCAGAGGGAGATTAAATACTGGTACATTTGTGGAAAATAAGGTGATCACTGGCTACTAGTTAAAATGACTACATGTATTGTATACAGACGGTATATCTTTGGCTGCATCTGCATTGCAGAAAATAATCCAGTTTGACACCACTTTAACTGCCACAGATCAAGGCTATGGAATTCTGGGGATGGCAGTTTGTTGTGGTGCCACCACTCCACTCTCAGGCCACAACTACCATTCCCAGAATTCCACAGTCTTGAGCCATAGCAGTTAAAGTGATGTCAAACCAAATTATTTCTGCAGTGCGCATGCAGCCTTTGCCTATCACTCACTGAGGACTGCACCCCCCCCCCAAAAAAAGGCTGGTTGGCTACTGTGTGAACAGAAAGCTGGACTAAAGAGGTCTTCAGTCTGACCCAGTATCTTTTCTTATATGAAGAAGTAAAGAGGCCTTATGTATGATCCAACATCTCATTTCTTTACCCCTAAATGCCAAATGCATTTTGACATTTCACAATGAGGTGAGAGGAGATGCTGTAACTGCCTTATGACTTGCTTTTCCTAACACCAGAGAATCATAACAGTTGGAAGAGTCCACAAAGGTTATCCAGTCCAACCCCCTGCCACGCAAAAATACACAATCAAAACTTGTCCAAGTTCTGTTGGCCACTACTTTGGCTTAGGTTTGCATGAAAAAGTTGGGTGCAAAAATAAATGATGAGCTCCAAAAACATGAATGGTGATCAACTGTGCATATAAATAAAGAGAAATCTGCAATCATATCAAGATTTCTTCTGTGCAGCAGAGAGAGAAAAAGAGAGGCCCACAAATAGTGACTAATGCTTGTCCATCCACCCTATTTCTTACTAGACCAGCATACAGAATTAAACAGTTTCCAAGAATAGTTCGATCCCCTCCAAAAAACTTGGCGTGGACATACCTGAGCTTGGCCTAGAGTCAGCCTCTAATATCTCCTGGGTGTCACCTCCACTGATCCCAGCTTTCTTCTGCAGCGGGAGCTGCTCACCAATTATTTGCAGCCCAACACACATTTTGTCCAATCTGTCTCCTGTATGAGCATGCAGCACCCCGAGATCAATCTGTATGTTTTCTGATGAGCTGAAGGAGGCCTGGGGTGTCTTGGGAGTCCCCAACAGGTCATCAGATTTGCTCCGGTCCAGCTTGGCAGTGGCGGTACACAATTGGTTATTACTCAGGCTCCTTTGGTCTTCTTCCTATTTGCAGGAAACACAAGCAGACATGAAATGAGACAGGTCAACAACATAAGTCCAACAAAAAGGTCACAAAGGCAAAATATTTCCCCCCTGTTCTCTGTACCTTCTATTGGGAAATCGCAGATAGGTTTTCCCCTGCAGACAGGATCCTAATCCTTGTTTTTGTGACAGATTTAGGCAGAAGGTAGACTGGGAACATTGTATCTGGCACCAAATGGTGTAGCTTTGGGTTCTAGAAACTGTACCACCACTGTGAATTTGAAGGCTTTCACGGCTGGCATCCATAGTTTTTTGTGGGTTTTCCAGGCTATGAGGCCGTGTTCTCTGAAGACGCCAGCCACAGATGCAGACAAAACATCAGGAATAAATTCTTCTGGAAAATGGCCTCACAGCATGGAAAACCTACAAAAACTATGTACCACCACTGTTGACTAAATACTTGAAGTTTGTATCTAGCCAGCCTGGACTGGCTTGTAAGATTTGTTGGGCTTCATGGGACATGAAAGGAGTTAACAGTTATAACATACTTATGCAGCTTTCCTTCCCCTCATCCTTCTACAACTAGTAAAGACAGCTGCTTTGTGCAACAAAAATCAAATGGGGGTGGAAAGCCCCACTCGCTAAATTGGAAGGAATGAAACAAAAAACAAACACCCCCACCCCCAGAACTACGCTTCTGTCCTGGCTGCTTTTTCTTCTACGCCAGGCAGCTGTTGCCATTGTTTGGGATGCTCCCAGTTACCCATTCAGATGTGGAGCCAGCTAGGAAACACACGTGCCCTGACGGTTGAGGGATGGATTAAGAGGGTGAACGGCCATTCATCCAGCCTTCTGCACACACACACACTGCAACCCAAGACAGAGTTTCCAGTATTTCGTTTTCAGAGGTTGCTGTTTTGTCAATCTAATTTATTTGTCAACCTAATTCAAGTCCATTTTGCTGGTAGACTGAGCCAAGTTTATTAAACTTCAACAAGAGCCAAATGCACTTGTAATGTCACAGAATCATAGAGTTGGAAGAGACCTCAAGGACCATCCAGTCCAACCCATTCTGCCATGCAGGAAGTCACAATCAAAGGCCCCCAACAGATCGCCATCTGTTTAAAGACCGCCAAAGAAGGAGATTCCACCACACTCCGAGGGAGCGTATTCCATTGTCAAAAAGCTCTTACCCTCAGGAAGTTCTTCCCAATATTGAGGTGAAATCTCTTTTCCTGTAGCTTGAGTCCATTGCTCCGGATCCTATTCTCTGGAGCAGCAGAAAACAAGCTTGCTCCCTCCTCAAATATTTAAACCGGGCTGTCATACCACCTCTTAACCTTCCCTTCTCCAGAGTAAACATACCCAGAGATGCTCCCCATAGGGCTTATTTTCCAGACCTTTCGGAAATCTTAGTATATTTTAAAAGCTTCTGCAAAATGGCTTTTCAAAGAAAGAAACCTTGCTGACAGTTTGAGATGCTCTTCATAGGGCTTGTTTTCCAGACCTTTTGGAAATCTTAGTATATTTTAAAAGCTTCTACAAAATAGCTTTTCAACGAAAGAAACCTTGCTGACAGTTTGAAGGTGAACACAGATAAAAGCAAGAGATCTTGCTACCTTTAAAAGCCATTTCTCTCTGAAATATACATGATCAAAGAACAATATTCTCATAATCAAAACAACCACTTCAGTTTGTTATTGTTACATCACAGCACATAAAACATAATATATTTCTCATCCAGCACCCTGTTTCTTATGATGGCCAACAGAGTCCCCTGGAAAGCTCAGAAGCAGGGCATCCCTGTTCGTCTCTCCCATTTGGTAATCAAAAATTTTACATTTTTGGAGGCACAGTAGATGCTGCTTCCAGTGCTTGCTGGCTAATAAGTAATGCCAAAAATTGTTCCGTTCATGCTTGTTTGTTTAAAGCCAGGAGACATTACCATATCTTGGAGCAATAGATTCTGTAAACCAGTGACATGCTTTGTGAACCAAATATTTCCCTAGGAACTTTACAAAGTTGAGTGATCTAAAACATATACGGTAACTTAATGAACAAACCACCTTAAAACAAAATCATTTTAATCTCTATTTGCCTTAATGAGAACTTTGTGAACTGGGCTGAGTTAGTTCATGCTTCACTGATAAAGGGATCTGAAGCACAGGAAGAATAGCTTTAAATAAATCCACCAAGTATTTACATGCAAATGTGTGGCCACATTCCATATCCACCACTACATCCCCAGGCTCTATATATTTGTAGACACTGAGCTCAATTTGAACACGGATCTCAATCCCAGAATTCAGACTAGAAATGCCTGCTGTAAAACATGCACAGTGTACTTTTCCTATTATGCCAGGTAGCCACACCCAAGCCATTTATCTTCAATTTTTAGGACTTTTATGTTCAGCCATAACCTTCCACATACCCATCAAGAATACTGACTGGGAATGACTAAGCGCTGCTAGTACACTGCAGAATTAATTCAGTTCGAAACTGCTTTAACAGTCATGTCTCCATCCTATGGAATCAAGGGATCTGTAGCTTGTTGTGGCCACCAGAGCTCTCTGACAGAGAAGGCTAAATATCCCACAGAAGTACAGATATCAGAATTCCATGGCATTGAGTCTTAGCAGTTAAAGTAGTGTCAAACTGCATTAATTCCACGTGTAGATGCATCCAGAGAGGCAATCCAACCTATCTGGGGGATGTCAGCTAGGAATCCTTGAATACAGGCAGATTACAGAGACCTGAGAGAGTACGCTTTTAGGCACAGATGGACTCTGATGCTTTCATTTTAGAAACACAGTAGGTTCTGCTTAGAGAGAGGATAATTAGAAAAATTATTTAAATGGATAAAGGCCAGGATCTGCATTCAGGGAAGAACCATGCAATTATCTTCCATATGTGCAACAGGGTTTGGAAGGTTTAGAAAAGTGTTTCTTACAAGAACATAGGAAACTACATTATGCCACATCAGACCCTTTGAACATCTTGTCCAGGATTATTTATTATTACTTCAGCATCTCAGGTTTAAAAGGTCTTTCCGCACTACAGAGATGATTAATGTAATGCATTATATTTATGGCTGCTCCTGAAACAGGGTTGGAAGCTTCTTGTAGCACAGAACTTGACTGCTAATATTCTGGCCATGTTAGTTAGATTAGCAATGGTTCAACAGTACAAATGCCGGACACCAGCTCCACTGTTTAGGGCTTAGCCATGTTGTTTAGGGATGATGGGTACTACAGTCCAAGCAGCAAATGGAGGATCACACATCAGTTTCCCTGGCATTTCCCGGAACCACAATACGCCAATTCTAAATGGAAAAACAATGGCTATCAGGTCACTACCATAGCCAGTTCAAGTTCTTGGAGCTTATTTATTTTCAAAGGCATTAAAGAGCTTTGGGCCCAAATATCTGGAGAAGTGCACTTCTCACATCAACCTGTCTCCATCTTTAAATTTGTCAGGAGGTCCTATCCTGCATTCCATCCATAGCAGAAGTACATTATGCATGGGGGGGGGGGGGAATGAGAGGAATCAACACCAGATTTAAAAACAAAACCCAAAAACTTTTAATTTGCTCATGCAAGCCACTTTGAATTGTCTCTTCAACACAACTAGTAAAGCCAGAGGAAACAACTTCTTTTTGTGGGTGGCCTCCCAGGGGAATTATGTTTGCAGCTAAACTGGGTGTGTGTTTGCTCAGTAGTGTATGTTCAAGATAGCAGCTTCTGGTTGAACAAGTGAGTTTGTTGGTGGGTACCCTTCCCTAGAACCAGTCATAAAGGCTCCACCATTATGCCAGCATAATGGCACCCAACGCTGTTACCTTGCCACCAAAGTCGTCCCTATTTATCGACTTGCATTTGCATGCTTTGAACTGCTAGGTTGGCAGAAGCTGGTACTAGTGATGGGAGCTCACCCCATCATGCAGCATCCGGGTCTCGAAATGCCAATCTGCTGATCTTGCAATTGACAGAGTCAGCATCTTAACCACTTGAGCCA
>CM034711.1:7302031-7313758 GCA_020142125.1 Phrynosoma platyrhinos
CAGAAAAAAAATACAATTCCCATGATTCCCTAGCAATGAGCCAGGACACTATTTCTAGCAGTCTGCAAAGGCCCTAAGTGATTTCAAAGCATTGATCCAACTCCTCTATCACACTGAGTTGATGCAGAGAAATAATCATAACTATAAATCTGTTGAACCAAACCAAAGAAACCACAGTTGCCCTTCCACATTTGTGGCTTTGACTTTTGCAGGTTTTATTATTTGCAGTTTTGATTCATAGGCTCTTCCTAGGAATCTCTAGATCCTCCAGCGCAACTCTGCCAGAAGTTGATCATAGAGTTATCCTCAAGAACCTAGAAGCTCTTAGAGAAAACACTTCTCTAGGCATTTGTAGGTCCTCCAACATGATTCTATGGTCAAATTCTGGCAAATGTTGCACTGGAAAACCTGGAGATTCCTAGAGAGGTAGTGTCTTAGGTAAAAATAGTGTTTTTAAATTTGTGTTTTTTCCACATTCATGGGGGTCCTTCACCCCTAACCCCAGCAAATGTGGAGGGACCACTGTAGTTGCTTCCAGACAACACTTGGCAGCAAAAAAGTACAAAAAAGACACATGGTTTTATGTCAGGACTTTTTTGTGCACGAATTCTCTCTCTTTCATGTTACTCTCATTATCATAACCTTGACCACAAAGAATCTCAATTGGTAATCCCATTTGCTCAAGCTGTCCAATAAGAATTTCTGTCACAAAGGCATCTGTAGTCTCCTTCAGTGGAACAAATCCCAAGACATGTTCTCTTATGCTAATATCAGGCTCAGACCATTCATTATCAGATGGTTTCATTACATTAGTGTAATGTACAATCATTGTCATTTGTTTAATGTGGCAAAACATCAGGTGTGCAGTTCAGAATAACTGAGTAGTATTTGGCTGAGTTCGTACATACTAAAACTTTGGAGTTTTTACTCATAGCATCTGCTAAAAGTTGTATAAACTCATTTTGGATATTTTTTCCTAGATAGTGAATCACTGTTTTAGTAACTCTGCACAAATGTTGATTTGTGATCATGATCATGAAAGGATTAGATACTCTACAATTTTTTAAAAATGTCCATAGCTTTTCAGTTGTACCACAGAATGCCACATTTTACATGTCAAAGAGTGTACCAAGATTATTGTTCTTGCCTAATTTTCTGATGTTTAATATTGCCAACTGTTTCACCTTTAGATAAACTAACTTCAAATTCTTTTCAGGTATGATAATTTTCTAGATGGATAGTATTCCTCTCATATGAAGATGGAATTGCACCAGTGTTTTTGAAATCTTTTGAACTTGCTTCTTGTGGGGTTGATACAGCTTTTCCCCCTGATGAACTTATAGCAAAAAGTATATATATATATGTAGGCCCCCATCTCCTGCTTAAGGCAGTTGCCTCATGGTAGGGACAGCCCTGTTTTCACAACAGACATCCTGAAGGAAGATAGTTTCTCTGAGGCTCAAATCAAAGGCAGGAAATGTGCCAAGCAGGAAATCAGTATCACAAACAGTAGGTGCTTTGTTTTGGTTAGTTCTCCCACTCCACCTCTGTACATGCACACAGGGAATATAGGCTGCCCAACACCCACAGTTCACAAGTCCAACCCAAAGACAAAAAGGAAGTGGCAGTCACCTGCCAAGACTACAAACTACTTGTTGTTTGGGACACGCAGAATCTTGGTAAGCCTGGAGAATCCATTTCTATCTATGGAATCCTTGCTTTGGGTAGAACAGATTTCACAAAAGATTGTTTCCAAAGACAGCTGTCTCAAGCCCCAAATACAGCCAGGCTAAGAAATTCTCTCAGCTGCAAGGTTTGCAGAGGTATGTGGAGACAGGAGAAAAGCTCACAGAAAAGATTACAGTCAACCCGTTGCTACAGTCAGGAATTCTGAGATCTGAAGTCCAAAACATCTGGAGCACAAAAGCTTCAGAATCACTGTAGTAAGGCAAATAAATTTCCTTCCCATTCCTGCCCTGCCTCACACACCTCAATTCAGGTGGATGCTGATGGGTGGATACAAGGACCTAGTTATGAATGCAACAACAGAAAAGGACTGTGGTGGTTGTTCCACAAGACGTAACAGTGCAGTCTTGAGTATGGTCCATGGAAATAAGATTCATCCTAAGGGGTTCTGTTAAAAACACAGTGGCAGAGTGCCTCTCCCAAACTCACCCTTCCTCCTCCAGCCCCATATACCTGCACCGCCCCAAGCCCCCCTTCATCCTCCTCTTTACAGCTTTGTCTTTTGCATTAATTGCCCATCTGCCACGTCAACACTCACAAACCTCCTCCATTACACTCTGGACACCTGCCTAATCTTCCGGGTTTCTGTCACAACCCTTGCTAACCAGCACTTTTGCACTCGTGCGTTCAGTGCAAAACAGACTTCTGTCCCTCAACCAAGACATTTTTCCTCTGTTCCCTTCCCATTTACAGACTTCCGCCTCTGCCCCATATCATCTATTCCACTTGCTGCCTCCAGTTGTCCTCACTTTAACCACTGATCCCCATGTCCTGCCTAAAACGGCACACTGCCTGTTCACCTGTCTGCATCACTCTGACTTATGACGCATCAGCGCTACAGAAATAATCCAGTTTGATACCACTTTAACTGCCATAGCTCAATGTAGTGAAGTGTAGTTTGTTGCATTCACAGAATTCCATAGCATTGGGCCATGGCAGTTAAAATGGTGTCAAACCAGATATTTGTGCAGTGCGAATGCAGCCTCTGTCTCCACAATTTGTCCTTACCTCCAATTCCACATCCTTCTTGCATCTAGTTCATTGCTACCTCCAATCCACTTTGGCCCACGACAGGTTACAAGGTACCTATCCAAGGATGGGGAATGTCAGGCTCTCCAGATGTTGTTGGACTCCAATTCTTATTAACCCTAGCCATAGTAGCTAATGAAGATGACAGCTGTGGGCCAAGAACATCTGAAAAGGCTGCGTATTCCCCATCCCAGGACTACCAGATCACCCTGATGCTTTAATTTCATATTTGTGAATTGAGAATACAAAATCAAGAAATAATAAGGCTAAAATCATCTTGGTAAAAAGTTCCTTCCTAGATAAGAATAATGTCCACTTTCTGAACCTATTGGTTCTCATTCCCAACACATATAACTGAGTTAAACATACATCTCTTCCTTATTTAACTTGTGTACCTGCCATTTCCAACTTATCGCGATCCTAAGGCAAACCTATCACATGTTCTTCTTTGCACGATTTACTCAGGTAGGGTTGCTATTGCCTTCCTTCAAGTCTGAGAGTGTGTGACTTGTCCAAGATCACCTAGTGGGTTTCCATGGCTGAGCAAGGATTCAAACCCTAGTCTTTAGAGTCTTACTCCAACGCTGAAACTACTGCACCACATTAGTTCTCTACCTTGGTTGCACATTAGTTCTACTACCTTTCCACTTTCCTCTTTTCCCTTTATGATGCCATACTGAAGATGGAGTAAGTTTGTTTTCTCCTGCTCCAGAGTACAAACTGAACACGAGTCAACAGTGTGATGCAGCAGCCAAAAAACCCAACATGATTCTAGGATGCATCAATAGAAGTATAGTGTCTAGATTAAGGGAAGTAATAACAACACTCTATTCTGCTTCAGTCAGCCTTAAATGGAATACTGCATCCAGTTCTGGGCACAATTCAAAAGGAATGTTGAGAAGCTGGACCGTGTCCAGAGGAGGGTAACCAAAATGGTGAAGGATCTGGAAACCATAAAGCCCTATGAGGAGAAACCTAGGGATCTGGGTATGTTTAGCCTAGAGAAGAGAAGGTTAAGAGGTGATATGTTAGCCCTGTCTAACTATTTCAAGGGATTTCATACTGAGGATGGAGCAAGCCTGTTTTCTGCTGCTCTAGAGCAGAGGTAGGCAACCTTTCCCCTTTAAGGGCTGAGGGACTTCAGCTCCCAGAAGCCTCAGCCATGTTGGTCAATAGTCCCATGTTGGCCAATAGCTCCTGGGATTCTGGGAGCTGAAGTCCCTCGGCCCTTAAAGGGGAAAGGTTGCCTACCCCTGCTCTAGAGAATAGGACCTGGAACAATGGATGCAAGCTACAGGAAAAGAGATTCCATCATAGAGTGTAACTTTACCCTCCTTTAGTGGGAACCAACTCCTTGGGTTCAGCCCCTCCTTTGACTGATTCTCCTTTCAGTCTACAATATATACTCAAGGTCTCTTACTACTGAGGTTTTAAAAAGCATACCAAAACAGGATGGGGCAAATTATGAAATATCCTCACCAACCAACGCCTGGTGCCCACTTAAGCTTGCCTGGTTTTTCAACTGGAATCTGAAGGATGCTGTGAGTGAGCAAAGGAGGCCAAGGCACTGCAAAATGGAGAACGTCCCAGAAAAATGGGAGGACACAACCAAAAAAAGCTATAAACACTCATAGAAATAGAAATCCTTGCTTCTTAGGTGGCATTCGTGCAACAGAACTAATCCAGTTTGACACCACTGGAACTGCCATGGCTCTATGTGTGCCTTGATAAACCATAATTCCCAGAATTCCACAGCACAGAGCCATGGCAGTTCAAGCGGTGCACCACCAAACTATAATTCCCAAACCTCCATAGCATGGAGCCATGGTAGCTTCATTGGTGTGCCCCCAGCAAACTACAACTCCCAGAATCCCACAGCAGGGAGCCATGGCATCTCAAGGGGTGAGCCACCAAACTACACTTCCCAGAATCCCACAGCATGGAGCCACGGGGCTCAAGTGGTGTCAAACTGGATTATTCCTGCTGTGCAGATGCAGCCCTTTTGCCATGCTCAAAATGGAGGACACCGCAGAATTCCTCCTTGAGCCAAGGAGAACTAAGGCTCTGGGCCCCACCGCAAACTCCAATTCCCAGAATCCCCCAATCTTTAACCAGGTAGAGTTAAAGCTCTGGGGGGGGGAGCACACAGCAAACTCCAATTCCCAGAATTCCAGAGCCTTGAGCCAGGCAGAGTTGAAGCTCTGGGCCCCACCGCAAACTCCAATTCCCAGAACTCCACAGCCTTGAGCCAGGGCAGTGAGAGCGGTGCCAAACCGGGTTATTTCTCGAGTGCGGATGCTGCCGAACACACACTCCTGCCTGCCTTCCTTCCTTCCTTCCCGCCCTCCTTTGCCTGGCACCTGTTGCGGCGTCGTCGGCGTCGTCTCTCTCCGGCTTTCCCTCAGCGCGCGCTCGACGCTCTCCTTCTGCCTTTCCCTCAGCAGCTCCAGCTCCGCCAACCCGGCCAGGCTGGCTTGGAGGCGCTCCCCGAACCGGAGCCGTTCAGTCCCGGACCAGGGCGAGGACGGGGGCGCGGCTCTGCGGGCGGCCATGGCCTCAGGAGGGACGAAGGCGTTGCGGGCGCCCTGAGGGGAGATAAAGAGCAACCAGCGACCGCTCTCCTCACCCGCCGAGCGCAGACTGAGCGCCTCAGACAAAGGGCCAGGGTTTGAAAGGGTCACGTGGCGCCCGCTTCGCTCCTCCCCCCGCCGCCTCCCTCGGCTCTGATTGGCCAAAGAGAAGGGAGGGGAGGGGGAGGAGAAACCCAGCAGCTATAAAAGGAACGAGAAGGCGGGGCAGAGAGTTACAGGTTGAAAGTCTCTTCAAGGGAGAAGCGGCTGCAGAAATAGTCACTCTCAGAGAAGTCTGTGGCTCTTAACATTTTGCCCTTAGGACGTGGTTTGTTATTGTTATTGTTGATCATATATATGCGATATAGATATATATATATATTCACACATGCGAGATATATATATATATACACACGATATAGATATATAGATATTATATATATGCACAATATATATGTATATGATATATATATACATAATATAGATACAAATATATACACGATATATATACAATATAGATATAGATATGATACATAGATCTGTGTATATATATACATATATATATATGTATATGATAGTTTAAAAAGTTATTATACATAGTATGTAGAGAGACTAACTGTAGCACTGTAGCTGTAGCACCTTTGAGACTCACTGAAAGAAATAAATTGGCTGCATCAGCTTTTCCAGATTTCACTCTCCTTCCTCAGATGCATTTGGTGGAGTGCATCTGAGGAAGTAAACTTAAATTAAGAAAGCTCATGCTGCAGACTTCTTTCTTTCAGATAGGGCCTTTGCAGACTGCTAGAAATAGTGCAAATTGAGTCCATTTTTAGGGTTAGGGAATCATGTGAACTGTAATTTATTGTGGCACCAGAGAAGGCTCAATGTCTCAGGAAAAAAACAATTCCCATGATTCCCTAGCACTGAGTCAGGGCAGTTAAAGTGGACTCAATTTGCACTATTTCTGGCAGTCTGCAAAGGCCCTTAGTCTATTGCCCTGGCCTAAACCAAATCCTCTTCATCCTTAAAAGTATTATTATCTAAAGCACACATCTTAATGTTCCTTCTTATCTTGGCTAAGTCTTCCATATCTGCTGTGTCCAGATGCATCACAGTAGCACTTTAGCAGCAATACAATTAAGTGATAACATTTATCACCACCACTACTTCACAGTCCATAAACAAAGATTTCCTCAGATTACGTCTTTAAATGTTTCGGGAAGATGTATGTGTGGTGGGAGAGTTGTGTAGTGGTGGATGTACAAACCAAAGAAAGATTTTATCTTTATATTTGTCATTACCAAAACACTCCAGCCTAGATGCATTGCAGAGGGGCGGGCTACAAATAAAAATTTATTATTATTATTATTAGATAAGTAATGTGGAATAGATGAAGAAAAGTTCAGATGTGTGATGTAATTTTGTTTCCTACTAAAAGAAACTTCAGGTATTAAAATGTTGAAAAGGGAATGTTGAAATGGCTAGCTGATAAAGCAAGAGTACTGCTATGATTGACTATAACTGGTAGGAGAACGTTTCACTTTGCATCGTACATGCAGCCTTTACTTTCCATTCTCTACCTTTGCACTGAGAAGGGGGAGAAGTCTTGCTTCCAAACCAGCATTACTGCCACAATGATATATGATCGAAGCCTTTGCTCTGTTCCAAGTGAAGTTTAGGAGCTGAAGCTTAACATCAGCTTTATAGAACCTTGGCTGCTAGAACATCAGATGAGGTCTTTCTAGACCCTGCCTTCTTTATAATAATAAAAAAAGGAATTTTCCTAATGTTTGTTTGGGATTGCGAAGACTTGCAAATAGAACTGACATCTACAGGACAGCCTTTAAGATGACTTGTGTCCCCAGGTTCTAATAGACTTATCAAGGGAAGAAAGGAGAGGCCTTTCCTACCATTCCATTGTATGTGGAACAATATGGCAGAAATCTTCAGGTCCTTTGACCCACTCCCTTTTGACTCTTGCATAGAGTGGGAATTATGTGGTACTCCATCTGTAAAGGGACCGCACATCCCAACAGAACAAGCCAACATAGCCCAGAATAAAGAATGCTGGGAGCTGCATTTCAGCAATGTATAAAAGGCTGCACAACTCTCACCCCCACTCTAGCATTAAATAACATCAGCACTAATTTTTGTTGTGATTCTAATGAGAGCTTTCCTGCCAGGATCACCATCCCAATGCCTAAATGTTCCAGGATTTTTTGCTGAAGGGAAAGAAGGCAGCCATCTCAAACCCATACCAGTTTAAATAATGATCAGAATGATGATGAGGACAAGAGGACATGTGCGCCACAAAGAAACAGCTAATACAAGAGTGCTCGGGGCACCAGTTTTACTTTCAAATGTGTATCCTTGGCAGTAAGACCACTTTATAGCTGCTTACAGAACAAATACATTGGAAAAACACACTTCACAAGGGAAGGTTTGAAAGTCCCACAGGTGAGAGGCATCTGGCAGTCATTGCTGTATAGGCTTGAGAAACAGGAGAAAGTGGGCAGAAAGGGAATCAAGGTATGAAAAAGGGATTACTGACATTACACATAAGATAAAAGAAGGGGAGGCACAGCTTGAGCAAAGCATACATTTCTTTTTTTATGTGAAATAAACTAATTGGAAACACTGAGTGCTTGTGGCCCCTTTAGGATAGTGTCATAATGCCACACGTCAAGCTGTGTGAGGGAGGCTGTTTTAAAGATGCATCTATTGCCCACTTTATATGAAGGAACAGTGTAAGAACAAAGGCCTTCAACACAGTCTTCCTTACATACACTGTTGCACCTTGGTTATCTTTTCCAAGCAGCTACAGTGGCTAAAAACCTCTCTCTCCATGCCCCTTCAGTTAAAATTTGATCTACATCAGTAATAAAGATCCTTCCTGATGCAGGAATCTTCTGTCAGCCAAACAGTAATGGTCCCCTGTGGGAACTGAACTAACCATTCAACATTATACAGTCAGCCCTCCATATCCATGGATTCAAGCATCCAGGCTTGAAAATATTCAAAAAGTATATAAATTCCAAAAAGCAAACCTTGATTTTGCCATTTTATATAAGGGACACCATTTTATTACATCACTGTATTGAATGGGACTTGAGCATCCACGGGTGTGTATCCGTGTCCTGGAACCAAACACAGCAGATACCAAAGGCCCACTGTAGTACATAAATAAATACAGGGGAATAAAAATCAAAACCTTCCCTGGTTACTTTTACATTACATGGCTTCTTCCAAAGTGAACAGGGAATGGCTTGGATTTCAATCTGCACTGCCCAAGAACTGCCCTCTGGAAGAAAAACAACCCAGTATCAAATTCTTGTGGCAAATGTGGAGCAAAATTTAGAGACTGGATGGGGAAGACCAGAACAAGTAAGATGCAGACCAAATGTTGGCTTGGAACTAGAAAGTTAACAAAGAATATTATTCTGTGCTGGGAACTGTTTGGATGATCAACCTTGAGCCAGCTGTCCAAGCACTCTATGAGGGGTTCTCTACATCCTGTTTGCAACGTTTGCCTGTCAGGTCCTCATTGTGGGCTTTGCGGATGTGCCGGTAAAGGTCTCCAGACTGCGTGTAACTCCGCATGCAATAACGGCATTCATAGGGGCGTTCCCGTGTGTGGACAGTGGCATGGCGCCGGAGTGTGTAGGAACATGAAAAGGTCTTCCCGCATGTCTTGCAAGTGGGTACATCTTCCATAAAGATGGCAAAGTTAGAGTGGGACTCAAAATCCTGCATGTACATTTGTTCATGTAGGGGTGGAGTCACCATGTTTGAGAAGTTCTGTCCACCAGGCATGGGGATAATGTGATAAGGGGCATGCTCTTGAGGTAGGAAGCCACTTTCTGAAGACACCTCTTCCATCCCATCAGGCTCCTCAAAGTTATCAGGATGACGTCCACACCTTCCACTTAGACCTGCCTCTGCAGCAGGCCTGTGGAAGATACTTTCCAGCCTCAACATTGTGCTCTGCCCCTCCAGTTGCTCTGTCACCTCTGGCTCCTCATCAGAAATCACAATGGCTTCCACCTTGACCTTGATGGAGGGCCTGTTTGGTTCCTTCTGGTACACTGTACTGAAGTTGTTTGCCTGCTGTTCTGCATACCTTTCTGGAGCATGGTCTGTGCTAGAAGATCCCTCAGGTACACATGCTGGAGGAAAGCAACTATGTGATACAGTTTCAGTGGAACTACTGGGACTAGAGAAAGAAATGTCAATCACAGATAGTGGCTGTGTCAGCAAAGGCCTTGCTGGCAGAGGAATTTCCATGCCTGGTTGTGTAGTATCAGCTACATCCAAAGTGGAGGCCGTTGTTTCATCAGAAACAGTTTTCTCTCCTCCTTTCCATTCCTCTTTTTTGCTGTTTTCTGTTTCACAAAGGTGAGGAGGTGGAAGTGGCAAGGGCTCAGGCACCTGAAGCTGGAACTTGGAGGTGCTGGGCAGACCTTCTGAATTGCCTGGGGCCTCTTCTTCCTTCTTTGTACTGTCTGCTTCTGCCAAAGCTCGGGCCTGTAGTTTCTTCTTACATACCTTGACAATGTCATTCATATGCAAGTAACTGGCAGCTGCTAGTATGTCCTCTACTGGCATATCATTGAAGGAAAGGCTGCCTTTGTACATGAATTCCAGCAACAGTCCAAATGCTGGTGCTGTGACAATCTCATTGTTAATTGAGACCAAGTCTCGTTTGTCTAGACGCTCCTTGTAAAACATATGGAAGAAGGCACTGCAGGAGGCCAGCACTGCCCGGTGGGCCTGGAACTGAGTGCTGCCCACAAGCACAGTGCAGTCACAAAGGAAGCCTTCCCGTTGCTGCTCCCACAGGCTCTGCAGCAAGTTTTTGCTGTGGTCAGGGAACTCCATGCTGAGGCCTCTTTCAGGACAGTGGAAAAATCAGGGGCATAGTCCAGCCTCCTTTAAGGTAGCAGTGCAGAGAGAAAAAAAATAGCAAGAGAGGACACTTGGTAACTTTAACATATCACTTGCAGGAACCAAATGAACATGAAAAGTTGCTTGATATTTGTCACAGCGTTGAGTCATTTAACCCATTGCTGTCTATCATTACCAGGAGATGCTGTCTGAGATCTCAGGCTGATATCTGCCATCCCCCTCCCCAGGACTGTTAAACTTCTTTCCTTTTGCTCTCTGGAGAAAGAAAAATGGGTTCTTGCTGACTAGTGTACATTCCTAGGAATCTTGTTTACCCATCATTTTGGAGCAACAATAACCTTCTATATAGATAGTCAGCTAACTGATGCCAATAGATTCTTTCCCCCAGCATCCCATTTTGAGTCTCACCTAAACCATGAGGATCCCTACATTGCACCTAGGGTGACCAGATCTCCTCCTTTTCCAAGACATGTCTTACATTCCAGCCTTCTGTCCAAGAGAACTGCAAAATGTCCTCCATTTTGGGCATAACTAAGCATGAATTTATATTTATACAAGTGTTTTTAGCTTTCATTTTGTAATGCCCTACATTTTTCTAGAATGTATTACATTTTGTGGTGTCTTACGCTTCCTTTGCAGTGAACACATCTGGTCACCCTGCATTGCATTCCATTCAGCTGTCATTTGATCTTAACCTGTGTGTTTAATATTCAATGCTCACTGCGAACCTTCTCTTTTTAATCTTGTTTTCCAGCATCAAGTCTGTGCTCCTCAACCCAACACTTCCAACAGACACTCTCTTTGGAGCATCCATACCAATCCCGACCAAATCTGGAACACTTTCCCCTGGTGCGTTTCCCTATTCTTACCTACATAGTTGGGGTCCAGGTTACCTATAGGATCACCTTCATCTGTACAATCTGCCCATACACTCAGGTCCTTTGGGAAATGTTTGCTCCATCCAGCCAGGACTAGACTGACAACAGTTTCCCAAAGGACCTTTCTGTCTATTGCCCTGACTGTGGAATGACCTGCCAGAAGAGAGACAACAGCTGAAAACACTGATGGCTTTTAAAATAACATTAAAGATACTAACAGATTACTACACTACGCTGCGCTCTGATAGCACTGCTATTCCACTTTGACTGCTCTGGCTGCCTCCTGTTGCATTCTGGAGTTTGTAGTTCAGTGAGGCCTAAGAGCTGTCTCTGACTGAGAATTCTAAATGCCCCTCCTTTAACTGCAAATCCCAGAATGCAACAGGAGGCAGCCAGAGCAAATAATGTGGGATAGCCGCGCTATGATGAGTGTAGTGTGGAAATCTCCATCGTTTCCAGGAGGCCTGCCCAGTCAATTTTAAACCATGACTTTTTAAAAACCTTAGCATCTTATCTTAGGGCCTTTGCAGACTGCCAGAAATCGTGCAAACTGAGTCCACTTTAACTGCCCTGGCTCAATGCTAGGGAGTCATGGGAAT
>CM034711.1:7313858-7331316 GCA_020142125.1 Phrynosoma platyrhinos
GATTCCCTAGCACTGAGCCAGGGCAGTTAAAGCGGTCTCAAACTGGTTGATTTCTGCAGTGTGTTTTGGACCCTAAGGAAACCAGTTTTCCAGGCAACTTTGGTCTAAAACACACTGCAGAAATAATCCAGTTTGGCCACTTTATTTTCCCTGGCTCACTGCTAGGGGATCATGGGAACTGTAGTTTATTGTGGCCCCAGAGCTCTCTGACAGGGAAGTCTCAATGTCTCATAAAACTGCAGTTCCCAGAATCCCCTAGCATTTGCGCCAGCTCCGTTCTAGACCCCACAACAAACTCCCAATTCCCTGACTTCCATAGCCTTGAGCCAGGAAGAGTTAAAGCGGTGCCAGAGCGGGTTATTTCTCCAGTATGGATGCAGCCTGATAGAAGCGGAAGGGCATAGCAGAAGAGACACTGAGAGGGTCGGGGCGGAAATGGGTTCCTGTCCCTTTAAGGCGGCGTGGGCGCCTCGGCCAATCAGGAGGCGCTGCTTTGCCAGGCCCGGAAGAGGAGGTCGGCGTTTCCGCCGGACCCGAAGGAAGACGGTTCCGGTCGAGCGGGGAAGATGTTCTATCATGTGAGTGAGGGCGCGCTTGTGGTTCGCCCATTCAGCGCTCCCTTAAAGAACGCACTTTTAGAGCAGGGGTTGGCAACCTTTCCCCTTGAAGGGCCGAGGGACTTCAGCTCCCAGAATCCCAGGAGCTATTGGCCAACATGGGACTATTATAGGCCAACATGGCTGAGGCTTCTGGGAGCTGAAGTTCTCGGCCCTTAAAGGGGAAAGGTTGCCCACCCCTGGTTTAGAGCCTAGACGTGGCTCCCAAAATTTATCCCACCCCCATAGATGTCTTGGACTTCACCTCCCAGAATTCCTGACTTCAAAGATCTAGCCGTGTTAGTCTGTAGGATCAGTCTGGAGAAAGATCCTGCAGGACCTTTGAGACTGACTGAAAGAAAGAAGTTGGCAGCAGGAGCTTTCCTAGACTTCGGTCTCCTTCCTCAGATGCATTTAGTCTCAAAGGTCCTACAAGATTTCTATCTTTCAATTCTATTATTATTATTATTATTATTATCTGAAAGATAGAAGTTGGCAGCAGGAGCTTTCAGAGACTTCAGTCTACTTCCTCAGATGCATTTAGTCTCAAAGTTGCTACAAAATTTTTGTATCGTTGAATTCTATTATTATTATTAATTGAAAGATAGTTGGCAGCATAAACTTTCAGACTTAAATCTACTTCCTCAGATGCATTTAGTCTCAAAGGTGCCACAGGATCTCCATATCTTTGAATTCTGAAGCAAATAAATACGGTAAAGAAATAAAATTAAAGAAATAAAAATGCATGCACACTCTCTCAATCCCAGAAAAGCCATGGCAAAACCCCTATGGAGATTTTGCCAAGAAAAACCCAAGGACAAGTAATAACAACAATAATCATTATCATCATGGAAACGACTGGAAGGCAGGACCACAAACAAGCAGGGATGCATGCACACTGTCTCAGCCTCAGAAAAGCCATGATGAAACCCCAAGAACAAGTAATAACAATAATCAATATCATCATGGCGGGGGCAGGGGCAGCGGCAGCGGCAGCAGGACCGACCTAGGGCCAGTCCAAAGTCCTCAGGGGGCCGCATTCGGCCCCTGGGCCATAGATTGCCTACCCCTGCTCTAGGAGAATGTGGCTAGCACTTCCAGGGATCTAAGTACCACTGTGAACTACTCTACTAGGTGCAGTTTGGTCTGATCTGCTGGTTCAGGGGGAGACTGATCTCCCTATTCCTCCCCTCCAGATCTCTTTGGAACACGAAATCTTGCTGCATCCACGTTACTTTGGGCCCAACCTCCTCAACACAGTCAAGCAAAAGCTGTTCACTGAAGTGGAGGGGACCTGCACAGGCAAGTAAGTAAGAGTGGGAAGTGGGCATTTTTCTCCACAGAAATTGACTGCATAGATTGCAAAGAAGACATTAAATTGAAGCTCAGTCCAGACAAAAGAACAATTTCATGGGTGAGCGTGTTATCTTACCAGGGCCTTCAGTTGGGCCTTTGAATTGGAAGGCATTAAAAAATAAAAATAAAAATAAAATATAATAAAAAGGCATTAAAAAAACCATGATAAATTATACAATTGCCGAGACAGTTCAAGGGAACCAAAGCTGTACTTTGAGAAATATAGTTGTTTTAATGGTTGTACTGTAACATGTCTTGCCCCTCTGTCCAACCTTTTGCCATCCCTATGTTAATGGGATTTGCAGTAGTATCCAAATGTTTATGGGAAATTCCTAGAAGGGGGGAAGATCTGGAAAAAAGTATCACTGATTTCCAGACGAAACCAAACTGCATATTCTTTGATCATTAATCTCAGCAGTTCTTGCCGCTAGTAAGCTTCAAAGTATGAATTTCGACTGGGTACTCTCAAACAACCTTTTTGGGAGACTTAAAATGAATTCTGGAGTTCTCTGCTGTTTTTGTTTTCTAATAAAACTGATCAGAAGTTTGAAGGGGAAAATAGCCTTTTTTTTTTTTTTTTAAATATGCAGAGCCACTGTTGGTCATTGTGAAAACCAGGGCTGACAAATGTGTGGTACTCCAGCTGTTATTGGACTGCCACTCTTGTAATTCTTCGCCACTAGATATCCTGGTTGGAATGATGGGAATTGTAGTTGAGTACATCTGGGTGGCATCAGCTTGGGTAGGCCTGACTTTAAGCATCCCCACCCTGAAGGGCTGAAGAATGACGTTATTGGGGAACTTCAAATAATGCTTGCGAATATATATTTGACATGTACTCTTGAAATGCTGGCTTCCAGATATGGCTTTGTCATTGCTGTGACCACTATTGACAACATTGGTGCGGGCGTGATCCAGCCTGGCCGGGGCTTCGTCCTTTACCCAGTCAAATACAAGGCCATTGTGTTCAGGCCATTCAAGGGTGAAGTGGTTGATGCTGTTGTCACTCAGGTGAACAAGGTAAGGGAGAGGCAACAGGAGATTGTGGCGTGGATTCTCAGTGTTGGATCTGACCTGTTTTGTCTTGCCCCTGTTCCTCCCGTTTAGGCTATGGGAAAAGGTTGAAGTGGAGGGGTTGCTTGTGAGATGACTTATTTCAGATTTTCTACCTCTTTTAGGTATAAGGGGGTTATTTGTTTCTTTGAGTCAGGAGGATGGAATACAGCATGCTTTGGGAGTTGGAATCGGAGTGCTGAAAGGTTTTGCAAGAAACAGTCTCACTTGTTAGTTATCGTATTGTTTCACCCATCTCTGACCAGGTTGGACTCTTCACTGAAATTGGACCCATGTCTTGCTTCATTTCACGGCATGTAAGTACGGGGGCAAAAATATGCCACATAGCAAGCTTTTTTTAAAAAAAAGCTTCCATGGAAAGGATGACAGGAGGAGGAGAATACTGTCATGCACAGAACTGACTTCAAGTTTGAGCGGGCTGTCAGCAGAGAACATCCTGTATTAGTGGGGCTTGATGGGGTTACCTTTCTACATTCGCAGCAGGTGAGTGGAAGCTCCTTTTTAAAACTCCCACAGTGTTCCTGCTACAGTCTCTGGATCACCTCTTTTGTATTGTCCTGAGATGTTGTGGGCAATTCAAATGGTTTCCACTAGTGCCCAGATTATTTTTCTTGAATGGTTTAGAACAGGGGTAGGCAACCTTTCCCCTTTCAGGGCCGAGGGACTTCAGCTCCCAGAATCCCAGGAGCTATTGGCCAACATGGGACTATTGGCCAACATGGCTGAGGCTTCTGGGAGCTGAAGTCCCTCGGCCGCTTAAAGGGGAAAGGTTGCCCACCCCTGGTTTAGAATGATAGGAGTTGTAGTCCAATCACACCAAAAGGGCATCAGGTTGGTGAAGGCAGCAGTATAATTTTCCTGCAGAGTTGTCTTTAAATAAAATAATTTTCTCCCATCCCTAGAACATGAACAGGACATCTTGTAAGGCCAATCATTAGTGAGAGAGAAATCATTTTGTCTCTCATGATTGGCAGCACCTTTCCAGGCTGTTACCAGGGACCATTTTTAGCTGGGGATTTAATTTGGGGGGCATTAGCATGCAAAGTATCTGCTCTGTCATGAGACTGAGAACCCTCCTATTCCACTCTGCAGTCACTCATGATATCTCCCATTTGTCTTTACAGTCTATTCCCTCTGAAATGGAATTTGACCCCAACTCTAATCCACCCTGCTACAAGACCGTTGATGAAGTGAGTGTGCTCCTACTTTGTCTGCAAAGATATTGGGGAAGTGAACAGGGCTGAAGAATGAACATATGATGAGATTATTTGCCTTTCTCATATGGCAGGGGTAGGCAAAGTGTAGCCCTCCAAATGTTGGACTGCAGTTACCAGTATTCTTCACCATTGACTAAGGCTGATAGGAGTTATAGTCTGACAACATGTGGGAGGCTGTACTTCACTACTCCCTTTGTATGGACTAGTAATGTTGGGACAGTGGCCAAATGGTCAAGCTTCAAGACCTCTTTGCTCAGTGTTTCAGCATTCAATTGCATTTTCATTTTCCTCAACACTATTTTTTTCAACAGCTAGTTAGCATTCTGTGCCCACTAAGCACACCCTCTCCATACTGACCTGTTGTGGTGGAATTATTCCTCACATTTGGACTTTTTGCCTAAAGTTTTTTTTTATACATATGAAACTTTGGGGTTCCTCCAAGCCCACTGATACCTCCATTTTATGCAATAGTGTCCCTCCAGACATTTTAATTCACAGAGCCCTTTTAGCATGTCCAGTGTAAGATTCATGGAGTCCAAAACATCTGAAGGATGTTTGTTCTATTTTGACAATGCAAGGAATGAGTCACAAGCTGGACATCAGAAATCAAGAGAATAGTGTTAACTCCCTTACTTATTGCTACATATTTCTGCTCCAACCCCAAACAGGACATTGTCATCCAGCAAGATGATGAGATCAGGCTGAAGATTGTGGGGACCCGTGTGGATAAGAATGATATAGTGAGTTGATGTGTGGAATGGGATGGAGGGAGAGGCTCCCAAACATTTGTGCAGCTAACTCTTCTGTCTTCAGAAGCATGTCTGTGTCATCCAGGAGAAAAAAATAGAAGTGGACTAAATTTAAAGAGAGCCAGCATGGTGTAGTAGTTTGAGTGTTGGACTTCTGCTCTGGAGACTAGGGTTCGAATCCTCGTTCAGCCATGGTAACCTTGGGCAAGTAACACAGCTGCTGAGGAAGGCAAAGGCAAACCCACTCTGAACAAACAGGACCAAGAAAATCTTGTGATAGGGTCTCCTTAGGGTTGTTGTATGTCAGAAAATAACTTGAAGACACGTAGCACAGATACAAATGAAAGAGGAAATGTAGTTATGTATCTCCAACCCTATTGTGTGGTAAATTTACTTTTTTGAGTAATGGGCAGGCAATACTATTTGGATAATACTCTTGAAATTTGTAAACATTCAGTTTGTCCAAAATAGCTGATCAAGCTAGAGAGCAAAAAATTAAGGAGGAGGAAAATGCATGGAAGTGTAAAAAAAACACTACTGAGATTTGTGATTAATCTTACCCCAAAATGGGGATTACGCTTTTGATAAGTGACTCCTAGCATGGAGACCTACAGGGAGACACTTTTAGGCACTGCTGAACCCCATGACATAACATGAATAAGATTGCTGTAATAGCCATATTTTAATTTGTCCTCTCCCTGTATTTCAGTTTGCCATTGGGTCACTCATGGATGACTATCTTGGTAAGTTTCTCTTTTCTTAACAGTGTAGACAAGAAGTGTTCATACTTTGCCTCTGGCTCTATAACTGCACTTAAAAAGTTAGATAAGACACGACAAGAGGATATTTAAAAGAGGATATTTAAAAAGGCATGGGATGTGATTTTCATATGAAAACTATGCCTAAAAATATAATAATCAAGGATGTGATAAAACGGAATCTATTCATAACCTAATGCCAAAGCTGTATTTCAGTAAGAAAAGCCTAGAGTTGTAAATGACCACCACCTCATTTTTCTGATTTTAGTCATGGACAAGACAATATAGGTTCAGGTTACCTCTTTGAATTCCAGATGATAAGGGGACAAATAAAAGGCAGGCTATCTTTTTCCTGCCTTTCTTGTAATGTTTCCAAAGGAAAATTCTGGCTGTTCCCTATCGGAAACAGAATACTGAACTAGTTTCTAGCCTAACTCAGCAAAGCAATGATATTTTTATTGTTATTGTTACTGTTTTTAAAAAGAACAGAAATATCCAGACACAAAAGTACAACCATTATTTCCATTCATGTCACACAATTGGTTCTTATCTTCCCATTTTCATATATTTAAATTCTACTTTTCCCTTCCTTATCCCATATAGAATTGAGTTTGTGCAGTTTGATCTAATCCTTGTTTCTTCTGTTTGTTTACATTCCTCATTGCTATTCTGCCTCTCCCTTTGATGCAACTATATTCTTCATATCAGATTGTAACATTTTTGTTTCTTTGTTTTTCCCCACTTTATATTTTATTGATATTATTAAGAGCAATTATATATTTTGGAGATAAAAAAGTGTACTGAAAGTTTAAATACAAAATTAATTTACGTGTCATATGTACTTTATATACATAGTCTGAACCATTGAGCCATCAGAAAGCAAAAGGTGTCACTATCTCAGACACCCATTATTTTTATTTTTAGCTTTTTTTTGAGGATTTTGGATTTTGGAATTCCAGATAAGGGAAACACAAGCTGTATTTGAGTGCTGTTAATTTTATTTAGACTACAGTTGGAGAACTCATAGCTCTTCAGGAGGCTGGACCTCAGCTCTTACTCAGGAAGGCCATTGGCAGGGGATCATGAGAATTGTAATCCAAAATAGCTGGAGAACCAAAGGTTCACTGTACCTAGTTTAAACTACATTGCTTACTGCAGCTCTGTTGTTGAGTAACAGCTTCAAGATTTTCCTTTCTATCTTTTGTCTAGGTCTGGTCAGCTGAAGAACCACTTCATCGCTGCTGTTTCCCTTCTTCCCAGAGGCCAGATGTGATCCTTGGTTTTGTGCAGAAAGCCTGTGGCTTTCTTTCAGCTTCCTTTGTAGCATCTGTCTCATTTTCCTCCGTTGTAGCAGTTGGGAAATATTAGCTGGATGTGTTTGATTCATTCTTCATTAAACTATTCTTGTTTTGTATTCAGCCAGCCTCATTTTTTGTGGCCCTCAATAGATTTTTGTTTCATTTATTTATTACAATTTTTATATCTACTTTTGAGGATGGAAATGCTTCCAAGGCAGTTTATAAGTATGTGTTCAACTCCCACCCCATTTTAGATCCCAAATCAAGGATAGAACTTGTTTATTCATTCCATGTTTATCCCACTAGTGAGCTCAAAATGGTAGATTTGATTCTTCTTCCCACTTTTATCTTCACAATAACCCTTTGAGGTAGATCAGGGGAAGGGTTTGGTTACTGACCAGTGAGTTACACAGAAGAGTGCAGAATGGATTTCAGACCTTCCATCTCATAATCAATCTAATATGATGGTTATCATTTGTCTGTGATGAGGTTATCCCTAGGCCTCCGCTCTGATTGTGGAACATAGATTGAAGAAGTTAGAGGAAGCACAAAAATAGAGGGGGGGGGGAGAGAGATCGGAAAATCTCTTGCCCTTTCTATGAACAGGTACATATATTGCCAAATCTACTCTCTCTTTTTAACCAACATTATTACTTCCATGGAGGAAGTGTATCACTGCTGGACACACTACTATATCAGGCTGGTGTATGAAGTAAGCATCTATTCTATTTGCCACTTCAGAGGTATTTTAGACTCAGAAGAACAGATTAATCCTTTTAATAGAGAATATTTTTTACCTGCTTTGCACCTGAGCTAACAACAACAGAGTTTCTCCTTATATAAAATGGCAAAATCAAGGTTTGCTTTTTGGAGAGTTTTTTAGGGGGTGAATATTTTCTAGCAATGGTTAGTTGAATCCGTGGCTATGGAGGGATGAGAGTGCCTTTTTCAGCAAAAAGTGACTGCAAACTTGGGAAAGTGGTGAGATGTCAGCGGCCTTTCAGTCATGTATGATAGTGGAACACACTCCCTCGGAGAGTGGTGGAGTCTCCTTTGGAGGTTTTTAAACAGGCTGGATAGCCAACTGTCAGGGGTGCTTTGATTGTGAGTTCCTGCATTGCAGTATGGGGTTGGACTGGATGGCCCTTGGGGTCTCTTCTAACTTGGAGGCGGAGCAAGATGGCAATGGACCAACAACTTCTGAATTAGCTTCCCAATATTATTTGGCCTTATCACTTCCAAACAATTAAAAATGCCACCCAAAGGCAAAAAAAGAAACTGGACCAGTCCCCACAACAAGACTGAAAACCAGGAATCCTTTAAAGCAGAGAAGCAGATGAGAATTGACTTGCCATTCGCGGCAACAGACAACGCACCCCATGAATAACAAATCTGCAGTTATAACTCCTCCACTCCCTAACTCATTACAGAAATCTAATCGAACTAAAACAGCCAGTTCTTCAAAGTCCAAATATAAACTACTCCAAGGAACAGGCTGAAAATAAGGAAAATAATGATAAAGGAGCCAAGCTCTCAGAACTCACTAGACAAAATAATGTGCAGCCCTTCCACAAAATTTGCCTTTTGTCTGCAGAAACATTGATACTTATTTTGCAGAGACTAAATGGTATTGTGAATAAGATGGAGAAAATCCAGAATTTCCAACAAGACTTTCTTAAACAAAAGTCCATGGCAAACGGGGTTAAAAAAGAAGCTAACCATTGTCACATGGAGTAAGGTTGCTCTTCCAACTCTAGGATGCTATTATCTTGACCAAATGCAGGGCTATGACTAAGATTGTCATTTATAAAAAAATTTTTCTCCTGTGTGATTTTCAACACCTTTGCCTGATGAAGAAGCCAGTGGAGCTTTGAAAGCTTGCAACATGTATAATATGTACAGTTGGCCCTCCATTTTCACGGGGGGGGCGGGGGTCCGTTCCACACACCGCTTTGTGAAAACAGACTCGCCAATATTCAGGTCCAGTGCCAGCTGGAATGTGCTTCATTAAAATTAAAGGAGGTTGCCCCTCCATGAATATTTGAGTTTGCGGATCTCAGGTCTGTGAGAATGGAGAGGCGACAGTAATATGTAACATGTATAATGTTGCTTATTGTTAACTGCCCTCAAGTCAGTTGCGACCCATGGCAGATGAGACCCCCTGTCCTCCACTGCTCTGCTTAAATCCTACAAACCCATACCCATGACCTCCTTAATAATAGAGTCCCTACATCTGGCCTGTGGCCTTCCTCTCTTCCTCCTTCCCTCCACCTTTCCCAGCATTATTGTCTTTTTCCAATGAGTCCTCTTTTCTCATGTGTCCAAAGTAGGACAGTCTATGTCTTCTCATCTTGGCTTCTAGGGATATCTCTGGCTTGATCTGCTCTAGGACCCATTCATTTGTCCTTTTGGCTGTCCATGGGACCCTCAGCACTCTTCTCCAGAACCACATTCTCTCAAATGCATTGATTTTCTTCCTATCATCTTTCTTAACTGTCCAGTTCTCACATCCATCCATGGTAATAAGGAATACGATGGCTTGTATGCTTCTAACTTTTGTGCTGAGTTGGATATCTTTGCATTTTAAGATCTTTTCTAGTTCTTTCATAGCCACTCTCCCCATTCTTAGTCTTCTTATATCTATCAATGTTTGATCCCAGGTATGGGAATTCTTTTACTCCTTTTCTATTTCTTCATTGTCTAGGTTGGACTTGTGAAGATCCTCGGTGGTCATTATTTTTGTTTTCTTTATGTTCTATATTACGCCTGTATAATGTATATATTATACATGTATAATATGATACCATAAACCTCTCCTTGTTTGATGGAATTGGGACGTCAATGCACTTTGCCTGAATAGGTTTCCACAGAACCAAAACACTGCGCACGACCTCCCCCTCGTGGCTAGGGTTTGAAATTGCAGGAAGAACTAGCGGGGAGCTGACGTCATTCAAGCCCTGGTTGGCGCATTTGGTTGCTCCGATTGGCCAATCAGAGTACTGCGACGGCAATGGCCGCGAATGTCGCATGTTAATGACGTAAAGGTGACAGACTCTACCTTTCCAGCCTAGAAGTTAAGCGGCGGCGCAGCATGGGGGCTCCTTCGGGGAAAATCAACCGACCGCGGACAGTAATGGAGACTTTTCTGCCTCCTCCTTTATAAAAATTTTAGCATTAAATCTTTTTTTCTGGTTTTCGATAGATGATGATAGTGAAATAGGAAATAATTTGAGCAGAACCAATGATGAATGTATCCAAATTATGGTTTTCCTGGGCATTTCTAGAGTATTCAGTCACAGGAGAAGGGATTTGAAAGTGAGGCGGATATGTCTGGGAATTGTAGTTTGTTTTGGCACCAGAATAAACCAGTTTGACTCTTATTTTAATAGCCATGGCTCAGTGCTATGGAATTCTGGGAATGGTCGTTTGTTGTGGCACCAGAATAAACCAGTTTGACCCTATTTTAACTGCCATGGCCTAGTGCTATGGAATTCTGGGAATTGTAGTATGTTGTGGCACTAGAATAAACCAGTTTGACTCTATTTTAATAGCCATGGCTCAGTGCTATGCAATTGTGGGAATTGTAGTGTGTTGTAGCACCATCTGGCATCTGAGTAAAATTATTCTACGTCCTTTGAATGTGTTCCTTTCTCCTCCCCTTATATCTTCACAGGGTCTGCATCTGCACCGCAGAAATAATCCAGTTTGACACCACTTTAACTGCCACGACTCAATGCTAGCGAGGCGGCTAAATCTCGGAATTATACTTCGTTGTGGCATCAGAATAATCCGGTTTTTGCCCCACTTTAACTGCCATAGTTCAGTGTTATGGAATTCTGGGAATTGTAGTTTGTCGCAGCACCAGAATTATCTGGTTTGACACCACTTTAACTGCCATGGCTCAATGCTGTGGAATTCTGGTGTCACAGCAAACTACTATTCCCAGAATTCCATAGCACTGAGCCATGGCAGTTAAAGTAGGGTCAAACTGGATTATCTCTTCAGTGCAGATGCAGCACAAGAAAAGAGGGGAAATGTTTGTAATGCTATGGGACACCGATGGCTATTTAATACCTGCAATTGTTTTTTCTTTATAATACAAAATATTAGGGAAAAATCTTTTCCTGGATTTCAAAGTTGGTTTATTTCTCAAGAAGAGGCTCAGTAACAAAGAGTGTTCCCTATCTGTTGGATGAGTCCCATTATCCCTGCCCAGTGTGGCTGAAGGAAAGATGGAAGCAGGCTGCATCTGCAGTGCAGAAATACTGCAGTTTGGCACCACTTTAACTGCCATGGCTCAGTGTTGTCGGGTTTGGGATTTGTAGTTCTGGGGGATACTTAGGCATCCCTGTCAGAGAGCTCTGATGCCATAGCAAACTACAATTCCATAGCATTGAGCCATGGCAGTTAAAGTGGTGCCAAACTGGATTGTTTCTGCAGTGCAGATGCAGCCATAGCTATTCAGATATTTAGATAAAATAGCTAGATAATAGCTTGAAGGAAGCAGTTTTAGAGCAGAGGTGGAGAAAGTGTGCCTCGCCCAGATATTGTGGGACTATAGCTCCCATCAGCCATATTGTATGGAATTTTAATTGTTGTAAGCTGTCCCGATTGCTTGACAGAGGGGCAGGATCCAAATAAATTTTTATTTTATTATTTATTATTAAGTGAGGAATGGTAGTGGGTGCATGCCAGCAACATCTGGAGTATCTTCTCTGTGTTTATTTCCTTTCTATGTAAAAAGCAGGCCTTATATAATGAAAGAAAGTGAGGAAATCTATTCATGTTAAGGTTTTATGTGTCTAAGATGATTTTTTTTCTTCCATGTGTTTTTAGGAGCTGCAGAAAAAGCTTTTCAAAAGAAGACGTGTCTTGAGCAAGCAGAAAAGGAAAAAACACCGTATTGTGGGAGCGGTGGTGGATGAAGGGCTCATTACTTTGCACCACCTGAAAAAGCGATCGTAAGTTATCTGTAGACCTATATCCTAGCTCTGTAAGAGTGCACCCATGGAGAAATATGCAAAGAGTATGCTATCACTAGGGAAGCTTTTGGGATATATACATTTTTGAGTTATGATCCCAGCTTTGAGGTGCAAGGAGCCAATATCTAGCAAAAGAGGAATGAGAATTGGGCTATAACTGACTTTTCTAAATTATGAGGAGGGCAATGTCTGATCCTCTAGATCAGGGGTAGGCAACCTGTCCCCTTTAAGGGCAGAGGGACTTCAGGTCACAGAATCCCAGGAGCTATTGGCCAACATGGGACTATTGGCCAACATGGCTGAGGCTTCTGGGAGCTGAAGTCCCTCGGCCCTTAAAGGGGACAGGTTGCCTATCCCCTGCTCTAGATATTAGATTGCAGATTCCATGAGTCCTACCCAGAGTAGGTAATTTGAGGGATGGATATCGCAGTCCATTTAAAGAGTCATATGATCCCTATCCCTGCTACAGTGGCTTGTGGGATGAATGATGTTAATGAATGGGCTTAATCCAGGCTTTCTAGCTTCCATGTTGCAGTCTAAGGACATTGCACTGCTGTCCTGGGTCATATAATGTGTGCTGTGGATGTAAAAAACAGTGTTTGAATCCCAACTTGGCTTGGCTTTCTTTAGAGCAATGCCTCAGACTGATATTACCTTGCAAGGTTGTCATGAGGGCAAAATATCGCTTTTGAAGAGGCAGGAAAGAAATGAGAGTGTTTTAGAGCACAAGCTACCTCTAGACATTTTGGACTACACTATCATCCCAGATGTCATGGATTTGTATTCTGTGAGCACAGCATTGGGGAAAGCTGTCTTAATGGCTTGAACAAGTAAGTTTGCCTTTAGGCTCTGTTGATGTTCCACAATGTGGAAACATAACAGGAAGTTAATGGGAGCTGAGAGACATAGAGGAAATATATTCCCCTTGGAATAAGGAGCAGTAGGGAATGTAAAAGTTAAAATTAATCTTTTGGTGTTAATGTTTGGAACAAGAGGGGGGGCAGGGACTGCTGGATTTGAAAGACCTGACTGTGTGAGTTGTATTGGTTTTAGAGCAGAGAATGGTTTAGGTTGTCAATGCATTCTATGAATGAGCTGTCTTTAACATTTTCTTCTTTAAACGCCTTGTCTTCCTCTTCAGATCCAGTGCACGTGCCAATATTACTCTCTCTGGGAAGAAGAAGAGGAAACTGCTGAAGCAAATCCACCATGCTACTAAAGAAAAAACAGATATGCAGGGTAAACTTGCTTCTGTGACACTGGGAGTCCAACACATCTGAAGGGCACCATTTTGAGGGAAAATGCTCCAAAAATTAAGACTGAACCAGTGAAGTCAAATTGTAATAAAGGGGATTTTAAATCAATAGAAAGAAAAACCTTCTTGGTAGTACAACTTGATATTGGATCAGATCTTCTTGAAAGGAATGGGCTGTCTGCCATTTGAAGGGTTTTTAAGCAGAGGCTGGATGACCACTCTGACTTTATCTAAATGATGCAAATAGTTTGTGTTTCTTATATAGTAATGTCATGGGGTAAACAAAGAAAGGAACATGTACAGGAGAGAGGTCTAGAAAGTTGGGTGAAGGGAATGGTGACTGGTTCAAAGAGTGAGAGGATCTTTTGGAAAGAAGTGAGAATGTTGGGTGAAATGATTGAGAAAAAGATAGAAGGGAAAAAAATCATGTGACAGGCAGAGAGAAAGAGACTCTGTGAGAGGAACTTCTGCTTTAGTGGCAATAAATCTCAGTTTGGGAAATGCCCCAGTATCAAAGTACATGGAAAAATGTGGCTTTTAAATCCCTTCTTTTCCTCCTTATTGCAGTTGATGCTTCTCCAGATCCAAATAAAAGTGCTCAGACTAGGAAGAAGAACAAGAACAAGAAAGAACAGTTAGTAGACTGCCCTGATGTGGAAATGGTGGAAACTGAGCCTGCAGCAACACCAGAAATCTCTCTGTAACGCCTCAGTTTCCTCGTTTTTCTTTGCTGTCTGAAACTGGTAGGATGTTGGGACTGACATTGGTGGTGAAGGGGTGCTAGGGTTACAAGATCCAGAAAAGCCTTAAGTTTTGGGTTTTGGCCCTCAATGTTTGATGTGACAAATTGCTTAAAACACAAAGACTAGAAAGATTTGTGGAACAAACAGAATGTTGGCCTAGTTTCTACAGTCACGCTTTCACATTCGTGAGGGTTAGGGGTGCTGTACCCCCTGTAAAAGTGGAAAAATGGTGAATATTTCTAGGTCCCCAAAAAAGCATGCTACAGACTCTTGTCAACAGTACCAACCCATCACTCCATTTTTCACCTGGCCACCAGCATTCCTCAGTCAGATTTTAAATCACTTTCCAGCACTTTAGTCTCACTCCATTCCTTTTTGTCCCAATCTGTCACCTCTCATCCTTCCAAAAGAGCCAGCCAGGTTTTAAACCCCTTTCAGTCCATCAACCTCCAGGCTGGCTCCCAAGAGATTTTTACATTAAATTGATATGTAACATGAAAATGATTCTTCAACATATGATATGCAGTAGCATTTTAAGAATTACCAACGGCTACATCAGGTTTGCTGCATAATAAAAGTATGGTAATACATGAGGGCTGTAACCCTTTCTCCAGGTACTTGGAATAAATCCTACTGCGTTCCAGAAAAAACTTGTAGATACGTCTGAGTGCGCACGCATGCATGGTCATGAGGCAAGAATTAGTTTTTCAACGTCATACAACTGAAGAGAAAGAAATTCTGTTATAAAATCAAGATGCCTGTACAGTCAAGCTTTTCTTTCCTTGTATATTTTGGGCATCAAATGTTGTCTAAATAAAATGGCAAGAAATCTGGCTTTAGTTGCTTCCCTGATTTGCTGGGGACAGGGTGGATGTTTCTAAAATATTGTAAGGGCGGGGGATAGGATGATCTGCACATACAAAAGAAGGATAGGAAATCAGAATTTTCCTGTTAATTTAAAAGAGAAACAGCAGTGTGGTCAGAATGACATGCATTAAGATTTCAGTAATGGTTTTATTTTCCAGCTGCACTGCCATACCCTTTTCATATCAGATATGCAGATCTCACTAAAGCATGTGTTCAAAACAATGTACTACATTTATCCTGTTTATTACCCTTAAATAAGTTCTGTGTCATGGGTTTTACTCTGAGCTTTTAAAGACCATGCAGTGGAGCACATAAGGCAGGGGTAGGCAACCTTTCCCCTTTAAAGGCCGAGGGACTTCAGCTCCCAGAAGCCTCAGCCATGTTGGCCAATAGTCCCATGTTGGCCAATAGCTCCTGAGATTCTGGGAGCTGAAGTCCCTCAGCCCTTAAAGGGGAAAGGTGAAAGGTTGCCTACCCCTGACATAAGGCTTCAAATATAGCCTCAGTGACAGACTCCCTGTCTCCCGTCAAGTGATTAGTCCCATGAAGTTCAGAGACACTCATAACCAGAAGCTGGTAACCAAATGATAAATTAGCCATAGCAAATGATAAAAGACTTGGAATAATTGACAATGGAATATGTACTTGCAACCTGCATTGGTGCAGGGACTAGTACTGTCTTGATGAAATCACAAATCTTCAAGATACTTAAAAGTATTTGTAGCCCCTTCATAAAAAAATCAGGATGGCAGCCCCTAAAGCAGGGTTGTGCAGCTATGGCTCCCTCTCTCTGGCTCATTATATAGTACTATCAGGAATGCATGGTGTTTATAGACTAAAAAGCAGAAGACCATTCCTGTTCCAAGAAATCCACAATCTTAAGTTGATGCATGGAAGAAAAAAATGGAAGAGAAACATGGGATGTGCTTGCAAGGGAAAAACATACAAATGTCTCCTGGTTGATGGATAGGCATGTGTTTAACAGTGGCAAGGTCTGTAGCTGCAAGTACAGACTGGTTCATCAGACTTGTCTTATGGCTCTGAAGATGTTTATGATTTTATATACAGCAGGGAGTTGGAATAAATGGTTTTTATTGTCCCTTTCAGCCCTTACAATTCTATGTAAATATGTGCACAAAAGTTACTGAATTCTCCTTTCTGGTACATGCCTAATGGGAAGTCAGTAGGAGAGTGTTTGATTTGCTTCCAGAAGTCTCCAGGGTCCTTCTTACTGTGGCTAGGCCTGATGGTACTAGCAGAAAACCTCACAGATCTGGATGACTTACTAAGGAAGATCAAAGAAAGAACTGCAAAGGTAGGCTTAATGCTGAACATAAAGAAAACAAAAATAATGACCACCAAAGACCTTCACAAGTTCAACCTAAACAATGAAGAAATAAAAATAGTAAAAGAATTCCCATACCTGGGATCAAACATTGATAGAAATGGGGACTGCAGTCAGGAAATCAGAAGACTAAGAATGGAGAGGGTGGCTATGAAAAGAACTAGAAAAGATCTTAAAATGCAAAGATATACAACTCAGCACAAAAGTTAGAAGCATACAAGCCATCGTATTCCTTATTACCGTGTATGGATGTGAGAACTGGACAGTTAAGAAAGATGATAGGAAGAAAATCAATGCATTTGAGAGAATGTGGTTCTGGAGAAGAGTGCTGAGGGTCCCATGGACAGCCAAAAAGACAACCAAGTGGGTCCTGGAGCAGATCAAGCCAGAGATATCCCTAGAAGCCAAGATGAGAAGACTTAAACTGTCCTACTTCGGACACATCATGGGAAGGAAGGACTCATTGGAAAAGACAATAATGCTGGGAAAGGTGGAGGGAAGAGAGGAAGGCCACATGCCAGCTGCCAGATGGAGGGACTCTATGAAGGAAGTCATGGGTATTAAGAGGTTGTAGGAATTAAACTGAACAGTGGAGGACAGAGGGTCTTAGAGATGTCTCATCCAGAGGGTCGCCATGGGTAGAGATTGACTTGAGGGCAGTTAACAAAAAAAGACCTGATGGAGCTGGCCTGCCCTTTTCTCCTCTGGATGATGGTGGTTAGGTTGTCCTTAATACATACTTCAGAGGGAATGGTGCTCCTTCAACTCTAGAGCTCCTGTGACATTTAGGGCTTGAAATATCATTGCCGGAAACTGGGGGTTGCAGACTGCCAGAAATAGTGCCAATTGAGTCCACTTTTAGGGTTTGGGTTAGGAAACCATGGAAAGTGTAGTTTAGTGTGGCACCAGAGCTCTCTGACAGAGAAGGCTCAATGTCTCAGAAAAAAACAATTCCCATCATTCCCTAGCACTAACCCTAACCCTAAAAGTGGACACAATTTGCACTATTTCTGCCAGTCTGCAACCCCCCAACCCCCGTTTGAATCGAGTCTGGAAGTGTCCTCATACCGAACCTCGCACCTCAGCTGGGCCTTAACTCCAAAGCGGAACTCGAGGACTGGAGGTCGCAGGAGCCGCACGGACTCTTTTTAAAGCCGCGCCCGAGGTGTTCCCTTTTTAGGCGTCCCCCGGCCCTGCTCCGCTCTGCGCAGGCGCCAA
>CM034711.1:7342427-7360962 GCA_020142125.1 Phrynosoma platyrhinos
AGAAGAAAAGACTAGAGGAAGTCTGGAAGGCTAGAGGAAAACTGGAAGGGGAAGGCATGGGTTACATTAAACCCTGAAACAGGTCCTAAATCTCCTGTAGGGCTCTTGAGAGTGTAACAGTGAAGATGGCCCCTTCCTCCCCCTCTCACATCCTGCCTCCTCAAAATTTTATTTACCATCTACTGATTTCAGCCATGTTGTTCTTTTCCCCACCCATACCTTTTTCTTATCCTGAAGATTGTCTGTGATAGGTCGTGATGATAACAGTGTGGAGTTGTCCCTGGGTGATGAGAGCCACAAGCTCATTTTGACTGCCAAACCATTCCGTATGGACTTGCTGGAGGGCCGGGAGCTGGTGCTGAGTGTTAACTCCCGAGGGCTGCTGGTCTTTGAGCACCTGCGCCAGAAGAAGGACTCGTGAGTACTGGGGCGATCCGTGTGGGGAGGAGTTTTCTCTTCCGGCTTAGTCTTCCTTGCTGCTGAATTCCTTAAACAGAAATCAGAAAAGGCAAGAGATCTTCTCAGGGACAAGAATGCCACTAGTCAAGAGCTGAGCCTGCTGCTTGTTGGGAAAATATGGGACCGTTTAGGGTAGCAATTATGGCTTTCAGAGGTTTAAGGTTTAAGAATGACTTAGTGAAGTAGGAGCAACGGGTGGGATGCTCCTTCTCCATTCACTTCCTTTCCTTTTCTCTTTTTATGGGCCTTCCCTGTCTTTTCTGTATAGGAGGCCATTGTATACATGAGCTGGGATCAGTAATTTTTGGGAAGTGATGATGATGTTTTCCTTTTGCTGCAGTCCTTTTTATTCCTGTGAGAGACTACTGCTGTGAATATAGTGACCAGTGTAGCAAATAAGCTCTCCGCATATGCCACTCTATGGAAAGGGGGTTGAACTGAAACCCTTTGGCTGCAGCAATCTGCTTCTCTACCAATGGAATTCTAGAAGAGGTGTCTTTCTGAAAAGGGCCAGTTTTCAGTTTCAGCTTCTCACCAACAGGTCATTGTAATCCATTTTGGTGTAAATTTTTTAGGGTAAGATAGGTGAAGGCTTCCTTTGTTTTTCTCTCTGGGGGACTAGGGTTAGGCTATATCGTCCAGGTGGGTGTTGGAGAAAAGATAGGCCAAGCTCCCCCAATCTGGTATCCTCCAATTGAGCTGGACTACCACCACCATTAACCAACCAACAGCCATGCTGCCTGGAAGTTATATGATTTGTAGTGCAAAATATATTGAGGTTACCAGGTTCATGGAGTCTGGTGCAGAGAAAGCAGCAGGCTTTTTGTATACACTGGTAAGTAAAGGGATGCTAGTTTACCCATTCTTCCCATTCTCCCTACCCTACTTACTAGACTAGTTGTCATCACAAAGCTGGGCTGGAGCAGGGCCAGAGTGGGGTTTGTGGCATCTGAGATTCCATGCACTGACTCTCATTGTGTTTTCTGTTTTTGTTGGTTTGTGCCTCCCCCTCCTGCTCGGCCCCCTCAGTTTCTCGGAAAAAGTTAGTAGCACGGTCGTTAGCATTTGGGATAGGATCAAGAACCTTTTCTCTAGGTAAATCTGCAGCTTCTGCTACTATTTCTCAAACCCTTTCCCCTGCTGCCTAGACAGTGACTCTGCCCTTCTCTGCCCATCTAAGTAGCTTGGGAATAATTGGTTTTTCCCCCTTTTTATTCTTTCTGTGCTTTGATTTGGGAGTTAAAGGGTTATACGTTATAGGTGTCCTCACCATACCAAATCTGCAAGGTGCTATTAACTGAATTATTCCAGGACTTGGACTGTTCCAAGACTTTGTTGTTGTGTGCTATCAAGTCACATCTGACATATGGCCACCCTAATGTGAACCTATCACAGTTTTTCTTGGCAAGATTTGTTCAGTTTGGGTTTGTCATTGCCTTCCTCTGAGGCTGAGAGAGTGTTCTTTGGCCAAGGTCACCCATTGGGTTTCCATGGCTATCCTGTGTGTGTTGCAAAGTTGCAAACATACAGTCTATCTTGTGTATAAAAAGAAGAACGGAAGAGGAAGGGTGGAAGAAAGAAAAAGAAATATGGTATCAGCTTTAAGAATAAATCTTTTTTTATTTCTATATGGGCTTTCGTGGATATGTAAACTGCATTCTTCAGATGCAGTACAGAGTGATAATAAATGCTGAAGTTATAAAGCATATTTACAGAGTTGTGAGAGTAGGACGGAATGTAATAGAATCCAGAAAGATGCAAAAACCCTTGGCCTAAATTTTCAAAGGGCTGCTTAAGGTGATCTGGTACTTCAGATCTTTACAGTGTTCAGTTAGTACTGATGTGTGAAAGCAATAAATCATCTTACCAAAAATCTGTTTCCCAGGGTTCAAAACTGAAAAAGATTCCTTTTATTATGTGTTGTAGCCAGTATTATGTGTTGTATATTAATACAAACGTTTGTATTAATATATGTATGTAATGTGCCATTGACATTGTTATGCCACATAATAAAAGGAATCCTAGAGAGTTTTGAACCCTGGGAAACTGACTTTTGTTAAGTAGATTTATTGCTAGCACACACCAACACTTACTGACCACTATAAAGATCTGAAAGTCCTGATCACCTTATACATCCCTTTGGAATTTAGGACAAGTTTCATGACTTGCATCTTTCTGGATCCGATTACATTCTCAGTGGTTCCCAGACTTTAGTCTTCCAGGTATTTTGGACTTCAACTCCCAGAAATCCTGACCTTGGACAAATTCCCTGGGCCTTCTGGAAGTTGAGGCCCAAACTAGCTGGACAACCAAAGATTGGGAACTATTGTTCTATCCCATTCACACAACAGTGTAAATATGCTTTATACCTGAACATTTATTATCGCTCTGTACTGCATCCGAAGAAGTACATTTATAGCCACGAAAGCTTATGAAAAAATTAAAGTTGCTGTCACATTAAAGTTGCATTTATTTTGGCCCAGCACTGGGAGCACCCAATTCAGTGCTAAGAGAATCTACGCACAATCCACCAGTATAGTGTAGTGGTTTCAGTGTTGGACGCGGTCTCAAGGAGACCAAGGTTCAAATCCCACTGAATCGTGGAAAGCAACTGGGTGACTTTGGGCAAGTCATACTTTCTCTGCCTTTAGGGAAGGCAATGGCAATCCTCATCCGAATAAATCCTGCCAAGAAAACCCTAGGTTGGGGTCACCATAAGTCAGAGTCAATTAAAAGTACATAACAGTTTGGTCATTTTTATATCCCAGTGGAATAATGAAACATAATATTTAACTTTCTCTTGTTTATTGTCATTGATTTTTAGTATTACCCCATCAGTGTACATTGGATTGGGGAACCTGTGTTCCTCCAGATTTTAGGAATATAGGAAGCTGGCTTATACTAAGCAATCAGAGAATACTGCCCTGCTTGAAGATGCCAGGAATTGAGTCTGGGACCTTTTACATACTATACAGCTGTTCAGCCACTATAGATCATCCCCATGTCTGACTCCAATTCCTATACTTTTCCATAAGCATGGCCAGTACTTATGGCTGGAGAAATTGTAGGGGGGCAGCTTCTGGAGGACCAGAGATTCCCCTTTCCTCCTGTTTGTGATGCTTTGCTGTCTTACATAGTTTGCATACTTAAGCTTTTTTTATTTCAGTGAGAACCTCAGACTTAAAACAGATTGTGGAGAAAGATTTGGGAGGGAAATGTTGGGGGAAGCCTAATACAAGTTGGGAGTGAGTACTGGGAGTCCAAAAGAGGGACGAAGGCATGTTTTCAATTATTGTATTCCATGCATTAAGAGGAATAAAATACTTTGTCTGGATTTTGCTTACGGGTGGGAGGGTGGCCTGGCTCCTTTATGCACCTGCCAGTGTACAACCCAAGTTATTTTTTTATTTTAAAAACTATAGATGTAAAATGTAGTGTGTAAATATATTTGGTTATTTGAGAAACTAGAACTCTCTGGGTACTTGGGAAATTAGGCCCTCAGCCTAATTTCAGAATCTCCCTGGAAATGTATAAGCTCTGGGAAGAGACTTCTGTCCTTCACCCCAAGAATAAATTGGGCAAGGGAAGAGGAGAAACAGGTTAGAAAGGGGTGCCAGAAAGGAGAGAAAATAGATGGCTCTTGCTTTCACCCTGACAGTTGATTTTGCCATTTCCTCCATAGAAAAAGATTTCCCATCCCAGATTGATCTGCCATGTGTATGTATGTATGTGCTTTCAAGCCACCTGTCAACTTATGGTGACCTTATGAATTTCTTATAGGGGTTTCTTAAGCAAGGAATCCTCAGATAGTTTTGCCATTTCCTTCCTCTGAAATACAGCACTTGCTATTCATTGGCAGTCTCACAACCAAGTGCTCACCAGGGCCAGCCCTGTTCAGCTTCCATGATCAGACAGGATCGGTATCTTGAGACATAGTAGCATATCATGGACTGCTAAAAAGACAAATAAATGGGTCCTAGAACAAATCGGTCCTGAACTCTCTCTAGAAGCCAGGATGAGTGAACTGAGACTGTCGTACTTTGACCATGTCATCAAAAGACATGACTCACCTGAAAAGAGAATAATGCTCGCTAAGGTCAAGGGAAGTAGGAAAAGAGGAAGACGGTATTACAAGTGGGTGGACTCAAATCAGGAAAGCCATGGTCCTGAGTCTGCAAGATCTGAGCAGGGCTGTTGAGGATAGAGAGACTTGGGGGTGTCTCATTCATAGGGTTGCCCTGTCAAAGTTGACTTGTAGGCAGCTAACAAGCATCCTGCACTTGCTCATTTTGCCTGCTTATTAGTCCAGCAGGAAAGAGGAGAGGGGAGGAAGAACATTTCTTTCAATCAACTTCATTTCCAGGAATGTTAGTATATCTCTAAGCTACCTTTTCCACAAGGGAACCCTGGAAAGAAAGAGCACAGAGGAGGAGGTGTGAACTGCACTTAGCAGTTCCAGGCGTGTTCTGCAGCATAAGGGGAAAAGCATCCTTAGGTATTATCTAAGAAATTACACACAGGACATGAAATCACATCTTGGATTTTGGATTACATTGTTCCAAATCCCCCAGACACCTTAGCCATGGCCATACTGGCTGAGAGACTCTGGGAGTTGTACTCAAGAGTTAACCTTTCTTAAGCTATGTATGGCCCATAGGCAGTGAGCAGCCTACTCCGTGCAGCTATTATTAAGGCATGTATAAATAAGAATCTTGCAAATTTACACATGTATTGTGACACATGCTTTCATATGTCTCTAGTTCACAAAAATGTTTCTATGCCTGATTACTTGGGTATACCTACCATTATAAATGCAGGCACTCAATGAATTCATTTCTGAGTAGACATATAAGATTAAAGTGTACATCTGTTAAATCTTTAACCAGCTGCGTAATTCCTTTCTGTGTACATCACAGGGTGAAAAATGATTCATGAAAGTGCTGGCCACCATCCCCTGTTCATTAGTGCAGAATAGTCAATACTCCAGATGCTGTTAGATTATAATTCCCAGCTTTTCTTATTATTTGCCATGCTGGCTAGGGCTGCTGGAAGTTGAAGTCAAACATCTGCATTGCCCACTCCAGCTTGATATTAAGGTCATGTGATGGTCACAAAAGTCTTGTGTTTATGCCCACAAATTCCAAGCTGTGGCAAGCCTAAGAAACTAATCTTGATATCAGTCAGTTTTCCAATCTGCTTTCTTCTGCCCTCAAACAAAATAAAGAAAGAAGATAGGGAAGAAATCCCCATATATTTTTTTCAAACCAAAGCATGTAAATTTCACAGAGTTAGGTTTGACCTTTTCTTTTGTATAATGTTCTTCTGCTTGCAGAAAGACATTTAATATTTTCATCTGTTCAATTTTCATTTATGCACAGTGCTAATGTAATGTTTGGGGGCACCAAATGAATGACCAATCTGAAGAGCCCAACAGGACTGTGGGGTGGACAACAGAGCCTGTTCTTGTGTTACCCTCTGCCTGTAGCTATTACCCGCCTTTTCCTCCCCTTGCTAACTGGCTGGGCTGTGAACCTGTGTGCTGTTCATAATGACTAATGGATTCTGCACTTTGTTTGGATCAAGGAGTGGGAGGATTAATTTAAATCCTTTTTTGTTTGAATCTGTCTGAATTGGAGACCTGGGACTGATTCTTCCTCACCACCCTTTTGTTCCAGGGAGCCACCAAAGGAACCAGCATCACAAGAGGAGGGAGACACTGAAGGCTTGGATGCATCTTTGTCTGTAGAGCAGAAGCTCACAGACAAAAACAACCAAGTAAGTGGTGAAGAGTCAGGTTCCCATGTAGAGAATATGGTATTGGGAGGACAAGGAGAATCTTTGGTCCTTGGTTTAATTTCTGAAGCCCCACACTAGTGAGGTCGCACAGTAAAAATGGAAGAGAATTGCACAGACTGACTATACTGTAAACTACTTTTTGTCTGTGTGCTAGTTTGGTTCACATTTGATTCCACACACTGTCCCATCTGATTATAACCTCCATCTCGCACATGCCACAATTCACAATGCTTCATAGGAACAAATTTCCACCCTGGATTAAGGGAAATGAAAGGGGTCAAGTGGCAGGCAAAGATCAGAGCTTGAGTGTAGTGTGCTTTAGATGTATCATAGAGATATAAACATATCATTAGTAATAGGAATTTCCCCCTTCCATTTCCTAAATAAGGGATACTGACTTTAAGGTGCTGATGCTAAAATAAGTAAGAGATCTATTTTTTTAAAAGAGAATTAAGTGACATATCAGGTTATTAAAAGCAGTAGTTCAAGCACTCAACTAGAAGCGGTTAAACTATATTTTGTTAGAACCAGCTGTTTAAATAAAAAGCCAGAAAGTTGCCAAAATTTGCATTTTATAGGTAAGGACCATGATTTATCTGATGTATCCATTCAAGCTTGTTACTGAGCTGAGCTTTTAACTCGAATCTCTAAGATTCAGTGGTGATTGCACCAGCTTAACCAACTTTTTCCTTGCAGGGTGAGGAAATATCCAATGGGGCAGATGAGGCTGAGGAGGAGCCAGGTTCTTGGGAAGAAACATTTAAGACCCATACAGACAGCAAACCTAATGGTAAGAAGTCCTGTTGTGTGGCTTTTAATAATGGAATTATTCCACTGCATATTCCCAAAACAACAAGAGCTTTTCTGTTGTTTAAATAAGCAAGACACAGTTTTTGGGGTTGCCACTTCCTTGAGTGTCCCTGAATGTTCCAAACAGTGGCAAGCTTTGGATGTCATGCCAAATCACAGTTTCCTAAAACTGCAGTTTATTGACCACCTTCAAATGACGGTTTGAAATACTGACTTTGTTGTTTTGCAAAACTATGGTTTTTTCAAACAATGTCAGTAGAGATGTGAAAGTAAATATGTGTTGCCATTTGAAGTGTGAATTGTCTCAACAAAATACTGCCTGGCTCTTCCCTGACCGTATTCTATATATATTTTTCATTTTACAGGCCCAACATCAGTGGGGCTAGATTTCTCACTGCCAGGCATGGAGAATGTATATGGGATTCCAGAACATGCAGACAACCTCCGACTACGAACTACCGAGTAAGCTTGAGAGTTGATAGAGCTCCTGGTTGCATGTTGTTTTTCTGATGGAGTTCAAATAGTTGGAGGTGTAAAGTGTGAGTGTACATAATATATATTTGGCCTTTGGTATCCATGAATTATGCACCCATAGATTTCACCATCCACAGCTTGAAAGTATTTTTTTAAAAAATCTCCCAAAGCAAACCTTGATTTTGTCATTTTATATAAGGGACACCATTTTGTTATGCTATTGGATATAATGGGATTTGGGCTATCCACAGTATGGATCCGCAGTATCCATGGGGATGGGGTAGAATCCTGGAACCAAACCCCAGCGGATATCAAGGGGCCACTGTACATGCATGTATATAAAGATACACATACCCATGCATACATACATGTGCCTATCTACTGTTAGGGTTTGGATGCATAGTGTGTATGTTGACACCACAGAATTGACAGAGGAGCATCAATACAAAAAGTATTGGGTGGTTAGGCTCTTCTTGAATTCTTCTGTGTATTTTTCTGTGTCTTTTCTAACCACCAAATCCTTGACAGGGAAGGGGACCCATACCGCCTCTATAACCTGGATGTATTTCAGTATGAACTTTACAACCCCATGGCCCTTTATGGATCTGTTCCTGTCCTCCTGGCTCACAATGCCCGACGTACTCTGGGAATCTTTTGGCTCAATGCTGCAGAGACCTGGGTGGATATCACCTCCAACACTGCTGGCAAGGTACTGCTATTCCAAGATCGTGGGTATTTAATCCCTTTAATTCTTACATAAAGCATGAACAGTGACACAGTGTGCCATCTTTGTGTTTACTTACTTGGTTGCCAGGGATGGCCAGGAATTCCTTGCAGATAGGTGAGGAGGCTGGCCAAAAAGGAACTGATTGTTCCATTTCACCTCTGCCAGCTCCTGGTTTCTGAGGTGTCTGGAAAGGAAGGAAAACATTTTCCTACACAACCAACATGGAAACACTGCTGAGTGGATTAGCCCATTTCTTCTGCACCAATTAATAGTGCACTCAGGTGGCCATGGAAAGATGCCTGAGAGTCACTGAGAGGGTCTGTTTGGATAGAGTGGCAAACTGGTTAGCTGTCAAAGTGAAAATGTGGCAGGACACTGGCTGTGGAGAATGTGGGGGGGAAGGAAGTTTGTGAGTCATACATTTACTCTGTAATGCCGATTTTTAATTTGGTGTTCTGTTTGAATTGACACAATCTCTTCCAAACTCTCACAGACCCTTTTTGGAAAAATGCTGGACTATATGCAAGGTGGAGGTGAGATCCCACAGACTGATGTCCGCTGGATGTCAGAGAGTGGGATCATAGATGCATTCCTGTTGCTTGGACCATCGCCCAGCGATATCTTCAGACAATATGCATCTCTCACAGGCAAGTGCTGAGAGGTGCTGATAAACGGCTTCTTAAAAAAAAATTGGGGAGAATGTCTGGGGCAATGGCAAGGGGAGAGACCACTTTTACTGCTGCATGCTACATACTTAGTACAGCTTCCTCTCTGCTCAATAACCCTGTCACCATGATAATTATGTATATCCTTCTTTTTCAAAAAAATTAATTAAATAAAGGTTTTGCCTCAGGCATGGACAAAGTGTTGCCCGCTGAATTCACACAGTGCCCTGGAATCTCATTATGTCCCACCAACATCTCTTTGCCCTTCAATTATTTTTAAAATAACATAACATATATAAGATAAAACGTCCCCTCATGGGGTCATGGAGAACATTTTGTAAGTCTTTCTTTCTTTCCTGAATACTCTCTATGAACTGGCACTGAGCCAGGGACCACTGCTTTGCATAGCACTGGCCTAGGGCATGAACATTGTGTGTGACTTGTGGGTTGTGCATGATTCTGTAGCTCAGTGGTCAAGCAATAACTGTGCATGCAGAAGACCGTTGAAGATAAGACTATTAGTGTTTGCTTGTTGTGGTGGTTATATATTATGTCCAGCATCAGAAGCTGTATGCCTCTGAAAACCAGGTGCTGGGGATGCCATTGTGCTTGTGTCCTGCCTCTAAGTTTACCAGAAATATCTGGCTGATTACTGTGGAAACAAAATGCTGGACTAAATCAGCACTTGTCTGCTCCAGCAGGACTTCTTATATTCATATCTCAGATCCAGACCTAAGCATTTTCAGCTACATCAGGTATCAAATGATAAGGAAGACTTTTCCTTTGTTGTGAATAGTCACTGTTAGTCTTACTGTTAGGAATGGAGAACTTCAGCGGTCCTGGGATCCAAATTCAACACTCTGGGCTTACCCAGATATCCCAGCCATTTTTGGTTTCCTGGCTCTTGTATATGTTTTTCCTCTCATTCTAAAAAGTTGAAATACCTTCCCTCATGCTCAATTACTAGTCATTAGAGCTTTAAGCTAAAATATGCATGTATTTTTGATCGTATTCTTTTGCTTTTAGTTCCAGTCATCACTGGAATGCGGCCCCTGAAGTGAATTTGATTCCCCAGATTGAAAGAGATTCTTGAGCTAACAGTACCAGTTAGAGGGACAAATTGTCCCAGTGTGTATAAGAGAGTTTCCTGACTTAGATTAGTGTATTTACATGACACATTATTATAGCCTGAGTGTAAATGCCACAGCCTGAGTGTTTCTTTTTTACTTTCAGGCACTCAGGCCCTCCCTCCTCTCTTTGCTTTGGCCTATCACCAGAGTCGTTGGAACTACAATGATGAAGAGGATGTGAATAGTGTGGACAATGGCTTTGATGAGCATGACATCCCATATGATGTTGTCTGGCTAGACATTGAACATGCTGATGGCAAGCGCTACTTCACCTGGGATCCAAACAAGTTCCCCCACCCTCAGGAAATGCTTCAGCGCCTGGCAGCCAAGAGAAGGAAGGTAAGTTGGGAACAGGTTTGAGAATGTGAGACAAAATACCTGGAGCTGGGCTAGGGCAGATTTTTATCATTCTGTGCACAGCTTGCAAACATTAACTTCTTTGAATACAACTTGTTGAATTTCCCAGCCAACATGGCCATTGCTGGTGCTAGTCCCAAGAGTAACCTTGACAAGCTCTGTCTCAATGCCCACTGCAATTATACAAGAAAAGGAAGGCCCTGCCTCTCACCTAATTAGTTATTTTTGGGTTGGTGAGAAGAGGAATTTGCACAGAGTGGGTTTTACCCTATTACTGGCCAGAAAAGGCAGGGAAACAGTTGACGTCATAAAAACGCAAACAGCTCTCCAGAAGCAGCCATCTAGCCATGTCAGTTTTCCCCTTGCCTCTGCTTAGAGCAGAGCTCCATTTTTTACCCCCTTAGTTTGTCATTGTTGTCCTCTTGTTGGTTTTCCCTTTTGATTATGAGGTTTCTTATTTCCTGCTATTCTCTTCTTTGTCTCTTTCCTCTACTCCTATTTAAGAAAAAGAAACCTACATTTTTATTTCGATTCCCTCACCCTTGTTTCCTTGCTCTAATGCCTCCAGTAGATCATAGAATTATAGAGTTGAAAGAAACCACAAGGGCCTTCCAGTCCATCCCCTTGCCATGCAGGAAAACACAAAGCACTCTCAATGGATGGCCATCCAACCTCTCTTTAAAAATCTCCAAAGATGGAGCATATCCCACTCTCGAACACCTGCTACTGTCAGAAAGTTCTTCCTAATGTTAAGATGAATCTCAAACTAAAATAAAGGGATGATGTTCCACCCAAACAATCCAAAGAATTATGCCATTCCTCTAAGCACTCTGATCATGTGAAGAGGGTGGAATTGGAAAAAGATATCCTGCTGCTGCCACTCAAACATCAAGCTATGGCTGGCATCTTCAGAGAAACCACTCCCTAAGTGGTTTACAATGTGTCAGTCAGTTGCCCCCAACAAGCTGGGTACTCATTTTAGCAATCTTGGAAGGATGCAAGGCTGAATCGACTCTGAGCCCCTGGCTGGTATTGAACTCACAACCTTGTGGTTTGTGTGTGAGTGGCTGCAGTACAGGCATTTAACCTCTGCACCACCAGGGCTCTCTAATGATGATGATTATGATAGTAGTAGTAATAATTCTCATTAGAGAAATTATGTCCCCTTGTTCTTTCACAAGGCAGAGAATCTAGTTGAGTGCTACACTTATTTCCTGACCCTCATCCCATTTTATCTGTCCTTCCTCAACCCAGATGGTGAGTATTGTGGACCCACACATCAAGGTGGACAGTGGCTACCGGGTACACAATGAGATTCGCTCCCAGGGCTTGTATGTCAAGACCAAGGATGGTGGTGACTACGAGGGCTGGTGTTGGCCAGGTGAGAAAACAATGGGTAGCAGGAGGAATATGTTGTCTATTCTCTTACTACTACAGGCAGTATTAATGTACAGTAGAGTGAGGTTGCCATCTTATGTGGCAGAACCAGGGCATTATTTATGAGGAAGAAATGGTATGCTATTTAATTTAAATAATAAAGGAAACAGATTTTGCCCTAAGCTGCTCTTTGTTTTCTGTCACTCAGGCTCTGCAGGCTATCCAGACTTTACTAACCCAGAGATGCGTGCCTGGTGGTCCAGCATGTTCAGCTATGACCAATATGAGGTAGGGAAGTCTCCTGTTGCAGAAGAGCACACCTTGGCTGGAGCATAGACATTCTACTCCCCTCTATCCTGCAATCATTTTTTCCCTTTCCATTGTCTTCAGGGCTCCAGGGAGAACCTTTACACCTGGAATGACATGAATGAGCCCTCTGTCTTCAATGGTCCCGAGGTCACAATGCACAAGGATGCTGTGCACTGGGGCGGGTGGGAACACCGTGATATCCACAATCTTTATGCATTCTATGTGGTGAGTGTTGTTTCTGTGTATTCCAAGAGGACCTTTGTCCTATGGCCTAGTTAAATGTGTTTGAGGACATTGGTGAGTGGGTCTGAACATTGTCTCTTTCTTGATCTCCACCAGGAAGTTCAAGTGGTGCATCACAAGTGGTCAGTAGGTATATTGGGATCTGCTGGCAGATGGGTAGTTACTAACAATAGACAAGTGAAGGTTCCTTACTTACCACTTTTTAAAAAATGACAAAAATAAAATAGGCCTTCCTATGTCCCTTTCTCCTATTTAGTGTGTTGGAATTTCTCATCTTTTCAATGTACATGTATACCTTTGGGAAACTTGAACATATAATGTCTAATGCTCCTATTTAGGAACTGAGCCCCTCCATTTCTTTTTTTCTAGTGTTTGGGTTGTCTTTTCTCCCTGTGTTCTTTTTCTTTGTCCTCCCCTCTGTCCTGCTACAAGTCAGTATTCTGTGGCCATGAAGCACACCCAGTCCTTTTTGGGCTGTATTGGCATTTGTTTTTGGGCTTCCCTAAGCCTGATGATGCCACTTCCTTATGCATGGACAGTGCTGCTTGTAAAATAAGAAAAATAGCTCTCATCACTGAATGTTGGAAACAGAGAGAATATTATGTGACTTATTCTGGTGTATGACTCGGAACATATAAGAAATGCAGGCTGGGACACAGAAGAAGGAGGAGTGAAAATAGGAGGAAGGAATATCAACTATCTAATATGCAGATGACACCATAATACTAGCAGAAAACTTCACAGACCTGGAAAACCTACTAAAGAAGATCAAAGAAGAATATGTTAAGCAGGCTTAATGTTAAACCTAGAGAAAATAAAAATAACGACCACAGAGAACTTACACAAATTTAAATTAGTCAATGAAGAAATAGAAATAGTAAAAGGAATTCTCATACCTAGGATCAAACATTGATAGAAATGGAGACTGCAGCCAGGAAATCAGAAGAAAATTAAGAACAGGAAGGGCAGCTATGAAGGAACTAGAAAAGATCCTAAAATGCAGGGCTATACAACTGAGCACAAAACTTAGAATCATACAAGCCATTGTATTCCCTATTACTATGTATGGATGTGAGAGCTGGACAGTTATGAAACAAGATAGGAGAAAAATCAACTCATTTGAGATGATGTGCTGGTTCCTGCACAACCCAAGATGGAAGCCAAGATGACAAAACTGAGGCTGGCGTATTTTGGACACATCATGAAAAGGAATGAATCATTGGAAACAACAATAAGGCTGAGAAAGGTAGAGGGAAGTAGAAAAAGATGATGGCCGCATGCGAGATGGATGGACTCTATTAAAGAGATAACAAGTATGAGTTTGCAGGAGTTGTGCAGAGCAATGGAGAATGGGGTCTTGGAGATGTCTCATCCCTAGGGTTGCCATGGGTCAAAATCAAATCGAGGGCAGTAAACAACAACAAACTTTTGTGAGGTATGCAAGCTTCTCAGGTCCTGTTCGTATCATCCACTTGCATCAATACATATATTTGCAATCACGAGGACCAAAAAACTTGCTTTAAAAATGAAATTTAGAAGTCTGAATTCTGTGTTATCACTTTATTCTGCGTTCGTTCAGGATCATAGTATACTCATATGCTATCTTCAGAGAGAGAGGGGTAAAGCTTGAGGGTAGACAAGGAAAAGGTCTCATGGTTGTTGTATTCAAGGGTCTTTGAGATTATCTCCCAGACAAATTGTTTTGATTTTAGTTACAGGTTTGAACTGTTCTGTATCTTATGATCTTTTCTTCTTCTGGCAGCAAATGGCAACAGCACAGGGCCAGGTGCAACGATCTGGGGGTGTGGAGCGTCCATTTGTGTTGACTCGAGGTTTCTTTGCAGGCTCTCAACGTTATGGTTAGTTGTGTGTGTGTATTTTAATCCCTGATATCTCCAGGTAGGGCAGGAAAGACCTTTGTCTGACATTATGGGGAGCTGCTCCAAGTCAGCTTTGAAAATACTGAATTAGATGAATCTTTGATATTATTTGCATGAAGATAGAATCTTGCTTTAGCTTGAGGACTCAAGCCAACGTAACATATGGCAAGTAGATTATGAGAGTTGCAGTTTTAAAGAACTGGAGGACCAGAGGTGTCCCATCCCTGCTCTGAAGGCTAATATTTTTCCTAAAAAGGAAGATTCCCTCCCTTAGTACACTGAGACTGTTTCTCAGTCTGGCTACCATCAATCGCATGTAAATTTAAATTTTAGATACTGACTTGAGCATCTGTGTTTTTTTGTATCCATTGGGTCGGGGTCTGGAACTGAACCCCCACAGATACTGAGGGCTCACTCTATTATTTCATGTTCTCCTCTTCTCTAGGGGCTGTATGGACAGGGGACAATGCAGCAGAATGGGACCATTTAAAGATCTCTATCCCTATGTGTCTGAGTCTGGGTCTTGTGGGCATTTCTTTCTGTGGAGGTAAGGACTGTGGTTCTGGCAGCTTGTCCCAGAGAGGGATGGATCTAGTATCATAAAAATAAAGAAATTCATAAATATGCAGTTGCTGTTGTTTTGCATTCACATAGCATTTCTGAATGTTCAAAGCAATTTTTACACATTACCTTTCTGTAGTCACAGAAATTCTGTAAGGTTGGTAAGTATTACTATGCCCATATTGCATGGGGAGATTCTGAGTCTGACAAAGACTTGCTTAGCATTATCTATTGGGTTCAGGACAGAGGCAAGGTTTGAAGCAGTCACTTCCTAATTTGAAGTTAATTTTCTTAGCTGCTGCTGCTGGTATTAATATCATTATGTACATCATTATCATCTGGCCCAGCTCATGGCAGCATCTTAATATGTGTAGAATCCAAAGGAAGGGGTTTAGTTTGAACCAAAGAAGCCAACTCCTATTATTAAATAGAATAGGTCTGTTTGTGACAATAAGGAGGCTAAGCTTCCTTAGTACCTCTGAATGATAGTTACTAAGTCTTTAAGCGCTCTACTTTTTTATTTCCTGGAGGCATATTCCATTTCGAGAGGGGATTACATTTATATTCTCCCTTTCCTCCAACAAACTCATAGCTGTGTACCTAATTAAACAAATAAATAGAATCTTTATTACGGTCATAGACTAGCATATAGACCAGCACCATGTACATAATTGTGTTCCTTCCCACTTTTTGTCCTCACTACAGCCCTCTCTGGTAGGACATGCTGAGCGGGAGAGGCTGGCACCCTAACATAATACTAGGCAAACTTCATGGCTGAAACAAGTTTGAATTTGAATCACCTCCCCACTAATCTTAAACTTTAAGAATCGAGAACTTCTTTTAGCTGAAGGGCTGAATTTCTTTTCAGAGGAGTTCTTGGTAGATGGAAGTTCCAGGGATGGGCAGAACCAAAAGTAAAAGGATGAGACTCAGTTAAATAGTGTATTTTATCTTCAAGCTCTTACTCCCAAGAAGTCTATCTAAGCTTTAGGATAGACAATTCAGCCTTTTAGGAGAGGAGGACACACATGCAAACACTAGGAAACCATGAAAATAATGGTGTCATGGGTTAGAGGCTTGGACTTTTGGAAAACTCAAGTCCAAATTTAGACCCCAGAAAAGCCAGATTTAACTTCAGGGATTCTCTACCTTACACAACAGTGGCTCTCCTGTACTGATTCTGGGCTGTAGTGACCTTAGGTTTGTTTGTTTTCCTTCAAGGACATTTATTTTTAGGGCTGTCTTTAATTCTTTTCACTCTGTTTCAGCTGACATAGGTGGCTTCTTCAAAAATCCAGAACCTGAGTTGCTGGTGCGCTGGTATCAAGCAGGAGCCTACCAGCCTTTCTTCCGTGCACATGCCCATGTGGACACCACCCGCCGGGAACCCTGGCTCTTTGGAGAGGAGAATAAAGCACTGATTCGGGAAGCCATCCGCCAGCGCTATGCTCTGCTGCCCTTTTGGTACACCATCATGTATCACAGCTACCAGACTGGCCAGCCTGCCATGAGGTGAGGTTTGGTGAACAGGGAGAAGCACATACAAGACTACACCAGAATCTTAGAACTTGGAGCATTGTCCAGTGAACCTGATGGTAATTGGTTTAGGCTCGGAAGAGATTAGGCTAAATCCAGAAGCAGATGTGCTCCAAGTCCTTTTCTTCTATGCAGAGATAATATAGTGCTTCTATGCTCTCCCTGGAGGATTGTTTGGATCTCTGTGTTGGGACAGGGCCTTGTAGCTAGTGGCAAATTGTGTGAAGAATGGTAAAAAGATGGGAAATCAAGAGAAATTTGCAGGGCTAATTTGAGGAAACGTTCTGCTTGTACAAGATATTGCTGAATCCAGACTTTAGTAATAGTGTCTGATGGAAGGGAGTGATAGGCAAAAGCAGTCTTTGCACATTGTTTTCCAAAGCATGGCTTGCAGTATTCAATTCTAATTGTGGTACAATTCAAGGGTGTAAGGAATTTGCCCCTGTAGACTCTGACTAATGGATTGTGGGAGTTGTAGTCCAAAACATCTTAAGATTCATATGCAGTATAATTGTTATACTTCTAGAGACTTCTGCATGATAGGATCAAGAGTGTGAAGCAGATGGAAACTGAGAGTATCTCTAAGCAGTTTTTTGATGTAATGTCTAAGCTGAGCTGTATGTTGAGCTAATTACAAACAGGCTTCATCAGTTCAGGCATTATATCATATCATTTTTGCATTTCCTTGACAGGCTTTGTATGACATCTAAAATATATTTTCCCTTTCTGCAAGGTATCTTTCTGTATCTTCACCACCACCACTGTTCCTTTATTTCCTCCTCATAGACCTCTCTGGGTGGAATATCCTCAGGATGCTATGACGTACAGCATGGATGACCAGTATCTCCTTGGTAAGTTCAGTGAAGAAGCTCACTTGGTTGCTTGCTGTTACTTGTGCCCTGACATAATCCTTTTGCATTCATGTGATTCCTGACCTTTGTAGTTGAGGATTTATTTATTTTTGCATGTTTTGTGAGTTTTAAAGAAGCCCACTCACATCTAAAATAGTATGCAAAACAAAGAAGGTGTGACAGGATTCATCTAAAGAAAGAGTGAGCAATTCAGGGTTAGGGGGCAGTTTCTGCCCTTGGGACTCTAGGAATTGCACAGACTGCCCTCAATGCCAAATATAAGAGAGAGGGAGAGGAAAACTAGCCCACTTCTCATCTTAGTAAATGGGTGTTCCAGTACATAGGGCTACTATAACCAATTTCAAAATGAATAACTGTTCTTAAATGCTTCCAGGAGAGACAATATATTTTTATTTTGCCCAGAAAAAGGGCGCTCTGTTGAGTTTAGAAGGGCCACAAGTCTGGAAAAGTGCCTGAGGTGCAGGGCTGCAATTTGGTCATCCTAATCTCTCAAATTATGAAATATACAATATGAAACTGTTGTATAGAAGATATGTTACAATATCTACATTATCCATAAGAATAAAATGCATGGTAGGTGTAACAGAAACTTTAGCTACATGTGGCTAAAATAAGAATTCACAGGGAAAGTTATTCCACATTTCAGACTCTGCCATGCTAAATGCTCTGCTCCAAACAACTACAGATTACACTTAATTTGTTAAGACTGCTTTGGTTCTGGGGTGGTATTGTAACGATACACTCTATATTATGCAAATTTGTTATATCAGTAAATCATTTAAAAGACAGGCTTATTGAACTTTTTTGCTTGTTAAACACTCTTGTTTAATGAGTTAAACACTCATTTGACAGCCCTAAAGCTGTGAAAGCCTTAGCATTTATGACTGAGAACCTTTAGAGCACTTTATTTATACCATGCTGCAATACCAGCCTGTAGGGTGGGCCAATGATTGTGGTGGTTGAAGATGAGAGCGAGAAAAAGAAAGATTTTGTGGGGGCAGCCTAGTGCACAGCAGAGACAAAATTCAAACAATCAGTGTTTACTCTTAAAGCACACCACAGTAACTGTAACGGACAGCATTTTTCTTTTTAAAAAATCTGAACAAACTTGTTGCAGTTGTGATGATGCTATAGGACTTCAGAGACAAATTTTTTGAAATAAGGAATTAATGCAGGTTTCTAATCCTGAAGTTCAAATGCTGTTTTCCTTGTAGGCAATGCACTGTTGGTTCATCCGGTCACAGCACAGGGCGCCCGGGGTGTGCAGGTCTACTTGCCTGGCAAAGGAGAGGTGAGCAGGGCTGGCAGAGTAGGAATGGAGCATCATGGAGATGCAGGG
>CM034711.1:7361062-7380442 GCA_020142125.1 Phrynosoma platyrhinos
CCCCCCCCCTTTCTCTCTCTTTCTGCCCCTTTCTTGTTTTCTGTGACCACCTTCTCTGTCTGCTGCCCCATTATTTTTCTTTCTTTCTCATTTTGCCATCCATCCATTTTTCCTTCTTTTTATCATCCCTCCCTTTCTTTCTGTCACCCTGGGTCAGTTCTTGTCTCATCACCCAACATACTGCTGGGAGCAGGAGTAGAAGATTGCTCTTGCAAGAAATCTTAGTTGCTTGCTCACAGAAGGCTTTTAAAATTAGCTTGGTACTATATGTACACAAATGGCTATAGTTCACTCATCTCTTATTTAAAATGAAACCTGGTGTACTCCAGCACTCCTAAGATTCTTTGTGGAGACAGGATAACAAATCATGCTGCTGTCTGTTAACTTTCTTTTTTCTCTTGCAGGTTTGGTATGATGTCCACACACACCAGAAACTTCATGCACCCCAAACTCTTTATTTAGCTGTTACCATGAACAGTGTAAGTTAATGAGGGAGTGTTTTGTGGGTGGATCAGAATTCCCCAAGGGCCTGAAAAGAAGCTAGCTAGGGCATGAAAAATTTGGTCCTTGGAGAACCACCTCTCACCCAGGGTATAGGTTAGAGCTGGCGAATCTGTAGTATACCAATGGTATTCTTAGGCTCCAGCTTCACCAGTGACAGCCAGCCTGGTTAGGAATTATTCTTTTTCAACAGATTCCTGTGTATCAACGTGGTGGTACTATTGTGGCTCGGAAGGAGCGAGTGCGACGATCTTCTGACTGCATGCATAGTGATCCATATAGCCTCTACGTGGCCTTGGGCCCACAGGTGAGTGGGGTAGGCTTGTTGCATATATTGAACAACCAGTCAGAATTAGGCTTACCATTCTTGGGCACTTGCCAAAGCCCTTGCCCTAGTAGTGATCCACCACTGAACTCTGAGTTGTGCCCCCCCCCCCCATCCTCCAGCTTTGGGCTTTTTTCAGTATCTGGCCATTCTCATCTGGAGTACAGAATTGTTTGAATTGCATAAGCTGTCCTGTCTGTTCCCCAAATTAGCCTACTACCCTCAGGTTTGGTGGAGGACACCGTTCCCTGTCAGGGGTACTTTGATTGGAAGTTCCTGCGTGGCAGGAGGTTGGACTGAATGGCCCTTGAAGTAAAGTTCAACTGACACTTCAGTGTTCTTTTGTATCTTTACTGGAACTACCTTGTGTATTGTCCATTGCCTCAGTCAGCAAAATATCTTAGGCCAGCCCTGCTGCTGCTGCTATGCCAGGCCCAATTCCTGCCTTTGCTCAAATAAGAGGGCAGGGGAGTGGGCAGACATCTGCAGTGGAGGGCTCGTGCTACCATTATCCCTCCCTTGCTTTCTGCTCTGCACTACAGCTGCCTGCCCACTCTGACCTCTCTTTTTGGGCAAAGGCAGGAACCTAGCATACAGACACTCCATTGGCTTTCTGGCTGTCATCTCAACTGTTCATTCTCAAACTGTTACTCCAAGGGTGGTTCAGTGAGGAAGCAGGTCTCCCATAGGGAGTTCTTGTCCAGAAGACCTCTGCTCTCCCCTAGAAAATGTGGGACTAGGTTTATCTTACTGAGACACCAAAGTTTTCCATGTTTAAATTTCCAAAATAGGGCACAGCACAAGGCGACCTCTTTGTTGATGACGGGCACACATATAACTTCAAGACAAAGGGAGAATACCTGCATCGATACTTCAATTTCTCTGGAAACATGTTGACAGCCAGGTATTTCACCTGCCTTGAATCCGGTTCTTTTCTTCATCTGTTTTTTACCATTGCTAATTCTTCAGAGGTAATCATTTGTGATTGGGCTGTACTATTTTGGATACAGATAAGGCAAATGCAGGATTAAATGCTCTTCCATATGATCTGTGATGATGATAGCTGTGTGACACATGTATCATCTCAAATACTTGAATGTTATTTCCTCACAGGCAGGTTTAATGAGATGCACTTGGGTAAGTGCATAAAATATAAATAATATTAATAAACTCAAAATTACCAAAATATTTCAATCAGGTACCAAGACCATAAAACCTCTACTAGCCCTTTAACTTTTAAATCATCTTGGAAAGTTACATGGAGCTTCAAGCCACCTGAAAAGCTTACTGGCCTGGAAGAAGGTTTCTACCATTCTGCACGCTACAGATGATCAATTAGTATTTCTGCTTAGCAATCTGTTAATAGCAGACCTTCCCAACCATACCGCCTTCTTTTGGACTGCAAGTCCCATTTGCCTTAGCCAGCAAAGTCCATAGTGGAGAAGAATTGTAGTCTAAAATATCTTGATGGCTGGCCATGGATTAGAAAATGATGGCATAAACCAGTCTTTCTTTCTCATTTCATAATACTTGCCACAACATCACTGCCCTGTACTTCTCCCCTTCCACAGTTCTGCAGATCCAAATGGTAGCTTTGAAACTCCGGCTTGGATTGAACGAGTAGTGATCCTGGGAGCTGGGAAGCCGGCAGCAGTGCTCCTCAAACAAGATGGTGAGTGACTGCATGCACCAAGAGCAGCCTAGGGGCCCACTAGAAACAGCCACTAGAAACCTACCCCCCAAAACATTCCACTCCCCCCCTTTTTGTTGTTGTCGTCAAAAAGAGAGAATAACGCTCTTGGAACCCTCCTTTAAAACAATTCTTTACACATTGTTTTGTTTAATAAATCAATAACAATAGGGAAGTGGAAACCAAAAGTGGTTTGGTGGGTGCCATGATTGGTCTGGGAGCAGATGGAGTGGTTTCATGGACTGCCTGAACTTGCCCCATCTTGCTTTATATAGAAATAGTCCCAGGTTTGGTCACTAGCATCTCCAGTTTAAAAGGTGACAAAAGAGACAGTTCAGTGTAAGCAGGATGTATAAGAGGAGCATTCAGTGAGTACATCAGTCCAAGGCCTGGAGATCTAATGAGGGGCCTGTGAAACCTGATTTTGTTGATTTAGTAAGATTTAGTATTGAATCAAACATTGCCAGAGAAATTGATTTTGATAGTGTTCTTAGAAATTTTGCAGATAAAAATGCCAGAAAAGCTGCTTTCATTAGCTGATTAGGTTTATCGTTGCTTTGTATAAAGTATATTGTTATCTGGTCATTCTGGTTATCTGCACAGGGAATAAAGCATTTACAGCCATTTGGATCTTAAATCCTTAATTTTGAAAGAAGCTCAGAGGACCCGAAAGCAATCTTGGTCCACCATGCAAAATTTCTCTCATTACTCTGAGCAGTATTGATCTAGAGTCTAGACATGGGTTGGTGACTTTTAAGCAATGAGAGAATCCAGCTAGTCCCCTGGACCTTTTTAGATCACACCTGTCCTACATATGCTATTTTTGTTTTAGGCCCCTGTATTTTTCAAGGCCTAAAATTGACCAGTCACAACTCCAGAAATGAGAATAGCCATTTTAGGACATTCTCTCCCATCATCTCTCCAACCTGTTTTGGACCCAGAGAAGCCATTTTTCAAAAACGGGGTGTGGCATTGTTTTTTCTTTCCATCCTTTGTTTCATGCCCCTAAATTTTACCCTCGACTTATACATGGGCATATCAAAATCCATAATTTTGGCCCGAAAACCTGAACTCGACTTATACATGAAGAAAGAAATTGGTACAGGCTGCCCTTTGAGTGCCATAGATGTAGATTGACAAACAATCTGACTTGGTATATGATAACTTTCTCTATTCCTTTTACAACCAGCCTTTGATTAAGAACTAACAGGACTACATTAGTTTTAGTTTTCGGGGAAGACTTGTAGCCCAATAGTAGAAGAACTGTTCTGCCTGTAGAAATGAAATTCCAGGTTCAGTCTTCAGCATTTCCAGCTGATTAAAAAAATAATAGGCGATCTTTTTCTGCCTGATCCCATTGAGATCTGCTGTGAGTCAAAATTTAGAGATACATAGTTAAAGATATGTAGCTGAAATATATCTCCATAAAGATATGTAGCTGAAATATATCTTCAGTGTCATCAATCTGGAATGCTGTGCCATACAGATTAAAAGAAATTTGAACTTCACTGATCTGACCTGATGTACTGCAGCTCCCCAGTCTACCAGCTTTATATCTATAAGGGCCTTTACTTAGTGAGAGATTTGGTTGGTTGGGGATGGTGGATGATGGAGGCTGTAGCCCAGAGATGCTAAGTTGGGGAAGCATGCCATGTTGGGGATTGAAATCTGACAATTTTTGTTAAGCTACGCCCTGGGCCTATTAGGGAAGCCCAAATGCTTTTCATTCAACCATGCCTCCCTTTCTTTTTCTTCTTCTCTTCCCCTGCTCCTGTACAGGTGCTGCAGAGACTCGTCTAGATTTTATCCATGAGGTGGAAACATCTGTTTTAACCATTCGGAAACCAGCAGTCAACATTGGGGCAGACTGGAGCATTTCTCTGCGATAATGCCATGAGGCAGGGGTGGGGGAGGTCAGCTGGATGAAGGTAGAGAGACACTTATGCAGGGCTGGGGAGTTTCAGCATGACCCCCTCTCACTGGAATGTAGCTAGGGTAGGCTGGTCGCTCCCCATCTGTAGTGCCTCAAGTCCCATGTCTCATACCACACAGGCATGTCTAAGAGAGAGGGAACAGCAATTGCTCCCTTCTCTCATTCTGGCTTGGCCTCTGGTCTTTTCAGATGGTTCCATCGATTAAATTTTAGCAATATTTGCTGTAGAATTGAAGATTCTCCGGGTTGGAGTTTGTTGTGATTTGGTTTCCCTCTTCAGGAGAGTCATCAAAAAGGGGGCTCCCCTCTCTCCCAGAGATGCAAAATTAGGGCCAATCTTTTGAGAGACTTGATCTTTCCACGGTAGGTGACTGTAGTTAATCCAGTCATGTCCCCTGCCTCCTCAGTGGTTCCCCCTGCTCCAACTCTCCTTTTACAAAACTATTTGTGGCTGGAGTTCCAGGCCAAATAAATGTCTGGAGCAATGAAGAAACCCAAATGATTTACCAGTCAGGCCTCATTTCCTTGTCAATAGGTGAATGTATTGAGAATTTTCCAATGTTTTGTTGAGCCATCCTTGCCCCCCCTATCATACATCCCTCTTTTCATGTCCTCCATATCATCTCCTTGCTCACAACCACCTGCCTCATAAGGTCCTAAGATTCCATGGCCCTCATTACTATGCTTTTTCTTCCCCCTCCTGTCATTCTTTTTCTTCCCACTTCTCTCCATACTTTGGATGAGGAGAAATATTTCTTTGAAGAGAGTGCAGTTTCCAGGTGTCAGTGAATCACTGTCACTTCTATGTTGGTTTTTTAAAAATATATATATATATATTTGGTGGGGACATTAGACAAATCATGTGAAGGGGAGATGGGTTGTGTTTGGACAGAAAATGAAGCTCTGCATTGGAGCAAACCGAAGTTTTTAGTCCAGCATGGGGACCTAGAAAGAGCAAAAAAGAAAGGCATGGGGGCAAAAAGCTGCTATGAAAAGAGACCCCTTTCCTAGAAAGAAAGAAAGAAGAGGGAACACATCCTCCTGGAAGGTGAACTAGCTGGATTTTTTTACTCTACCTTCTTGCAGCACTTCCCATCCTCCACTCCTGCTTATAACTGTCAGTGCTCTTGCTCTCTGGCTAGGCTGTGTGGCTTTCTTTGGCCATCTTTTATGTGTAAATGGATTAACATTCCTGATTCTGGCTGGTTCTTCCTTGTGTTTTTGCAGGCAAAAAGGTGGAGAAGGCTTTTCTTTTTTTAAAGTCAAACTTCCTTCTTCGGACACACACACACACACACACACACATACCCCTTTTTACCCCTTCCTGATTGTGGTTTGATTTACAGACAAAGCTTTCACTGACTGTTTTGATAAACGATGGACAATAAAAAAAGAAAAAATCCTATCAAGGTATCTCATCATGTTGTGTTCATACTCTTGATCTTGTCATGGGTGTGGGGTTTTGTTTTGTAGATCTGTTGGGAGGGTTGGGTGAGTTTTCTGTATGTATACATATATACGTTGATCAGGAAACAGAGTAACAATTAAAAAAAGGCTAAAAATGCTGGGGTCGATATTGCAAAATTTCAATAAAATAGAGATTTTGTAGCACCTTTGAGAGTGAGAGAGATGATGATAATAATAATAATAATAATAATAATAATAATAATAATAATAATAATAATAATAATAATAATAAATTTATATCCCGCCCCTCTGCAGAGCAATCGGGGCGGCGTACATTAAAATTTCCATACAGATATATTAATACAATCTAAACAGAACATAAAAATCCCAAATCCCACCCGTCCTTTAAGAAGTAAGGGTTCTTCTTATTCCAGGCCAGATGGTGCTGGGCCTAGTGTCTCTCCCCCAAATGACCAGAAGTTGAGAGAGAAGTTGTAGCATAAGTTTTTGTATATTTCTCACTCTGGAACTTTCGACAGAACGAGTCCACTTTCTGGATACCACCATACAACCACACAATGGACACTCTTGCAGACCCACTGACCAAAACGTTTACTTAGATGCTTCTAGTTTCCACCCTGCAAACAATCTCCCAATCTCAAAACAATTACAAGAGGAGCCGGGAATTACATATCAATTCAAAAGTCACATTTTACAACATGAAACATATCCCGGAGAAGCCACGTTGGCCGTATAGCACACTACACTATCATCCAAAATCTGCAAAATAGGGATGCCTTTATTGGGCCAACCAAAATGCACATTATACACGGAGCAGGCTTTTGAAGCTCTGTCGGCTTCTTCATCAGGCAAAGGGGTTAAAAACTATACAGGGGAAAGAAAGGGGGCAATTGACAATGTTAGTCATTTGGGGAAGATGTGGTTGGGTTTGTTTGTTTTCAGTTTGCAGGATTTTTAATCCCTTTCCCTGATGAAGAAGCTGGTGGAGCTATGAAAGCTTGCTTGTATAATGTGCATTTTGGTCGGTCCAATAAAGGTATCTCTCTGGTGGATTTTGGATGGTGTGGCGTAGTGTTTTGAGTGTTGGTTCTGGAGAACAGGGTTCAAATCCCTGCTCAATCCACTGAGTGACCATGGGCAAGTCACACACTCTCAGCCTCAGAGGATGGCCAGGGTAAATCTCTGAAGAAACTTGCCAAGAAAACCCCATGACAGGTTCACCTTAGGGTCGTCCTAACTTCCAAACAGCTTAAAAGGTACAGAACAACTTGGGCAAGTCACACTCTCTCAGCCTCAGGATGGCCAGTGCAAAAAAAAAACCTCTGAAGAAACTTGCCAAGAAAAATCTTATGGCGGGGTCCTCGGTGGGAAACTTAGGTTCCAGCAGGAAGACAAAAGAGCTCGGACCGGAAGTGGCTCCAAAGCGGGGCCTCAGAAGCGAACGCTCGGCTGGCGGACCGTGAAAAGCGGCGGAACCGGAAGTGGGGCGATGCCGGGGGTGAGCGGGAAGGAGTCCGAGAGGGGACCCCGGGTAAGACGGACGGAGGGGCGACGTTTTGCTGTGGAGAAGCCGGTGGGGGACCCCCTCCGTCCCTCCTTCCGGCGGGCGGTAAGGCTAGGCCTTGGCTCCGTCTCCATGGCAACGGTGTCACACCGATTCTCTTCCTCCCTCCCTCCCTTTGGCTTCAGTCAATGAAGGGGTGGTTCGGCTCTTCCCTCTATGGGGAAAGAAATTGGTCGGCTAAGGCTGCATCCATACTACAAAAATGATACGGTTTGACACCGCTAGGGCATTCTGGGAATGGTAGTTTTTTGTGGCACCAGAGGTGTTGTTGCGCCAGGGCAGTTAAAGCGTTGTCAAACTGGATTATTCCTGCAGTGTGGATGCAACCTGAGGGGTTCTTTGACTCTGCAGAGATGGAAGCTGGGATGAGGGGGGCTGGGAAAGGAGAGCCATGAAGGGAGAGAAGATGCTTAGGTTTCTTTAGGTTTCTTTAAATAAAGGCAAATGTGACCAGATGTCCTCACTGCCAAGGAGGACAAGACACAGCAAATGGACGGCATTCGAGGGGAAATGGAGGACCTTACGAAATAACAGCTAGAGGTATAAATATAAATATTCATACCGTATTTTACTATGTACACAATTGTATTTTTCTGAGCACCTTTGAGACACGAACTGAAAGAAAGAAGTTGGCAGCATGAGCTTTCCTAAAGTCTACTTCCTCAGATGCATGAGGAAGTAGATTTTAGTCTTGGTAGTATTCTTGGTATTCAACATCTTTATCAATGACTTGGATGAAAGAATAGAGGACATGCTTATTAAATATCCAGATGACACCAAATGATCTCAGACTACAGGATGAAAATTCAAATGACGTGAATATATTAAAGTGGGCCAAAGCTAACAATATGAATTTCAACACGGAGAAATGTAAGGCACTGCACTTAGGGCAAAAAAATGAAATGATATAGGATAGATATAGGAATGGGGGACACCTGGCTTAAGAAGGCTACGTGAGAAAGGGATCTAGAAGTCCTAGTAGACCACAGGTTGAACATGAGTCAAGAGTGTGATGCCGCAGCTGAAAAGGCCAATGCAGTTTTAGGCTGCATAAATAGAAGTATAGTGTCAAGACCAAGGGAAGTAATAGTGCCAGTCTCTTCTGCTTTGGTCAGGCCCCACTTGGAATACCATGTCCAGTTCTGGGCACCACAATTCAAAAAGGATGTTGAGAAGCTGGAGCTTGTCCAAAGGAGGGCCACCAAAATGGTGAAGAGCCTGGAAACCATGAAGCCCTATGAGGAACGACTTAGGGAGCTGACATGTTTAGTCTGGAGAAGAGAAAGTTAAGAGGTGATGTGATAGCCCTGTTTAAGTATTTGAACAGGGTGTCATACTGAGGGTGGAGTAAGCTTGTTTTCTGCTGCTCCAGAGAACAGGACCCAGAGCAATGGATGCAAGCTACAGGGAAAGAGATTCCACCTCAACATTAGGAAGAACTTCCTGACATAAAGAGCTGTTTGATAGTGGAAAATGCTGCCTTGGAGAGTGGTAGCTTCTCCTTCTTTGGAGGTCTTAAAACAGAGGCTGGATGGCCATTTGTCGGGAATGCTTTGATTGTGAGTTCCTGCATGGCAGAATGAGGTTGGACTAGGTGGCCCTTGTGATATCGTCCAGTTCTATGATTCTATATCTTTGTATTTTTTCTGAAGAACTTAACCTTCCATAAAATGCCTTGTTGGCTTGCAATATATTTACAGAACTGTGCGCGAGGCAAAAGTTTACAATTGAACTTTATTAGCAACAAACCCTTGGCTGAATCTACATTGAATTTATTCCTTCTATTTGTCCATTGTGCTGAAATTAAGGGGAAAACCTCCTTTCAACACTTGCATGGGGTCCTCAAGCAGCCTAACCTGTTCGCCATCCTTTTGCCCTCTGAGAAACAAATGCACCCCAGCTCTGGGTGCGAGCCATGTCTGCTGCTGCTCCTAGGAAAAAAAGGACTTTAGAAAGATCCATCCTGTCCCATTTGCAGCAAGGACAGGGTGCCAAGTAGACAAATTTTTCAAAGGGGAACAGCAAACATGGAGCTACTCAATGCGCCTCTTAGTCATGTACAAAATGGCGGGCATTTTGGAATTCCTCTTGGAAAGGTTTTGAAATGTAGGATGTGTCCTGGAAAAGGAGGACATCTGGTCACCCTGCCGGTAAGTCCATAGAGTTAAAGAGAGAGATGGGGGAAAGGTTTACTTCATCTGAGATGATGAACAATAAGAGTATGTGCTTTACATGCACTTGGTTATAATGGGAGGCGAGGAAGCAAAATCCACATTGCAGCAATGTCTATTAGAGCAAGGTTAAAGTCACACAATAGTGTGCAAGCTTTCAAGTTCTGTCGAACTTCAGTCTTGATAAATCCTTATTAGGACAGTGTCTTTACGCAGCCCCTCATCTCCACAGGTGCCGCCATGAAGGTGAAGTTGAAAAATGTTTTTGTCATCTACTTCTTGGTGTCTCTGACGGGTCTGATGTATGCGCTGCTGCAGCTGGGTGAGTGGCAAAGGAGGGAACAGGAAGTAAAGTGTTCATATCAGAGTATTAAAAATGGGGTGTACCCTTGCTGGATCAGACCAGGGTCTGTCTAATGTATGTAACAGTGCCACTCTGTTCTGCTTTGGTCAGGCCTCACTGTGTCCAGTTCTGGGCACCACAATTCAGGAAACAAGCTTGTTCCCTCCTCAATATAACACCCCTTCATATATTTAAACAGGGCTATCATATCACCTCTTAAGCTTCTCTTCTCCTGGCTAAATACTCCCAGCTCCCTAAGTTGCTCCTCATAAGGCATCATTTCCAGACCTTTCATCATTTTGGTCCCTCTCCTCAGGACATGCTCCAGAGTCTTCCTGCTTCCACTGAGCCAGATTGCAGGCTGCTTGAGGTGCTGCAGGGCCTCCCCTATTTCCTGCCTAGCTATCACACAAAATCCCTGCCTTGATCTCTCAACACACCTGCCCAATATGCTTACCTTCCATACCACAGGAATGCTTCAGGCATACCCACTAACACACACACACACCCTATGCAGAAAGTCTCTGGAGACTTTTGCTGGCCCAGAGGGAGAGCAGAAAAAGAACCCTTTCCTTAGATCTCTCCCCATCATGCATAGGTGAGATTCACTTTCTAGCTTGGTCTAAAGCCAGCAACCTGGCTCAGAGGCATTTAGCCAGCTTGCAGCCGTCTATCTGTTTTGCAGACCTGCTGCTAGTGAACAGCCGTGTAGCCCAAAAAAGTTTTTTAGTGTGGCCTAAATCTGCTCTATGTGGCCCTTAGTTGTTCTGAGATCATAGTGCACTATATGGAACAGCCTTCCCTAACAGGATCTCTCCAGATGTATTTGGATTACAGCTTCCACCAGCCCCACTCAGCATGACCAATGATTAGATATGACAGAAGTTGCCATCCCCAAAAACTTGTAGAGACCGAGGCTGGGGAAAATATAAATTTGGTGAATATTGCTATTGCAGTGATTTGGTGATATTCTTTTCTCTGTCCTCAGGGCAGCCCTGTGACTGCACCCAGCACCTGAAATCAGCTAGTGATCTTATCCATGCCAAGGAGAAGAAGCTTGCTCAACTGCAGAATGAACTGAAGCACCTGCAAGGGCGAGGAAAAGTACCAGAGCCAGCAAAGCAAGCATTGCCTGTCATCTATGCTATCACACCCACATATGCTAGGTAAGTTGTCTGATTCCCTAGAGTCAAGTAGTGGTGTCTATTCTATAAGGAGATATATAGTAAGTTAGCTTAATATATTTGGTAGACTGGGCAGTAGGGCCTGTGTTTTACATGCACATTTGAAGTCAGACAGTGATCTTATCCATGCCAAGGACAAGAAGCTGTCCCAACTGCAGCATCTCTGAGAAAGAATGCTGTCTGAAACAGCGTAAAGATGCTACCAGTCAGTGTCAACAGCACAGGGCTAGGGTCTGATGGATATCCAGGAAAAAAAACAGCATATATAAAATATCTAGGGAGCCCAATACTGAGTTGTTTAACAAGTCGTTGTTTAGGAATATTTTTTGTAACCTTTTTTAAAAATGGGATAAATGTACACTGACATGGCTGGGAAGAATTGCTATATGTAAAAATAATGTTTTACCAAAACTAAATTACTTTTTCCAAAGAATTTCAGTAAATTTAAAAAGTAACTTCCTAAAGAATTGGCTGAAGGCAGTATCGTATTTTATTTGGAAGGCCAATATCTAAAAAATTAATGTTTAGACCAAGTGGGAAACGAGGATTGGGTATAACATTTTAAATATTTTTTAAGAATAATACTGGCCTAGATGTGCTACATCTAGGCCAGTATTATTTTTAAAAAATATTTAAAATGTCATACCCAATCCTCGTTGACTTAGTGTAGGACAGCTTTCTGTATTCTAATCTATTACTAATTGGAGAAGAAGAGAGTTCTGGATTAAATGGGTTAATGGTGAGACTCAGTGTAAAGCAACATTTCCATGTCCTTATGTTACTTCATATGTTCTTATGGAAAGATGCAGAGAAGCGGGATATAAATAAAATTTATTATTATTATTATTATTATTATTAAAATATACTGTATGCTCTTGTACTTCTACTTTGTGGGAAGCCATTTTCAGACGCTTAGTCCACATACTTCACAGTTGTCTATACTGACTGCAATAACTCCACATTTTCAGATAGGAGTCTTTTCCAGAGGTAGCTAGAGATGTCAGGGATTAGATTTAGAACACCTGTATGCAAAACAAATAACTTTACTGAGGTACAGCCTCATCCCAGTATCTGGCTCATCCCAGTATCTCAGTATCCTGCCCACATCTGATATAGTTTGAACTTCAATGTTCAGACTGAAGGTGGGATCCCTTTTCCCACAAATAGCAATTTCCACGAATAGAATACCTTTTTCCCATTGGAGGGAATGGTAACTGACAACATGGAGAAGATGATGGGGAATTTGTTGCCTTCCATATATTATTAGATTGCAGCTCCCATTAGCTAGAATTATTACAGTGAATAGGAACTGCAGTCCAAGAACAACTGGAAGTCATAGGTTACCTAGCTCTCACTTGTGGAGAGGAGCAATAGTTCAACAGGCAGATACATTTTGCATGCAATAATTAGTCCTGACTTCCAATTCCTGCCAGCATGGCCACTAACTATGGTAGGTGAAGCAGGTGTTGTTGTCCAATAAAAATAGCATTTCAAAGTTTGGAGTAAAATTCTTTTCTTCCAATCAATGTAAGCCTTTCTCTTCTCTTTTCTGTAGGCTAGTACAGAAGGCTGAGCTTGTGCGTCTTTCACAGACACTCATGCACATAAAGAACTTGCACTGGATTGTGGTTGAGGATTCGCCAGTGAAGACCCAGCTGGTCTCAGAGCTGCTGGCCCAGAGCAACCTGCCTTTCACACACCTCCATGTGGAGACACCCAAGGAACACAAGCGGAAGGAGAGTGACCCTAACTGGCTGAAGCCCCGGGGGGTAGAACAGCGGAACCTAGCACTGCAGTGGCTACGGGAGAACCGTGAGCTCCATGACAAGGGGACAGTATACTTTGCTGATGATGACAACACTTACAGCCTTCGGCTCTTCGATGAAGTCAGTGCAAGGAAAAGAGATGCAACAGAATTGGGGATTGGGTGTTGGGATCTTAGATTTCCAGAATATTTCCAAACTTTGCCATTGATATAATGTTGGTTAGGGAACTAGTGGGCTACCAAATGTTAGTGAATGAATTATACATCCTATCATACCTTAACAGTGCTGGTTTGGACTGGTGGGACACATAATCCAATAACATCTGTAGGGTAACATATTCTGTAGGCAGTGCATAAAAGAGGCAGTCTTGAGTAATCCAGTGTGCTATTCAGACTTCAGAATTCCCCTAGTCTAAAATAAAATGGGACTTGTTCAAAGTAATAGGGACAGGAGCAAACCTCAACCACTTGAGAGTTTTATCCACAAACTCTTTAAGCCAGATTTCTCTTAGCAGTCTTGTTTACCATATGTGAATAATACTGGTTTCCTCACAGGGCACTTGTAGCACTGTAAGGGTTACTATGAAACTGTAGTGTCCATAACAGTAAAGAGCAACACAAACCATTGTTGGCACTTATAAAAAATATTCAAGACACTTCACATAGTGGCGCAGCAACTTTATAGTGGCGCAGCAACCCACTATAGAAACACTTTAATGTGTTGTTATGGTACCATAAGGGTTACAATGTGTTGAACATGTAAAAAGTACATGTAAAAATAAGGGCCAACTATTGTTGTTGCTGCAGATGATCTGTTATGGACTAGTAGATGTGCACTCTACTAAAGGAACAGATCCCAAAGCTGTATTTTTACATACAGACTTTCATGTGAATAAATCATGTAGAGAATTTAATCCTTGATTAAATTCCATCTGTACTTGTTTCTTTTTCTGCTTTGTGCCCATCAGGGTTACACCTTGCTGTATTTTGACAAAAGCTTGAAGGATTAGGAAAATCTCAGTGGATTGCTTGCTAGATATGTTCTGTAATTACATAGGTATCTTAGACCCTGAAGTAAAACTTCACATCTTATGAGTTGGATGTGCAGAAAGAATTACTTCTTTGTTTGTAGTAATTGTAATTGTTTGTAGTATTGAGTGGGCCTTTGTGTTACTGCATGAATAGAGAATGAGTAGTCTGTAAAGTAGAAGGCTGCCCCAACTGCTGGGTCTGCTACAACATTCATAATGTGGTTTCTTCTATATTGTATTTTTGCTATTGTCAATATTTTTGGGTACTTCTTAACTTCTTTCCTTGCTTCCTCCAGATTCGTTCCACCAAACGTGTATCGGTATGGCCTGTTGGTCTAGTGGGTGGCCTCCGCTTTGAACGTCCCCTTGTGGAGAATGGCAGAGTTGTAGGCTTCTACACAGCTTGGAAACCAAACCGACCTTTCCCTGTGGACATGGCTGGCTTTGCTGTGGCCCTTCAGCTGCTCCTGGCTAACCGGGAGGCTCACTTTGACTTGCTGGCTGAGCGTGGTTATCTGGAGAGCAGTCTGCTGCAATCCCTGGTGTCTATTGAGGAGCTGGAGCCCAAAGCAGACAATTGCACCAAGGTGAGTGGGAAGGGTGGTGACTGGATCCTAGGACAAGGAAAGGAGTTAGAGTCAAGGGGGAGGACACATTTCGTAGGCTGTTTTTCTCTGAATAATGACACCTAGGTGGGGGGAGGCTTGCAGGAACATGCTATTTCTTTTAAAATACTTTTTACCATGTTATTTTGGTGAAAAAAAAGTCCTCCGAAGTAGTTTGAAGAGAGTAATAATAAGACTGTCCCTGACCTCAGGATTAATTTCTAAAGAACATCATGCAAAAGGAAAAAGATGAGAAGTGGACAAAGCATCAGCAAACTGTGACATAAACACAAACTCAGAGTAGACCCACTGAATCAGTGAGAAGTTGACAAGCCATTGTAAATTTCATTGATTCAGTGGGGTGTATTCTAATGGGGATTAGCAATTGGATTTAGGCTTGGGTTCTATATACAAGATATCTCATTATGTATATCCCATTTTGGGACAAAGGCAGATGTAAATCCAATAAATAAATAATATGCAAATATTCCAAAATAAAAAAAATGAGCATGTGGCTTTAAAAGCTAGACTAGTCCATGCTGAACAGAGCATATGGGATGTTCAAAGTGCAGCCCAGATATGCAGTACTTCATGATTTCCACCCCGATTTGAACAGTAACCGGTGAAGTATAACTTCTGAAATATTTCTGAGGTTCATGTGTATTGTTGGTAGGTAAGGCTAGCTAAGTGACTCAACCGTAATGTTTTGTTTTTAAAAGTTTATCGCATTGTGTGTGTGTATTTTGGTCAGGCAATAGGAACTTAAGATGAACTCTGCTGGATCGGATAAAAGGCCTATGTAGTCCAGCATCCTGTTCCCACAATGGACAAACCCTTGTAGGAAGCCCACAAGCAGAACATGAACAATAGCTCTTTCCCACTTCTGTTTATTGTTAGCTTGTACTGCATCTGGAGGTAATATGGCCATGTTGATACAACTAGTTGGTGATAGCTTTATTGTCAATAAATTGTCTAATATGTCTTTAAAGTCTTTGGAAAGCTAAACACAACAAGTTACATTAAATACATTAAATACATTTAAACTGTCATTCTGTGCTTCATGCATTGAAGGTTCACACTATAACAAATCTCTTAGGTCCGAAGCACATTGCAGAAATAATCCTGTTTGAGACTGCTTTGACTGCCCTGGCTCAATGCTATGGAATTCTAGGATCTGTAGTTTTGTGTTATACATTTGGCCTTCTCTATCAGAGAGCTCTAACGCTACAATAAACCACAATTTTCAGGGTTCCCTAGCATTGAGCCAGGGCAGTTAAAGTGTTCTTGAACTGGATTATTTTTGCAGTGCGTTTTGGACCTTAATCTTAAAAGCGGCACAACTCTTTCTTGTTTTGCTGTAACAGTCGTCCCTTTGAAAATAGCTCATTGATAAGGATCTGACATTATTTCATAGGAAAGGGGAGAAATAAACAGAGAACCTCTCTTGTCTTTGACTTGTTTCCAGGTGCTCGTCTGGCACACCCGGACCGAGAAGCCCAAGATGAAACAAGAAGAGCTCTTGCAGAAGCAGGGCCTTAGCTCTGATCCAAGCATCGAAGTGTAATTTGGCCCCCCATTCATCTATTGCAAAGGAGCCAGCATCTCTGTAGGGCACAGGAAGAGGAATGGACTACTAAAACTAAGTGGAACGGCTACAGAGGTTTCCTCATCCCTTTGTCCACAGACATGGTGCACTAGAACTTCTATTTATTTATTACGGATTAAGGATGAGCCCCTTCCTTCCCCCGTGTGGGAGACATGCTCTGCTTCCAATAAGAAGGAGATTTTTCATAAGTACTACTATCCCCTCGCTGGGGATATGCCTCCATGTCATTGCCACCACACACCCTGATAATCTTTTAAATATTTCTTCCTTTAATGCTGCTGCCTTCGACTGGGGAAAGAGTTCAGGATGGATATCTGTGTCATGGTTTGACCTATGCTTGACTGCTGTCTCTTGAGATGCAATACTCCAGTGATGAGGAGAAAAAATATGGGAGCCCATCCATGAAATCCACCATCCCACGCATGCCTTAGCTAGTCCATCCCCTCTACTTTCTAAAGAAAACAGCTAAGGAAGTCATCACACAGTGCTGTAACCATGTGTGTATTTGGCCTGTAGTTAAAATAGGCTGAGCTCAAAATCGAGGACAAGGAAAAATAGTGATAGGAACTGCCCAAAATCTCTTTGATTACTTCCCAAACATTGTATTTTCTGCCATCATTTGGCCAAGTTGAAGGCTGGATCCTGGGGAGGAGCTGGTTCCTATCCTCAAGTACTGTAAAGTGTTTTGTGTTGACTGTGCCCCAGCTGCATGTCTCAGTGACTGTTCTAGCAACATGCATGCTAACTGGTCAATAAATTTATCTACTCCTGCTTCTTTACTGAGGACCTTTTATATCTGTGTCCGAAGAATTTGGAACTGCTTGATCATGGCCTCCAGAGCCCCTAAACCACCATGGACAAGATCTCTGGCTTTGCTGGCTGCCTCCCACCTACGCAGCCAAGTTAGAAAAGGAGTCTGCAGTTAAGCAGGTGAAATGCTGCAAGAATTAAAACTACATTTTGTAATCTGCAAATCATGCAAATATATTAGATGTATTGTCCTATTTTTGGATAGCATCTTACCCTAGTTTTTTGTTCATCATAGGAAGAAGCTTGGAGAGAAGACAGGGCACCCAAGCCCTACACCCAGCAAGGGTGGGGTGGGCTTCTCTTGCAGCCACTTTCCAAGAAATAAATAATATGGAAATATTTCAAAATCTAAAAAACAAAAACAAAACCAACATCTGAACATGTGGTTCTAAAAGATAGACTAGTCCATGCTACTTTGTTGTTGTCACTGACAGCCAGGCAAGCAATTCCTCTTGGCTTTCATGCATCGTTTTGCCACCATGATGGTTAGCAATCTTTTTATAAGCAAGACAAACATCTTAAAAGAACAATTCAGTGCCTGCTATTCCAGTCATCACTTTTTCTACATTTTGGGGGGCAGTATAGCATAGACCAGACTCTTTTCTTTCATCCTTGTTACCATCTTTCAGATTCCAGAGGATATAGTAGGAACACGGCATGTGAGAAATATAAATCGAGACTCTAGAAATTGTAAAATAAGAAGCGGAGTACATTGCAGTAGGTGGTGTGAATGAACTGAAGTGGATGGGAGTGCAACACTTTGAATTCAATAATAGTGCCTCATTCTGGAAATGGCGATATAAGAAGAAATGGGGTGCTTTAATGGTGAGTTGAGATGGAACAAAAACAGTCGAGATATAATGCAAAATCTGACTGAATTTTGATCAGGCATTAAAATAGGACATAGGCAATTGGAATGGGAAAGTAGAAAATGGAGTAAAACATTTTGGATAATTTGGCCTAAGGTCAAGAAATAGGAGAATGACTTGAATTTTGTGAGATCAATAGTTTGTTCATTGCAAAGACATTCTTCAGGCAACCAAAGAGATGACTATATATGGATGGAACACAAGGGCCAATATAAAAATCAAATGGGCCAAATAATTGTAAGCAGAAGATGGAGAAAATACATCTTTTCTATTACAAGATCAGGACCAGACTACACAGACCTTAAATTGCTGATATCAAAAATGCTATCTAGAGGGAAGGAAGGAAGAGTACTACTCTCTTCTGCTAGTCTCCAGGAGGTTCAAAAAGGTGTCTCTCCTGGGGTCTTGCAGTGGGCTCCAAGTGAAGCCTCTGCTATGACTACAGAGCCTGCTGTTCCTCTGGGCAACAATGCCATACACACACACACACAGGGTGCCAAATTTGGACTGGCAAAGCCCTGCGTCCCCTCCTGTCTTCCCTCTGAACATGAGGCAACAGTGTGATGCAGCAGCTAATGCGATTCTAGGCTGCATCAATAGAAGTATAGTGTCTAGATCAAGGGAAGTCATAGTGCCACTCTATTCTGCTTTGGTCAGGCCTCACCTGGAATAATCCTGAGTCCAGTTCTGGGCACCACAATTCAAAAAGGATGTTGAAAAATGAGTGTGTGCAGAGGAGGCAACTAAAATGGTGAAGGATCTGGAAACCATGCCTTATGAGAGACTTAGGGAGCTGGATATGTTTAGCCTGGAAAAGAGATGGTTAAGAGGGGATATGAGAGCCCTGTTTAAACATTTGAAGGGATGTTATATTGAGGATGGAGCAAGCTTGTTTTCTGCTGCTCAAGAGCAAAGGAACTGGAGCAATGGATTCGAACTACAGGAAAAGCGATTCCAACAACATTAGGAAGAACCTCCTGACAGTAAGAGCTGTTTGAGAATAGAATATGCTTCCTTGGAGAGTGGTGGAGTCTCCTTTGGAGGTTTTTAAACAGAGGCTGGATGCCCACCTGTCACAAGGAGTGCTTTGATTGAGCATTCCTGCATGGCAGCATGGGGTTGGACTGGATGACCCTTGGGGGTACCTTCCAACTTTAGGATTCTATGATCCCTTTTTTGGGTGTGTTTTTTTTTAAAACCGGATGCCCACCTGTCACAGGGAGTGCTTTAATTGGGCATTCCTACATGGCAGAAGGGGGTTGGACTGGATGACCCTTGGGGATCCCCTTCCAATGTTAGGATTCTAAGTTTTGGACCCGAGTGGGACGTTTTTTGTTTTTGTTTTTCAAAGAAACGCCAAGGAGCAAGGCGGGACGTTTAGTGATGAAATCCTTCCCCCCTTTCCTCCTCCTCCTTTTGCAAGGGAAATGACATACCGCCTTGCTTGCTTCCTGGGGTGTGGGGAGCCTCAGTGGCCCAAACCCTCTGGGCTGATCTCCTCCTCCTCCTCTGCCTCCGAGGAACGCATGGATGGAAGAAGCCACAGGCTCCATGG
>CM034711.1:7385764-7413143 GCA_020142125.1 Phrynosoma platyrhinos
TAATAATAATAATAATAATAATAATAATAATAATAATAATAAAGAATCTGTGGATCTGAAGGGCCAACTGCGTATGGTAAACCATACACAGGCAACTGAGGAAAACCCCGAGTCTAATGTAGCCTAAACATGGCCTAAAAAAATGGGAAGCCAACATTTGGAGACATTTTCTATCATGTCAAAATGAAGTGGTTTTCTTTCTTTCTTTCTTTCTTTCTTTCTTTCTTTCTTGTTGGGTATCTGAAAACCACAATGAAGCTCTTCTTGTGCAATCGCCCAGCCTTGTTTACCGAATTTTGTGAGGGAAAGGGGATGACATCTGTAAAGCCTCCCTTTCTTATATTTCCCCATCACTTCTTTTCTATTTCTACTTGTCATAGATGAGGACAGATTCGCTTTTTGTATTAGGAGCCCTGTGTCTGAAGGATTCCCTCTCTTTTGGGGTGACCAGATAGCCTCCTTTTCCAGGACATGTCCACCATTTCAACCATCTGTCCAGGAGGAATTCCAAAATGGCTTCCCTTTGGAGCATGACTGAGAAGCACGAATTTACATTTCTGTGGTCCAAAACACACTGTGTAAATAATCCAGTTTGAGACCGCTTCAACGGCCCTAGAGAATGCTGGGAACTGTAGTTTTATGAAACATTTAGCTTTTTCTGTCTAGACAGCTGTGGTGCCACAATAAACTACAATTCCCAGGATTCCCTAGCACTGTGCCAGGGCAGTTAAAGCGGTCTCAAACCGGATTATTTCTGCAGTATATTTTGGACCTGCGAGTGTTTTTCACTTTTATTTTGGAACGGCCGGCATTTTCCTGGAATGTCCTCCATTTTGTGGTGACATGGCCTCCTTTGCGGTTAGGACATCTGGTCACTTTGTTCTTCTCTGTGAGGGCTGAAAGAAAGACCCACAGCTTTTGTGTAGCTTGGCGTGTGAAGAACTAAGGTTTAACAGATGTACAACGCTCTCTTGCTCTCAACGCTGAGGTAAAGTAAGTGTTGAGAGACCTGGAACCCCTTTGAAAACATAAACCGTATAGCACAGGGGTAGGCAACCTTTCCCCTTTAAGGGCCGAGGGACTTCAGCTCCCAGAATCCCAGGAGCTATTGGCCAACATGGGACTATTATAGGCCAACATGGCTGAGGCTTCTGGGAGCTGAAGTCCCTCGGCCCTTAAAGGGGAAAGGTTGCCTACCCCTGCGATATTGAATTGCTTCTTTTTTCCCTCCACACTTTGCTTTGAGACGAGGAGATGTGGGAGAGGTGCCTCAGATGAGCACCTTGCTCAAAAATGTCATCCAACATGTTTAGCCAGAAGGGTGGGGTGTGTGTATCTAAGTATTTCTATGTGGTAGGGCCTGCTATTTTCCTATAGGAATTACAGCGCCTGAGATGGAGAAACAGGATGCCCTGATGTTCGCTTTCAGTTTCTACACACAGACAGAATCTGAGGGAAATGATAAGAATTGAGAAAGATCAGATTCCTTTCTCGGTTTTGAGGTGTGGAGCAAGAAGGTGAAGGGCCCCAATGGCCCCATATGGAGTTGAGAAAGTTATGGGAGGAACATTGGCTGCCTCTTCAAGAAGTTTCTCCACAGATTAGGAAAAGACGTTAAAAAGTATGGGTCAACAGACAGACTCAGGAGGGAATTAATTCACGAATGCTTCCCTGCGTTCCACACTATTTTAAATAACAACAAAATATGGAAATGTATACAGTGGGCCCTTGGTATCTGCTCGGTTTTGGTTCCAGGACCTTCCGAGGATCCCAAAATCGGTGGATGCTCAAGTCCCATTAAATACAATGGCGTAGTAAAAAGGTGTCCTTTATATTCCTTTCTTTTTTTCCTTTATTAATGCCTAGTAGAGTGGTGAAGGCACACAGCAACAACAAGTATAGATATATAAGAAAAAAGGACAAACTGGGAAAACATCATTTACTGAGAAATGGTTCTTTTTCATAGAATACATCAACAATAATTTGCGCCAGATACATCCTCCACCACAACCTCAAGCATTTTGGAAACACATTTTACATGAAGACTTAACTGTGCCAGGATCTGTTTTTTATTAGAACCACACTAACACTGTGGACCTTTTAAACTTTCCTCAATACCCTTCTTCTACAGTCAGTCCCCTGTATCCACTGATTTTTTATCCACAGATTCAAGCATCCATGGCTTGGAATATATATTTCCCCAAATGCGGGAAACTCGACTGCATAATATATATATATTCCAAGCCATGGATGCTTGAATCTGTGGATAAAAAATCAGTGGATACAGAGGACTTTTTAGAATATATATATTCTAAAAAGTAAACCTTGATTTTACCATTCTATATAAGGGACACCCATTTTACATATTTAATAGGACTTGAGCATCCACCGATTTTGATATCCACGGGGGGATCCTGGAACCAAACCCCAGTGGCTACCAAGAGCCCTCTGTATATTATCATATTTGTATCATTATTGATTTGGTTATTAATAACTGTTAGACGATCGTTGCTGTTTTTATAAGTTGACATTCAATACAATTCCTGAATTGTGATAAATAAAAATGGGGCAGGGGAACCAAGTACACTAATTCCTCCACATTTATAGTTTGACTTTTGCAGCTTTGATTATTCACAGATTTTATTACCGTAATATGTTCTCTCTCGGATTATCTAGGTCCTCCAGCGCAACTCTGTGGTCAACTTTAACCAAAAGTTGCCCTGAAAGACCTAGAGATTCCTAGAGAGAACACTCCGCTAGGCATTTGTAGCTCCTCCAGCGCAATTCTATAGTCAATGTCTGGCCGATGTTGACCACAGAGTTGCACAGGAGGACCTAGAGTCCTAGAGAGGGGTTCTCTCAGGTAAAAACATAGTGTTTTTGTTATTTTATGGATTTGTTTCACATTTACGGGGGTCCTGTGCCCCTAACCCCAGCAAATATGGAGAGAGGAGTATATAGAGTTTATTGAAAGCCACCTGGAGGGATCTAAAAGCTATACCTTTCAAGTCCCCCTAATTTTAACTAAATTGCGCTCTCTCGCCTATTGCCAAAGTAACAGTGTTTGCACAGTGTAACTCGAGGAGGTTTGGCATCCTCTCTCCTGAAATGCCTTCTCACACTTGAGAGCAGAAAATAATTTTATTAGGATCAGTGTATGGGAACGAGAGCTGACATTTCCTACAAGAGGACCGCTGTCTCCTTTGGCTCTTTGCGGACCGTTTGGGATAATGCATGGCTGAATGAGAGTCAGACTTGGGACTCAGTTGTCCTAATCCAATGCCCTGGGCATTGCCCAGCCAGGCTTTCATGCCAATAGTTCTGTCCAAGATGCCGTCAAAGCCTTCCTACCCACTACCTTCGCTATTGGGGGAATGTGAATTGAAAAGGTCACGGGGAGCTGGGAGTCTTTTCCTTTGCCATGCTTTCTGGAATGAGTCTGCGTAGGAGGGGAGCTGGACAAAGCAGAGCCTGTTTGGGGTATTATTTCTCTTTGAAACACTTGGGATTTCTGTGTGCCTCTTGGCACAGCAGAACAGAAAGGCCAAATTTTTTTTTTTGCCTTTCTCAAATAAGAGTCTCTGTCTCTTGTCCTCATTTCTCAGATTCAGACCGCTTTCTCATCCTCACATCCTCTCTGAGTCTTTAGGGAGACAAGGGCAAAGTTCCTCTGAACAATGTGAAGTCGTAGGCTTTCATGGCCGGCATCCATAGTTTTTTGTGGGCTTTTCGGGCTGTGTGGCCATGTTCTAGAAGAATTTCTTTCTGACGTTTCGCCAGCCTCTGTGGCTGGCATCTTCAGAGAAAGCAGATGCTGGCACAGATGCTGGCACAGATGCTGGAGAAACGTCAGAAAGAAACTCTTCTAGAACATGGCCACACAGCCTGAAAAACCCACAAAAAATTTCATCTGAACAAATTTTGCCAAGAAAACCTCAGGATAGGGTCGCCGTATGGTGGAAACGACTTGAAGGCACACAATACACACACAACACACACAACAGGTTCAGGCTAGCAAGGGGGATTGAGCTTGGGAGATGGGTGGGCAGCAATAGCATTCCATGAAGGGGAAAGGCATTCAAGAAAAAATAATAATTCCAGCCTAGTTGCTGTTGGCATAGAGTGGAACCGCCCCTTTGAGGTGCTTTAGTGTCTGTGTTTTCTTTGTACAACTCTCAAAGCTTGTTTTTGGTGCCTTACAAATAGCTGCATGATGTGCTATTTTACATTTACATCCACTTATATAAATTGAAGGGAGCCAGCATGGCGTAGTGGTTGTGCGTTGGTCTGCGGCTGGGGACCAGGGTTCGATTCCCGGATCAGCCATTAAACCCACTGGGTGACCTTGGGTGAGTCACACTCTCTCAACCTCAGGGGAAAGCAATGGCAATCCTCCTCTGAACAAAGCTTGCCAACAAAACCCCTTGATACATTCACCTTAGGGTTGCCATAAGTCTGAAATGACTTGAAGGCACCCAACAACAACAACATATAAATTGAAATATGTATACAGTGGTCCCTCCACATTCACCGGGGTTAGGGGTAAAGGACCCCCGTGAATGTGGAAAAAACACCAAAAATGTTATTATTTTTACCTGAGAGAACACCTCTCTAGGAATCTCCAGGTCCTCCAGAGCAACTCTGTGGTCAGCATCTGCCAGAGGTTGATCGTAGAATAATGCTGGAGGACCTACAAATGCCTAGAGAAGTGTTTTCTCTAGGAACATCTAGGTTCTCCAGCGTAACTCAGTGGTCAACTTCTGGTAGAATTCAACTGGAGGACCTAAACATTCCTAGAGAGAACATATTAATCAAATCCACAAATAATAAAATCCGTCAAAGTCAAAGCTGCAGATGTGGAGGGCCAACTGTATTTATTAGTTAAACCGATATCCTGCTTTGTTTGGAGTGATCTTATCAAGTGATGGGGGGTCATGTATACCGACACCTGATTCTCCTCTTCTCCATTTTACAATTGCAACAGCCAAGTGAGGCTAAAAGAGAGTGACTAGCCCATAGACACCAACAGGGTCCATGGTTCGGTGGGGAAAGTTGAATCTCCCAAGTCCCAGTCAAATACTCTGGAACACTAGTTCTCATTCTAATCCATGGAGAGGCCTCTTTTCTCCTCTAATGTCAAATGTTTCTGATTCATTGAGATCATTAGCTATAGTTGTTATCTCACAAATCCCGTGACACCCAGTTGCCTGGCTGTCTTTCATCTCCTAGTGTCAAACAATGACAGTGTTGGCATGTCATGCTGAAGCATCGGTCGGTCGAGGATTAAGACACACAGCCTGATGTGTGTGAGCATAGTAGTGATGCTTTGCTCCTTTTTAAAGGCAAGAACAGGTAAACAAACTAAGAATGCACAGTTAAGCATAATCCCCTGTTGCATCCTACAAGAAACTATGATTAATTCCCTTGGTTGGGAAGAAATGATTTACACGTTAATCTGTATGTTGGTCTGTTGTTGTAAATCACTTCCCCCCAACCAAGGGTCACACAAGTATATATACAAACTTCCATGCCACCACTCTCTGAAGATGCCAGCCGCAGATACAGGCAAAATGTCAGGATGGAATCAATTCTCCAAGAACATGGCCACATAGCCTGGAAAAATCACAGAAAACTGTGACTCCATCTTTATTCTCAGTGCTGACACGTGTGCTGCAGAACACACAGAGATGTGCAGAGATGCAGTTCCGATAAAAATAGTGTGAACAACAAAAGCACAATGTGTGAGTGAGTTTATTCGCATAGTCACGCTAAAAAAAGCCCCATCTGAATATTCCCTAGATAGCTGCTTCTGGTTTGCTGAATGTTTGTGCTTTTGTGGCACGTTTTAATTCATCTTTCACTAGCCATAGAGAGAGATCCTCAATTTACTAGTAGCATGCATTTAAATGGAGGGTGGTAGGATACCTGCCTTTTAAACTTCTCAATTATGAAGAGGGTACTCAGAAGTTAATGGTTTGAGTAAAGTGAATCTTGTGTATGTGCACTCATGGTTCTCTGGCTCCTGCCTGAATCCTCAAAACACCGAAGGGGCAGCAACATCTGTTGTTCAGGGGGCTTGTGTTTTGTGCCTGACCGTGGCGTCAGGAATGTCTAGGGTGGGAGCCATTTCCTCCCAACTTCCACCATCTTTGGCTGCCAGTACAAACAAGGCTGGCTAGGCATGAGGCAAGAGCTGGGCTTGGTGCCTGCAAGATGGAGGTCCGAGTTCTTACCTTGAACCAAACAAACTTTTTCCTTGCTCCCCTTCACCTGTGGCACTCCCTGCCCAGCCTGGCTTGGAAAACTTTAAAATCTCTCCTTGGTGTGTTCATTATAGGAAGGGATCACTGTGTGTGGTTCTTATTTCATGCGGTAAACAAAGACCTGCTGTTCCTGGTACAGCCACATGCAGAGTTCTGAGCTACACAGAACTCTTTTCCTTGCTAGTCCCAATGAAGTAGACCCACCGTCTCAATGGTAACTTGGTAGTCAAGACTTAAATAACTTCAGTTGATTCAGTGGGGCTGCATCCATACTGCAGAAGTAATCTGGTTTGACACCACTGGCTCAGTACTACCCTCTTGATATCTCTTCTTGTTCGATCAGCAAATAAGACCCCAGAACTGCTTTTTGGAATGTATATATTTTTTGAATATTTTCAAGCTATGGATGCTTGAATCCATGGATGAAGAATCCGTGGATACAGATACACTCTTTTCTTTCTTTATGTTAAATCATAGCATGGTTACTTTCTCCTTTTTAGGTGACAACCTCTTGCATGACAACAATATCATGCATCACCAAGACTGGCTCACTAACCTTGACTCCCGACTGCAAAGCCAAGAAGAACAGCTAACGTTGGTGAAATCAGCATTGGCAGATGCACTGAGAAGGCTTAGCTTCTATGACCAGCAGATCCCTCTGCTCAGACAGCAATTGCTTGAAGGTGAGGCTCATGAGAAGTGCCAGGAGGTGTGGGAAATTCTGGAAAGTATAGTCCCAGAAGATACATTTCTGCCACTAGTGAAATTGAGAACCCCCTGGTCTTTTCCTCCTTCCTACTGCTTCTTGTTAGCTGGCCCAACAGTAACAAGGAAAAGGAATCTTCCCCTCTATTTGTCTTGCCTGTTCCTTCCAGGCAATGGTATAGAACCAGCTCTACATTCAAGCAGCATGCAAAAGAGACTAGCTAGGAAACCCTGCCAAGAAAATGGAGCCTTAGCAACTGTCCATGGAAGCCAGGTGTCATTTTGGCCCTGGTGGTGGTGCTGAACAAAATGGGGAGAAGACAAGTGAACCATTGGCAGGGAGATGGGCAGACTCAAGAGTTTGTCAGGATGGTGTCACTTAGAGCAGAACATTTTATCCAAAAAACCTCCCAAAAGTTAAAGCTGTAACTGGATAGAATAGTGTTGGGAAGTCTATGTTGTTGCAAATTTGTGAGGTGGGGTATATGTATCAGTTTATTGCAGCAAACACAAATTTTTCTTCTTCTGCAGCAAATTCCAGTGTGCCAGATGCCGAAGACCCTGCAGTCCTTTCACAAGGCAAAAATGCCCTTGGGATCCTGCCCCCTATCCTCTCCAGGTACTTGTCCAGGTTTCTTGAAAGGGAAAATCCAGGTTACAACAAAGATAGCACATATTGGTGGTGGGAATGATGGAGGGGAGAGATACAGCTGCAGCCAGAATTTGGATAAATTATTTGGGGGGGGGGATTGCACACTCTACTGTTATGTCTAAAACACAGTAAAAGAAAAGCTAACTAACATGGCAGAGGGAACCTTTAGGGGTGACTCTGACATTGCCCACCCCAAACAATTCCCCCTCCCTAGAGAGGAAAGAGTAAATGCTTAACACTTAAGCAAAGCAAAGAAAACCCCCAGCTTTATAGCATTAAACAGCAAAACCCAGAATAATACAACACTTTAGGTAGACCCAGGTTTGTCAAGACACATCTGATGGAACTTTTTAATCACTTTAGATTCCTTGGCATGAATGACATCCATTCAGAGTGTTGTTGGGGAAAGTCTTTCTATTGCGCAAAGTACTGTAAACATCCTTTGTGTATGGAGCACTTGGAAAAGTTACCTTTTAGTTAGTTATACAGTACAACTCCCAGGATCCCCAGGAAGTAGCTTTGCTGAGAGGGGATTCTGGGAGTTATCTAGAAAAGTTACTTTCCCAAGCTCTGCTTGTTTGCAAGTGTAAGTGAAACAAACTGCCATTCCTCAGTTAATTCTGTGTTTTGGTTGTGTTTTAGTTTATCTGCTGTAGAGCAGCCACGAAGCAGCAAGGAGTTGGTGCCCTGGAATGACAGCTTGCAGAGGTTGAAGCGAGTCAGCATTGGGACACAGACAGAAGAGTCCACTATTCTACCCACTGAGCAGGGGCAGAGTCTCAACAATGGACACCTTAAGCAAATTGCTGCAAGCTCAGTTGTTAGAGGCAAACCCATACAAGATCCCTCCAGCACTAGGGAAGCAGAGGGCCTTATCTGTGGAAGTCTTCCAGAAAAGCTGGTTAAGGACTCTTTTGGGCCAAAAACTGATGAAGGATGCCAGGACTTGGGCTTGAAGATGCAAAATATCCAGGGAGAACCTCAGAGTCAAGGACTTGTTTGCTTTCTTCCTAGCACTTGCCCCCGTGAATTTCAAGATGTTGGAGAGCCTCCACCTAAAGATGGCATGGACAAAGACTTGGGCACCGCACAATACCAACCTTCAGCCCAGCCACCATCCCCTGAGCCTCTCTCAGAAGGGGGGAGTAGTAGCAGCAGCACACCTGCCTCTCCAGTACCTGCTGTTCAAAATGTGATGACCAGCAAGAAAGAGCTGTAAGTATGAAGACTGAAGGGGTGGGAGTCTCGTCCAAAAGAAATAGAAAGAGTTTTACACAAGCTGAGAGACAGATTCATGTGAATTCACATGTTCCTTTGTTCATTTTATTTTGTAAGTTGTATTCCTCAGCCACTTCCAAAAGAAAAGTAATTGTTTAAAATGGGTTAGAACTTTTGCACTTCCAGATATTTGTGCAATTCTTGGCTGCATCAATAGAGGTATAGTGTCTAAATCAAGGGAAATAGTGGTACCACTCTATTCTGCTTTGGTCAGGCCTCACCTGAAATGCAGTGTCCAGTTCTGGGCACCACAACTCAAAAAGGATGTTGAGAAGTTGGAGTATGTCCAGAGGAGGGTGACCCAAATGGTGAAGGGTCTGGAAACCATGAAGCCCTATGAGGAGAGACTTAGGGAGCTGGGTATGCTTAGACTGGAGAAGAGAAGGTTAAGAGGGGTGTGATAGGCCTGTCGAAATTATGAAGGGGTGCGTTATTGAGGATGGAGCAAGCTTTTTTTCTGCTGCTCCAGAGACTAGGACATGGAGCAATGGTTGCAAACTACAGGAAAAGAGATTCCACCTCAACTTTAGGAAAACCTCCTGACAGTAAGAGCTGCTTGATAGTAGAAGACACTCGTTCAGAGTGTGGTGGAGTCTCCTTCTTTGGAGGTTTTTAAACAGAGGCCAGATGGCCATCTGTCAGGGATGTTTTGATTCTGTGTTCCTGCATTGCAGGTGTTGGACTTCATTGCCCTTGCAGTCTCTTCCAACTCTATGATTCTTTGATTTTGGACTGCTACTCCTATAGCCCCTTACTGCTGGCCACACCAATGGGACTGATGGGAATTATCCATAACCTTCTTTCCTAGTTCAGATGTACCAGAAAAACTATGTTTTTGTATTTACACAGAAATGACTGAATGGATCATAGTATAAGCAAAGAATAAGCAGGGAAAATGGAGGCAAGGCATATATGTGGTCATAATGTTTGTTTTTTTAAGAGCCAGACTTTTGGGTATAGCTGAATAGCAGAAGCCCAAATTTCAGATAAACTGGCTTTGGCAAAGCAAAACTCTAGTGCCACAAGAAGCTACCATGCCCACATTTCCATATAGCATTGAGCCATGCCACTTAAAGTGATGTCAAATTCAATTATTTCTGCAGTGCATATGTAGCCTGCATGTTCAGTTGTCTGAGGAAGAATGAGGTATAGCTGAGATCTGAAATCCCTTGATTTTCTCCCTGAAAAGGGATGGGAAATGGGATCTGGTAGAGGTTTAGAAAGGAGACTTGAGACTTGCTAGACCGCCTGTTGTCTTGTGATCTACCCTCCCCCCTTTCTTTCTTATCTTTCCTCCTGTTTGTTCTGTGTTCTCCGCTGTGTCAGCCTTTCTTGGCTGAATTGAAGGTTTGGTAAAAACCATGCTCTATTTGCAGCTGTGGGCAGAGCATAACCCCCGCAAAACCAGACCCAAGGTTCCTCTTGGGTATAGAGGAAAGGAGAAGGCCCAGCTGCTTGCTGCTGCTTCTCCTTGCAATAAGGCATGGCTTAGAATAACTAGCTACTGATGATATGTTTCTTTCAGTTCATGCTTTTTTGCAAGAATGAAACCATACCTAAGATACTTTATAAGGTATACAGACTGTTTTGTAAATGCAACATTCTTTAGTTGCTTTTATAGCTTTGCGGGGAGGGGGGGGTCAATGCTTAAGCTGTGTTTTGTACCACACCTTGCTCCAAATTAAGTTGCATAATACTCAAGGCTGATTTATTTTGGTACTCAGGCAAAAAGTGAAGTAACAATACAAAAATATTGTTAAATAACCAGCAATCTGTTGCCTTTTCATTTTGTCCCAAATCAGCTGCCTGGAGTGGATGCCACATTCTGCAGAAGGATTTTCCCAAGAAGCACCTTTTCCTGTATTTGATCACTGACATCTTTTTAAAATACAGATATACCTCTGTTAACAGAGTAGATGATTTCCTAGGCATTGCTTTGTTAACAGAAAATTTGGTAATAGGGTTGTGTGTATCACATGTGCCTTCTGGTCACCTGTCAACTTATGTCACCCCCATGAATTTCATAGGATTTTCTTAGGCAAGAAATACTCAGAAATTGTTTTGTCAGTTCAGTATGTTTCCACCCTTCCAGCTTATGATTCTATGAAGAAAGTGTCATCTGACTTCCATTAAAGAAATATAATGATCTATTAGGTTACAAACAGAAGACTAGAGAAGAAGCCATCTCGATTTTGTTAAGATGTGGCATTCTTCTGAAATATCTTTTTCCTCTCCTATTGTTCCAGATTGCGAAGAAACAGCTCTTCTGACAAGCCCAGCAGAGCTAAGCACCACCTCTCCAAAAAGGCAGCATCTTCAGCTAACCTCTTGAACCGCTTTGGTAGTCTTGAAAAGTAAGACACAGAAAGGTGTACATCTATCTCATCTATCTGTCTGTCTGTCTGTCTGTCTGTCTGACTGTCTGTCACTTGTGCTGGCCTTTACTGATCCAATGCTGACTGGGTACAAAGGGAGCATCAACCGAGGTTGGGTTTTGTTTTGGATTTGCAGTGGAGCAGTACTGTGGGGGTGTGTGCTAGGGTTGTCATCCAAGAAGAAAGAGGGTGGTAGGCTGAAAAAGTCTGGGTACCATTGCTCTAGTGGATCCTAATTTTTCTTGATAAGCAGCTGACGACACACATTCATACACAAAATTAATCATCACAGTTCTTTTCTGTTTTTTAAGGAGATGTTTGTGATTTGCCTGTGTTTGCTCTGGGGTGGGTGGGTGGGTGAAGCAATCTGTGCATGCTCAGAGATGTTGTGTTAACCCAGGATTGACTCCTGACTTCTCTCTATAAGCTCTTCAGAAAGAACTTTGTTGTTGTGTGTGCCTTCAAGTTGTTTCAGATTTATGGTGACCCTAAGGCGAACTTATGGAGTTTTCTTAGCAAGATTTGTTTAGAGGAGGTTTGCCATTGCCTTCTCCTGAGGCTGAGAGCATGTGACTTGCCCAAGGTCACCCAGTGGGTTTCATGGCTGAGTCAGGAATGATATCCTGGTCTCTAGTTGCAGTTCAGCACTACGTCACACTGAACTTACATGTCCTTAATGTTCTCTTTTCTCATTACAGCCGAAACAAGGATCCCTCCCTGAACCCAGGTGAGCTCTTTGGAACAGTAATGGAAAGAAAGTTAATGTTTGTAGAAAGCAATCAATGTGTTTAGTTACCATATATACTCAGCTGTAAGTTGACCTGATATATAAGTTGAGGTTAGGTTTTGGGACCAAGATTATGGATTTTGATATGACTTATGAATAAGTCGAGACTAAAACTTAGGGGTGTGTAACAAAGGATGTAGCAAAGGAAAATAGTGCCAGAAAACTTAAAAATTCTGGCAGGCATAACTGTGCTCATTCTAAAGGCTTCATGGATGAGAGAATATAAAGGAGGTGTGAGTACTTCCAGAACAGATGACACTCTTGCCTTTCACCAGGGGATGGTTCATTTTCTATAAGAATTAAAGTACAGTGCAGTACTTACATTGATCCATGGATAAGTCGACTGAGGTCTTTTGAGTCAACTTATACATGAGTATATAAGTAATTGTAAACAAGCTCATTCAATTACATTTATATTGAAAGGGGAAAATAACGATCAAGACAATTTAAATTTAAGATAAATGCTTGACTAAAGACCTTAACCAGTGATGTTATTTTTCTCTATAGCCTTTACTGGTTCTTGTTTTGACCTTTGGGGAGATATATGCAGCTACATTTCTCATCCATCCCATTGAAAACTTCTTGCATCCCTCTTTTAATCTCACCCTTACTCTTCTTTACTCTTGTTTTCTTTCATTCTTCAGGACCATGGAGCACTCGACGTGGGAACTATAATCTAGGTGAGTCTTCAGTTTATTGAAGAGTTTGGGAAGACAGAGCATGCAGGGATAAGTAGAGAATGATCTCAAGTTTGATAGCAGGTTGGCTTTCCTTAACCAAAGAGAAGAAAAGTTACTTTTTGGACTACACTTCCAGAATTCTCCAACAGATATGGCTACTGGCCGTGTTGGCTGAGGAATTCTGGGAATTGTAGTACAAAAAAGGAACTGTTCAAGTTCTGCACTTATGATCTCCTCAGAACACTTTCCCATTCTGTCTTCTTTTTCTTCATTTCTTTAGAAGGACTTTCTACCAAGATGTTCCTGCGTGGCCGTCCAATAACCATGTATATCCCTTCAGATTTTCCCAACTATGAGGATTTGCGCATGGAACTGCCAGCTGAGAAGCTGCAGCTGGACTGGGTGTATCCTTGGAATAAAGGGACTGTGTTCTTTCCCCTGCTGTCACAGTCCTTCTTGATAGCATAGCAGCTCTCACATTTTAAAACTTTTCCCACAACTGTATTTCCTCCAAAATGAATTTAATAAAGTTTGCAGCCTTATAACAAAGGAATAACATCATGATGATGAGGGTGAGGATAAGGATGTTTATTCACCTTTCCTTCAAAGGGGTCAGAATAGCTTATATGGTATCCCTATACCCTTTTATCCCCCCTTTTAGCCTTGTGTGAAACATTGTGTGAGACAGAGCCAGTTTGGTGCAGTGATTTGAGTGTTGGACTATGACTCTGGAGACCAGGGTTTGATTCCCAGCTTGGCCATAAAACCCACTGGGTGACTTTGGGTAAGTCACATGCTCTCAGCCTCAGGGGAAGGCAATGAGAAACCTTCTGTGAACAAATCTTCCAAAAAATGCCACAATAGGGTCACTATAATTCGGAAATGGCTTGAAGACACACAACAAGATAGGCTAGGCTGTGTGATAACAACTGGAGCAAGGGCACTCTGTACATTTTGTGACAGAACTGGGATTAGGTCCTGGGTTTCTGTGCGTTAAGCCCTGTACTCTAACCAGTATATTAGGAATGAACAGAAGATATAGCAGGATCCACTAGTAGATCTTCCTATAAGTTTCACTAGATCACTATGGATTTGTACTTCATAATTGCATCTATAGCAGCAGGAAATTGCATCTGTAGCAGCAGGAAAATTATCTCCCCCCCTCCCAGCTACATTTGGCTGCTTAAATTCAGAAAGTTTATGAGTGGACTTTTGCCTAAAACTGACTATGGGTTGAGGTTGGTTCTAGTAAGTGAAACAAATTCCTTAGACACTCTCTTCTTTAACTGCATGTCTTCCCTACCCATCTCTAGTTAATCTTGGAGTTCTAGTGAAAAACAAAAGAAAACTGTAAATCGATCAATTGTGAAGTCTGCCCTTCCCAGGGCCACAGTGAATGTAAAAGTGGGTAACTTAACAAAGATGTTCTGGCTCAAATGCTTTATAGATAGCACTGGCAGTCCTGGCTGGAGATTATGGGGGTTGTAGCCCAAGTCACTTGAAGCAGGTCAGGGTAAGGAAGGTGATTACAAAGTAGTAGTTTCCATCCAATGATGTGGAGTTGATCAGCCCAGCCTCCTTGTCTTCCCCATTTGTTCATCACTTTGCTTCTTAACAGTCTTCCCAGCTACGGTTACCGTGGCCGTGACTGCCGCTCCAATCTCTATGTCTTGACCTCTGGAGAGCTGGTCTACTTCATTGCCTGTGTGGTTGTGCTGTATCACATCCAGCATCGCACACAGCGCCACTATCTAGAGCATACCGACTGTGTTCGTTGGTGAGTTATTGAATTCTATTAAAATATCTCCCCCATGAGAACATGGTGACAAATGCAGGAAACAGACATATGACAATACCATCTCCCAAAGATGGGGCATTCGACCTTACAAGCCAGACTTTCTGCTGAAAAAAGACAAGTGGGTGGGTTGTTTTTCAGTGCACTGGCTGGAAAGAGCTAATAGTCAGGTGCAAGAGCTGCCAAGACAGCAGAGCATGCCTGACTCTGGAATAGGAGTGGCTGATCAATCTACCCCCAGAAGATAGTGAAACAATTCTGGGTTATAGCACACTGCCCCTCTGGTATCTGCTTTGAGTTGAATGACAGTTCTGCTGGTTCTGGACCATTGTTTGGTAAAGGCAGAACTCTTATCAGAGCAGCTGCAGTAGAAGATAAAATTCAGAGTACATTAATTGCCCCAGCTGTGGCGGATCCATCTGTTGCTCCTATTGGAAGAGGTTATCTCTGAGATGAGAAATTATGGCTGGCAGGATGGGCTAAAGGAATGCTCCAAATTCAGCAGTGCTCAGATCCTGCAAGCACAAGTATTTTGGATGGCTGGCTGGCTCAGGTTTCTCAGGAAGGGGACTTCAGACAGCAAACCATGCAGCCTGGAATACAAAATTTATTACCACATGTCCAGACTGCAGTAGTTTGTTACCACCTTTCCCAGTAGACAGGCCAGCTAGAAGATTCTCAGAGTTGTAGTCTAAAAAATTAAGTTTTCCAACCTCTGTCCCACTTGATCTCAACATTTAGCAGCAGCAGTACAGCATACATCTATAATATACTATAATATAATGCAATGTTGGTTGATTGACTGATTGATTGTAAATTGGTTGCATCGGGTTTTAAGCTCTGGTCACTCCTGGATTCTGGGCCAGGACTTTGGTCATACCCATTGATCTAGGGATGATGGATGTTATGGTCTTACACACCTGGAGGGTGCCAGCCTGTGAAGATGTTATGAGGGGGAAACTGTCTTGATGGTTTTAGAATGGAACCAAATGATTGATGGAGCTGCTTTCTCTCAATTATTCTGATCTTTACAGCCTTGCTGTACATCCAGATCGAGTCCGTGTTGCCTCAGGGCAAATGGCTGGTGTGGACAAGGATGGGAAGGTAAACCCCCAGAATTGGAAGTATTCAGGGGTTGTTTTGTTATTGTAGTTTTATGAATTTAAAAAGTTGCCTAGTTATTGAAGGTTAAGATGGGATGTTATAATTTACATCAAATACAGTCTTAAAGGTGCTGCCACATTCCTTTTTCTTTTTCCCCCCCTCCCCATTCCTTCATCCTTTTTATCAAAAATAAAATGACACTTCCTAAGGGAAATGGAATGACACTTCATAAGGAAGACAAGGTGGAAAATATTTGATCATTTAAATATTCTGGACCATATCTCTCAAAACCCATTATTGGTTGGGGGTAATGCATAGTGAAGGCCAAAGTATCTGAGGGGCCAAAGGTTCTCCATTTCTGTTTTAATAATAATAATAATAATAAAATTTATTTGTATCCCGCCCATTGGTAATCCAATCCGGGCGGCTTACAGTTAAAACATACAGTTCACAATAAAACATACAATATGAACAAACCCCCTCCCCCCCTTAAAACAGGATTAAATTAGCACAATATAAAACAACAATTCAAATTAAAATATTTAACCATCCAGCCCAGTGACTCCAAAAGCCTGGCTTGACGATCCTCCCATCACTTGATGGGGCCACGTGAGGATCGTCTCATGGACGGCTGTTAATCTAAGGCTGGGAGGATCGATCTCTCAGCAAGTAACTTTTAACATGGGTTTTGAGAACATAGTGGATAGTTTCACTGTTGTGTGTCTGCACATTCGATTCTTAAATCCTGTTGATTGGCAGGAGACATTGCATTCTTTGACCCCTCAGATATTTTGGCCTCCACTTCCCACCAGCCCCACCCAATAATGGTCTGTGGGAGATATAGTCCTGAAGATATGGATGACAAAATATTTCCCACCCTGGCTTACATGATGCATTTGAATTCATTTACTGCTAGTACCTGTGTGTTTTGGTTAACCTGTTTTTGACCTTTGCCACTTCATAGTTCTGATACCAAGGTTCTCTGACCATTTTCCTTTTTTGTACCCTTTCTTACAGCCTCTGCAACCATTTGTTCACATATGGGACTCATCCACCCTTCTTACCCTACAACAAATTGGCCTGGGGAACTTTGAGAGAGGAGTTGGTTCGCTTGCTTTCTCCACTGCGGTGAGAATTGCCATCCTTTCATAGTACTATTACTAGGACTTGGAATGCTAAGTTTAAAAATTAGTTCATTTGGTTAATTGTGAGATTTTTAAGAATTGTAATTGTAATTGTTCAATATTATTGTTCATTCTTACTTTTAAAGAAATTATAGCTAGTCTGCAAATCAATTTCCTGGTCCATCCAGAACCTTGCCAGTCTGCACAAACAGCTCCTTTTCAAAGGTTTCCTACCACATATTCTCCCATAGTTGACCAAAGAGAGCCTTACCGCATTAAAAAGAAACCTGGCAGGCAAACAGAGAGAAGTGAATTTATCTTTCTGTCTCCCCATGACTTCAAAGCACTTTCATTCTCTTCCAGTCGTAAAAAGTGTGGGAGAGGGTGATAAAAATGTCCCTTTTGCCAAACGGACTTTTCTTGGCAAAAGGGACACTTCTACTGCTCACCCACACTTTTACAACTGGAAGAGAATTAAAGTGCTTCAGTTTCATGAGGAGACAGAAAGATAAACGTGCTTCTCTCCATTTGCCTCCCGGGTTTGTTTTTAATGCAATAAGGCTCAGAAACTAACTTTTGTTTCTCCCATTTCTGATCTGCTTCTGTCTCCTTTTCCCAATTCCTGTCAAATTATGTGAATGAAATGGAACAATTGCACAGTATAAACCTCATCTGGAAGTGCTCCAGTTCTGAGAATAGGCCTGGGTCCAAACCTAGTCCTCTGTGCTTTACTATAGGCCTAACTAGGACCTCACATGATCATTTATCATCCTTCCAGGACAATGGGGCATATCTTTGTGTGGTGGATGAGTCCAATGAGCACATGCTATCTGTTTGGGATTGTGCCCGTGGTATCAAGCAGGCTGAAATAAAGGTGAGCAAGAGTAAACTTTAGCAGGCATCTTCTGGTTTTGCTGGGTGGGCTGGGTTAAAACAATGTAAAATCATTGGAAAGGGGAAATGGAACTAAACAAAGTATCCAGAAATGGGGATTGCTGGCTGGCTGTAAGTCCCAGTACATTCCATTGGATTATTAACCCCATCACTCTGGTATCTTCTCCCTTTGTTTTTTCTCTCTACCCCTACCCACCCCACCCCACCCCACTTCCACTGCACTTTACAGAGCACTAATGAATCTGTCCTGACAGTGGAGTTTAATCCCCAAGACAGCAGCAATATTATCACCACTGGAAAATCACATGTCTATTTCTGGACCTGGAGCGGAAACAGCCTGACCAAGAAACAGGGCATCTTTGGGGTGAAGCTTTGTTCATGTGGGGAGGGTTAGGGTTTCTGGTGAGGTTGCAAATTTGAAGGGAAAAAAGGAGGTGGTGATGACTCAAATAAATACTAAGTCAAGAACAAGCACATGGGTTCAGTCCCACCTTTTAGCTCTGCCTGTGGATACACGGGTGCTAGGTATGATGAAGACACTATCTGTCACATACTTACAGACACCCTGTCACAGAAAGAAATTCTAATAACAAGCACATGAAGTTTTCACATTCTGAAGCATGTTTCTGGCATACTTTTTAAGCAGGTTCTTTCTTCCAGTACATTGACCACTGTCTTTATAATAGTTCCTCCACTGTCAATTGGCTCTTAGTCTGTTCCTGCTACCCATTGTTTGACTTTGAATTTCTCATGACTTCCATACTCTGCCTGTCTTTAGCTGTTGTTTGGTTTAGTTAATATTAGTTGTTTGGTTTAGTTAATATTTCTGTTTTCTGTGGGTCTAAGTGCAGATGCCAAATGTATACCAGAAGTAGGGTGTCTGTGAGTATGTGACAGATAATGTCTATCATCATACCTAGTATGCATGTATTCAGCATTAGCTATTGCCTGCAGTTTATCTCTTGAATAAAATTGAATCATGTTTGGAGTTTGAGTAGAGATGACTTGAGAAATAACCTAAGGCATCTGTTTGTACAATGCAGAGGTTAGATACTCCCCTCATTTCCATGTACAGAAAGTAACTGGATTGGCAAGTAAAGCTTACTTCAGTCCTGACAACAGGGTGGCCAGAGCTTGGAAAAACCTTTCAAGACAATTTCCTGAAATGATGATGGAGAGTCTGAGAGAAGAAGGCCAAAATGACTTTTTCATGCTCTGAGAATAGTATTCGCCACCAGACCTAAAGGCAGCAGGCTAATTTATGGGGTGCAGGATGGGTCTGTCCTTTGAAAGGGAAATAATGGTGGGAACTCAAGTGGAATGACTGAAGGGCCGGGGTGGAAGGAACACTGCTGCTGCCACCATTTATCATCTTGCATTATTATTATTATTATTATTATTATTATTATTATTTTAGTGGGCCATCCCTAGATGGTAGAAGCAAGCAGGAAATACACAGATAAATGTAACTGACAAAAAAGTCCACTTCGTGCAACTTTGACATCTCAAAATGAAAATAATTCTACAATTACTAACATTTCCCCTTTCTTGATCTTTCCAGAAATACAAGAAACCCAAGTTCATCCAGTGTTTTGTGTTTGACACCAACAATGATGTGCTGACTGGAGACTCTGAAGGCAACATCCTTACTTGGGCCAGGATGAAGGCGGATAATAGTACCTCAGGCAAAGGAGCTAAAGGTAGGTATGCCAGGATTAATGATATGCCAAGACGAAGACTATTAGGGATTCTACTTGGCTGTACCAAATAGAATACTCATTGATGGTGTAAGCACAGGTGGGAGAGTGATGGACATGTATTCTCTGAATGAAGAATTAATGTCTCAAGTTAGCAGATATGGGAAGGACTTCTGCACCAGATATGGAGACCTGGTGTTGGTTGGAATGGAAAATACTGACCTAGATGGGCCACTGTTCCTGGCTGCTTCTTATATTAATGTGCACAACATGACTATAGAGAGTTTTCATCGTGACAGGCCATAATCCAGTGATAGAACATCTGGTTTGCTTGCATAAGGTTCCAAATTCAGTCAGCATTTCCAGATAGGACTGGAAAAAGCTCCTGTGTAAAACCCTGAACTATGAGTAGTGGAATCTTACTTTCTTATTTTAAAGGGAAGGGCCATAGCTTAGTCATGGCACTCTTTTTTATTAGAAAGACTTGTAGGCATCAAGTGATGGAAAGCCTTGGGGAATCACCGTCTGTGAGAGCAGACCATGCTGGACTGGATAGGCCTACAAAACAGCACAGTGTAAGCTGTGAATTTAGGTGAAAATAGGATAGCATAAAGAGATATCTTTTTCTAAATTGGTACTGAAAAAGAGAAAATGCCAGAATCCGCTCACTGTTCACTAGCAAGTGTTAACACTAGGGCTTTATGGCCAGCCCTGGGAAAAATTTCTGGATGTTTCAACATAAATCTTCCTATTCACTCAACATTCATGGATTGTTTACAAAACATTCATAGATTATTCATAGAAAATATCATTATGTGTTTCATATAACATTTCAAATTTAATACAAAAATGGTCAATATATAAAATAGGTTCACATAGATACAATTCATTATTCAACCAATGATTACAGAAGTAGTATGATATCTTGTTAACATTCCAAAGACTCGCAAAGCCCTATATATCTCAGAATGGTAGGTAGAGTAGATTATTCTGAATTGGACCATTCATCTGTCTAGACTGGCAACTACCTTTCTAGGTTTTGTAAAGTGTTATTTACGAATTGCACCTGGAGATGCCTGGAATTGAACCTGGAATCTTCTGCATATAAAACTCACACTTTTCCACTTAGTCTCAGTCACCAACCAATGGTTGGAAAAGTTAATTTTTTTAACTAAAATTCCTGGAATGCCCTTTCACTCAGAAGCCATAGTGGTAAAAAGAGAAACAGAACTCCATGAGGCAAGGGGCACTTCAGATGGGATCTGGCATCAGTCCCTATACCCTGTTAGCTTAAAATAAAGGGAGGGATTCACAGGACAAGTAGTAGTCATGGAGGTACCAGTCTTCCATTTCATCTCCCTTTGCAGGAACATACCAAATCAGCAAGCAAACACGGGCCCATGAAGGCAGCATCTTCTCCCTCTGCCTGTGTCGTGATGGATCAGTGCTTAGTGGGGGTGGCAAAGACCGGCGTCTGGTCCAGTGGAGCCCTAGGCTCACCCTTCTGCAGGAGGTGGAGGTAAGGCAGAAGTTGAGATTGACACTGGGACGAGGAGCAGAAGTATAATTTACTTGCTATATCAATTCTCAGCTGGTCTAGTAGTGTAGCTAGCCTTTTTGAAAGGCTTGACCTAGGGCTAATCCTGAAATGCTTCTTTTTGTCTTCTCTTTTTAAAAAATCATTCTTATTAAACAAAACACAATTGCAAACAATTTCTAGGCAATAAATTCCTATTGGTGCATGCTAGAATCATGTTGGCTATACTATACTTCTATATTTCTATGGATGCAACCTAGAATCACATTGGCTTTTTTAGCTGCCGCATCACAGTTGACTCATGTTCAGCTTGTGGTTTACTAAGACTCCTAGATTCCTTTTGCATGTTCTGTTATCAAGCCAAGTGTCTCCCATACTTTGTGTGCATTTCATTTTTACTGCCTAAGTATAATACCTTACATCAACATATCATTTTTTTAAAAGAACATGTTGATTTGGGTTTTTTTGATTGACTGTATTTTTAAAGCTGCTTTGGAACTCTGATGCAGTAAAGATAGAAAAAATTGTTAGAATTAATCATGTAAAATAAATAAAAATAATTACAGCCCATTGATTTCCATATAAGAAAAACATTGTTCAGAAGCAAAAGATACATTTTTTGTTTTAAAACTATGCATATCTTTGACTTATCTATATCTATATCTATATCTATAAATACATGTACATATATATACTGGCATTTCCCAACCTGATCTGTTTGGCTGCAGCACTCCTTCTCCCCAATTCAGCTTTTAAACTGATGAACCTACATTAAATTAAATTACACATTAGAGCATTACTTGTATTATATATAGAGTTATATTTGCCAACTTAGATCCTGGAGCAGTTTGGTGCTGTGCGTACTATTGCTGAAGGTGACCATGGACAGCTATTAGTAGGGACCACACGCAATGCTTTGCTCCTGGGGAGTCTGGCAGATGGCTTTCAGCCCATCATCCAGGTAAGAGGAGCTGGTTGGTGGCAAGACCTCTTCCCCTCCTTGGCTATTCTTTTCTCCTCCACCACCTGCTGCTCAGCTTTCTTCCTTTGCAGGGGCACACAGATGAACTGTGGGGGCTGGGCACTCACCCTTCGCGGGACCTTATTGTAACCTGCGGCTATGACAGGCAGCTCTGCATGTGGGATGGTGGGGAGCACACACTGGCTTGGAGTGTCATGCTGGAGGTACTGTACCCAGAAAAGTCAGGGAACATGGAGCATGGCCTTTGGAACACAGTCAGTAGCCAGATCTGTGTCTGTGGCATGTTTCCATGGGTGTAAGAGTCTCAGCTTTCATTTTGAAAACTCATGTTTCTGTAAGCATGTTGGCATTGGCTACTAAAATCTCAGCATTAGAAATCAGAGAGGCTGCTGAATTAAATTTCTAGCGCAAGTTAGTAAATTCTTTACTCTCAGTATTTTTATGTCATATGCTGGCCCTGTAGGAGAACATTTCCATTTTCTCTTTTTTTATTATTTAAATTTATTCCCCCTCATTCTGTCCCCAGTTTGGTTTATGCAGTTGGACTCTTTACCTTTACACATTTATTATAAAACAGGTCACTGTTCCTGAGTTATACCATATTCAGCTGCAAATGGAGGATGATATGTTTTGGGTATATTTCCTCATGGATGGAGAATCCTTACCCATTAAAAGCCTCCCAACCAGTACATCTTATGATGCTGCCCATCAGTCTTAGTCGTTGTTGCTGTTGCAATGGTAGTTGTAATGTTACTAGTAATATGCATTCAGATTACTTCCCTTCCAAATTATCTGCAAGCAGATCAAGTACATAGGCCGAACTAGATGTCACAACACCCTTTCTGTGTCTTTCAGTATGGAACTGCCTCAGTCACACAGAAAAGGCTATATGTGCCTGATGTGCTTCTGGTGCCTTGAATACTGAGCCATAGGTAGGATTGAGTGTGAGGAAAGGATTCCCACTCCTAGTATATTTTTGTTTGCACAATTTGATTCCTTCACTGTCTTCTTTCTGTGTGAAGAGGGCAGTTCTAGGCTTTGAACGTTGAGTTGATGCTGTATCTGGTTTGGCCTAGACAGTACATCCTATAAATGTACTGAACTAACATAATATGGCCCCTCTTTCTCTGTTCCCTAGGAGACAGGTCTCTGTGCTGACTTCCATCCCAGTGGGAAAGTGGTGACAGTGGGGCTCAGCACTGGACGGTAATTACTTCTCCACTCCGACTCTCTCTTCCCCAGTTAGCCTTCAGCTTTTGTGCAACTGGAAGGGCAATCCTGCATAGCTGACAAGTAGTTCCAGTTTCTTTTTTCACTTTGGGAGTATCTGCAGAAAAACAGGAATTCAACAGGTGTAGCTCCCCCTCATCACAGCTGGAAAGTTAAATGTTGCAGAAAACCTTTGCCTAGTTAGATTTCTGATCTTTGTGCAGCTACTAGGGACCAGGAAGACACATAGGATCCTGCTTCAAAGGACTGTGCTTACAAAGCCCATAACTGGGCATTGGCTGCTGAAAATACTCTCTTTTTTCCACAGCTGGGTGGTAGTAGACACAGAGACACAACAAGTGTTGTCAGGCTACACAGATGGGAATGAACAACTCTCAGTAGTGCGCTACTCCCCAGGTTAGATTGTTCGCTTTTCATATATGGATTGGTTTGTTTCCTAATCCAGTCTCCACCTCTGAGTGCTTTTCTTCATCCCGTCCCTCCTGACTCAGAATTTCTCTTTTTTCCAGATGGGGATTTTTTGGCTATTGGCTCCCATGACAACTTCATCTATATATACAGCGTAGAGGAGAGTGGACATAAATACATCCGCTTTGGTCGTTGCACTGTGAGCAGAATCATAGGGAAAATCATTATGTTTGTGGCTGGGGAAGCTAAATGATAAGGTTATTGTAGGCTGCTCAAATACTTGGGTGACATTTTTCCTCCTGAACTCTGACAGACATGTCACTCTAAAAACTTTTTTAAAATGTTCTTAGTTTTGAATGTGTGTTTCTGTTCTGCTATTGTTTTTTTCTTGGTTTTCTTGTTTTGGCCTTTGTAAGATTTTAAGAAAGCTTAAGCTGAGGAGCAACTAGGAAGCATCTTACATAAGAAAAATAGAGCAACAAAAATTGGAATTAGATGCCTTCTTATCTTTTTCTCTTTTCTTCCATCACAGGGACACTCTAGTTTCATTACACATCTGGACTGGTCCAAGGATGGAAAATTCATCATGTCCAATTCAGGAGACTATGAAATCCTATACTGTAAGTATCATGCATAGTGGGAATAGATATCAGGGAAGATGTTGCACACTTGCTCATCCCCTGAGGTGATGACTTCTGAATATGCTCCCCTGACATAGGTGATAGAAGGTAGATCTGTGTTTACTTGGGTGACTTGAGTGATTCAAAGCGGGGTGCCAAGGATTTCCTGTTAAAAAGACTTTTAAATGACCTATAATAAATTGTGGGGAAGGTTCTGGAAGAGGTGTAAAGAAAGGTAAAGAAAGATTCAACCTGGAAAAAATCCCTGATATGGTAAAAGGAACAGAAAGCTCCTTTGGGTAACCCAGTCTTGAGGAGTTGTAATACAGACTTGTCTCTTTTTAGGTGTACCGTGACATCTTCTGCAACTCATTTTCTTGTGTCTCCCATCTGCAGGGGATGTAGCCAACGGTTGCAAGCTGCTGAGGAATCGGTTTGAGAACAGAGACCGGGAATGGGCCTCATACACCTGTGTGCTGGGCTTCCATGTCTTTGGTGAGTTTGGAGGCAGGATCAGAGTAATAGACCCAGTGGGTTGTTGAGAAGTCAACCTGCCTGTTTTCAGCAAAGTGCTTGTTGGAGAAAAGGTAGAATATAAATATAACAAATAAATTAGTGCATGGTCTCTGCTTTACTCATTTTCTGTTGCTTCATTTTTTTGTCTCCTTTCCCTCTCATTCTCACACTCTTCCCATTGTCTGCAGGAGTATGGCCGGATGGCTCGGATGGCACTGACATCAACTCACTCTGCCGTTCCCACAATGAGCGGGTGGTGGCTGTGGCGGATGATTTCTGCAAAGTGCACCTTTTCCAGTACCCCTGTGCCAAGCCCAAGGTAGCAAAGGGTGTGATGGAGTGAGATAGGATAAAAGGGTGGTCTCACATGCAAGAGGTGGGGGGACAAGAATAGAGGTCCAGCTTTCTGATCATTATTCCGGGCCTTAGAATCATAGAATCAGAGTTGGAAGAGACCACAAGAGTCATCCAATCCAATCCCCTGCCATGCAGGAACACAGAATCAAAGCATCTCTGACAGCTGGCCATCCAGCCTCTGTTTAAAAGCCGCCAAAGAACTCCACCACACTCTGAGGGAGTGTGTTCCACTGCCTTGTTTGTTTCTGCGTCTTCACTGGATACTGCTCCACATAGTCAGACTTTTCTTTATAGGCTGTGTAGTAATAGCCATGAGAGCCAGGAAACTGGGGTGGGAAGATGGGAGGAAAGACAGCAGAAATCATAGGAAGCCTAGTCCAAGTTCTGCATTGAGGACATGTGAGGGAGGATATGTCAGTCAATCACTTTGTAATGTCCTACACAAAGAAGTTAAATTGGTGCCTCTCAAGCCACCATGGAAGTTGTATCTTGGAGAAATTTCCCCAGTCGCAGTCAGTGGCTTACAGAGCATAGGCCAAGTGTACATTAACAACCTTCCATCACTATACTTACACATTTGTGCCATCCCAACTACCCTTTCTCAGGATTATGGTGGTTCTCAGCCCAACGTCTCTGGGTTTTTCAAAACTCCTTTCTTTTTCTTTCACAGGCACCAAGTCATGTCTACAGAGGCCATGGGAGCCATGTCACAAATGTGCGCTTTACACATAACGACGGCTACCTTATCTCCATGGGAGGCAAAGATACCAGCATCTTCCAGTGGCGAGTGCAGGGCAACAGCTGCTCCCTCTTTTCTGCCTCAACCTCCTCACAAGATGCTGGCGTTAGCACCTGAAGCTGAGAAAAGACACAAAACTAAACCAAACTCAGTATTGTGGCTAAGCTTTAGTGGGAGAGGATAATGCAGTCCTCTGGTCCATGAGCAATTCTTGGAAGCTGAGTACTCGAGGCAGCAGATGCCTTGGAAGAAAGGAGTCTCTTCTCCCCAGCGAGATATTTTTCTTTGGCTAACAATGTGATTTGCTTAATTAACTTCAGGGTGAGGGAAATAGCCTGGACAGTGAGCTATCTGAGGCACCAAAGAACTGGCATTGCGTAAAGGGAAAACCAGTATCTCAAACATTGGATTTGAGAAAGCAGAAATCCATTCAGTTTGAAGTGGGAGATTTGGGAGAGAAGAGTTGAGTTGTGCGCTGAGGAGGGTAGGCTGTGGAGAATGGGAGAATGTTCTCTCTTAAACTCATTGTGACGTGGCTCTGCTCTCTACAAGCCTCAAAGATGCCGACTTCTGTAAATCCCGGGGAAATGTCTTTGACCAAACCTGCTCCTTTTGCACTTCATTTACATTCCTAGTGATTCTTGAAGAGCCTGCACCTGATGTTTATATAGGGAGAGCAAAGGAAGGCCTTAACACTGTGAGAGACATGGAGAAATAAACTTTTGCATCCAGAATCCTCCTGTGCCATGGCCTTTTTTCTCCTTCTGGACTTGCATTTGGGTGGGTAGGTGAGAGGAAAGGGACTACAGCAAGATTTTGTGGCCCAGCTGGTAGCTAACAATGCAGGGGAACTGGTGCCATAAAATCTGTTCCCAATGATGCCATCTTGAGGACTTTTTTGTTTCTAGTTTTCTGTGGGTTTTTTGGGCTATGTGGCTGCGTTCTAGAAGAATTTATCTCCGACGTTTCACCTACATCTGTGGCTGGCATCTTCAGAGAATGGTGGCATGGAGGTGTGTGGGGTATAGATACCTGTGGGACCCTTGTTTGGGAGGAAGTGGTTTTTCACATGTTAATGGTGGAGTTAGTTTTGTGCTCTATTGTGTTGAATGGCACAGCCTGGAAGTGTGTTGTGTGGGGGATATGGGAGGGGGAATTGTGTCTATTTAATTGGTAATCCGTTGTCTGCAGGGAAACCCCTTGAGCCTGGATGGCGTTCATTTGCAGCCACATAGCCCCAAAAACCCACAGAAAACTATGGATGCCAGCTGTGAAGGCCTTTGACTTCACACTTGTTTGTTTGTTTATGGTATGGGAGAAAAGAGAAGGTTTTTTAAATAAAAAATCCAAAGCAGGTGACAAGAGTATTACTTGAGCAATGTAAAGAGCATTTCTACCACGGTGAACTAATACACAGAACTGAAAGTCTGTATTACATACGCTGTATGAGATTCTTCCAAAATGGACATGTGCAGGCATTTTGTGCAATCTGCAGTTGTGGAGATGTCAACAAAAATCCAAACAAAATAGCTTATTGTCCATAAAAGTGATGGGAATGGCATGGCCCACCAATGGCACTCCCTTTCCATGATGGTGGGATGGTGATGCTCCTGTGAGGCAAGAGGCTATCTGACGG
>CM034711.1:7417149-7431080 GCA_020142125.1 Phrynosoma platyrhinos
CCCTCGGCCCTTAAAGGGGAAAGGTTGCCTACCCCTGCCTTAGTCAATTCTATTTACTCTTTCTTAAATGAGCTAGTGGCTGCTTTGGCCTGGAAAATCATCCCCGGCTCTCTGTTGTGTCTTCTTCCTCTTGCCCTGAACCCTCCTGTTCACATACTCCTGTTATCACCTGATTTTTCCCCCATCCCTGTTTGTCTGCCTAACTCGTTTTCTTCTGAGTGTCTCCATTTTCTATTTATTGTGGACTGAATTGGAATTGTTTGTGTACTGTACTTAGCAGCTATCGGTGGTAGGGAAGTAAAAAATGTCAGTCATAGTGGTACACAAGAGGCAGTCCAAGCTGTTTCCAATATCAGACTAATAATTGGCAGTTCCATTACTTGAAAACTTTTAGCGGCCATGAGGAATTATGGAGCCAGTGTGGGATAGTGGTTTGAGCATTGGGCTATGCCTCTGGAGACTTCAAATTCTTGCTTGGCTGGGGAAACTCACGGGGTGACTTTGGGAAGGTCACATACAACCAGCCCCAGAAAACCCCATGGTAGGATCACCTTCATGAGAGAAAGCCAGCATGGCCTAGTGGTTTGGGTGTTAGAATGGGAATCTGGAGACCATAGTTTGATTCCCAACTCAGCCATGAAACCCACTGGGTGACTCTGGGCAAGTAACATGCTCACATGCCTTAGGGGATGCCAATGGAAAATCTCCTCTGAACAAATGTTGCCAAGAAAACAGGGTTGCCATAAGTCAGACACAGCTTGATCTCACACAACAATAAGAACAGGAACTATGGGCAGAAAGGCCTTAGTTCGATCTCAGTGCAGCCATAAATTTACCAGATGGCTTTCAGGAAGCTGCCATCTTAGCCTCTATCTTTTGACAGTGCTAGTAACTACGGTACTATACATAATTTCTAAAGATGATTAACATAATGTATGGTTCCCTTATATCAGGGGTAGGCAACCTTTCCCCTTTAAGGGCCGAGGGACTTCAGCTCCCAGAATCCCAGGAGCTATTGGCCAACATGGGATTATTGGCCAACATGGCTGAGGCTTCTGGGAGCTGAAGTCCCTTGGCCCTTAAAGGGGAAAGGTTGCCTACCCCTGCCTTATATGGTTTGGAAAGAAAGATTTATAGCCTATCTTTGTCTATATTTTATTAAGGATATGTTTATACTATTTTTTTAAAAAAGCAACCCTAATAGTTTACAGTAGTGTAAGTAAATTTACAGTAGTGAAAAACAACAAAATACAATAAATGTTTAGATGTTTATATAAATACAACAGGTACTGGAGATACATATTTAGCAAAATAACAAACCAGTAATAATGTTGTGCTGAGGAAACTGGTTTCTTGCGTCCTATAGGAAATATGTAAATCTAGGATATTTGCATATTTTGTATATATTGCTTCTGCAGTGTGGGCAGAAGCAAAGAAATTGCACAATAAAAGAAACATCATGCCCTCCTTACTATACAGTCCCTATCTGGCTTCATTAGACCTTGTTCCCCAAGCTGTCAGGTTTTACTTTTTTTAAGGTTACAAATTTTCTCACTTTTAAAAAAAAATGAACCCAGAAATTACATTCTATGCTTCTGTGAGACATGGAACATCAAAAGTCAGGTCTTTCAGATGCTATTGGATTTCAGCTCCCGTGAGCCATGGTAGCTAGGACTGATGAGAGTTGGCATGCAACAACATCTAGAAAGCCAGAGCTGCCCACTCCTGTTGAAAATCTGTGGGGATTGGGTGGAATAGACAGACTGAAATGGAAGGTAGGAATTCTTGAAGTTGGGCCAGAAGAAAAGAAAAGTTGAAAGGTTGAACTGACCCAATTTAGGCATATTTGCATATTTTTGCTGTGGTTCTCGGATAAGCCTGATAGATACAGACTGCACACTTTCTGCTATACACTTGATCAGTTGCTGTTAGCCATGATGACTAAATGAAACCACTATGTTTAATTTCATGGAGCAGTATATGGGGCAGACTGTTTTCTCCATGTTTGCTTACATGTTTCCTGGAAGCATGTGACTAGCCACTATAGAGAGGCAGGATGCTGGGTTGAATTGGATTGCACCAGCAGGACTGCTGTTATGCTCTTGGAGTGTATTTGTGAGGATGAGTCTAACATGGCCTTATGAGTTCTAAACAAGGAAGTCCATGCTTAAAATTTGGTCCTGCCAGGTGCTTGCCCATTGGCCTCTTCGCTGTTTGATAGAGGTGCTAATGATAATTTGAGCCTGGTTCAAAAGAATTGGAGTAAAATAGCTTAGGTCTGCAGAAATAATCCAGTTTGATACTGCTTTAACTGCCCTGGCTCAGTGCTGGGGAATTCTGGGAACTCTAGTTTTGTGAGACATTGAGCCTTCTCTGTCATAGAGCTCTGGTGCCACAATAAACTAAAACTCTTAGGATTCCCTAGTGTGTTTTGGATCCCAGACATTTTAGACTCTCAAAGTAATGAAGGTTGGGTGAAAAGCAGGAGTGGATTTTCATGTTAAAGGACTAAAGGATCTCCTATCCACCCTTTTTTAAAAACAAACTTTGCAAACATGTGCATTGATTGTCTGTGCTTGAAGGCAGCCTTCTTCTTTAAGTCGAACTGTGTGGCCATAGTGGTAGAGTTTGGGTTTTTTATCAACAAACATAATTCTGAAGTCTGCCCATCTTACCTTAAATAATATCCTTAAAGCATTAAGAATGATTTAGGAAAAATGCATTGTACACAAACTTGTACTGTTGTTATATTAGCCAGTGCCTATTGAGGATATGAACCTGCTTGCTTTCTAGCTCCTTTTCCCTCATTGGCTTTTGCTTCATCCTTCTTACAGATTATGTCTACTTTGAGAATTCCTCTAGTAACCCCTACCTTGTCCGCCGTATTGAGGAGCTTAACAAGGTAAGGGCAATACTTCTTGTGGAGGCACAGGATTGTGCTGAGGTCTGTCCCATTGGACTGCTGAGCCAGTTGTGGCCAATTAAGTTAAGATACGTGGGAGATGAAGGAAGATGTGGGTTAAATGGGAAGCTGTGGGGTGTGGGGAAAATAATTGAAGTTAGCACCACATTCGGAAGCCAAAGAATGAGCTGTATGTCTATAAACAGCATTATCTCATTTGCTTTCCCCCCACAGACGGCCAATGGTAATGTGGAGGCCAAAGTGGTCTGCCTGTTTCGACGGCGTGATATCTCCAGTAGCCTCAACAGCCTGGCTGATAGCAATGCTCGTAAGTAGCATGGGAAAATGGTGCACTTATCAGTGGTAGGCAGGGCATTGGCTTCAAAGGGTTAATGTTTCTTTGTTTCTGTGCAGCAAAGTATTGGGGGTGTTGTGCTGAATAGGTCTAATGGGTGTTCAGCAGCCAGTCTGGGGATACCTTGCTGTGCATGAAGGATGTGGAAAGCACAGGCAAAAGACTAGGAACTGAGCTGTTGCCCTTAGATTGCAGTGATGGGAGGAGATAATTCTTTCATCTACAAGAAGAGAATGCATTAAAGGCTCTGTCCCATCCCCCTGATCACACACCCAACTGGAATAGAGAGATTTTCCTGGCTTCTTGAGAGTTAAAGATTATTACGTGACCTCAGTTTCTCTCTTGCACAGTATGTCTATACATCACCTCCAAATACCACAGTGGTAGTGGCTGGTTCTTTGCATGTTTTGACTTAGGAGTTAAACAGACACCCTGAAGGAGTGGCTCTGCGCCGCTCCTTTGCTCACCAGATTGGGGCTGCGGCAACCACATGCTACAGCCCCAATTCAGCTTTTTCCAGCGCCCCTTTCGCTGCTGCAGCTCTTCTCCACTCCTGCAGTGCACAGTGTGTAATTGCTACACCACAGAAGTGTTCCCATGCTGCCCGCTGCCTGGTTGGGCAGGTGGCGTGACACCTGTTCGGAGACACCATGCCCCAAGCTGCCAAAACACTGGCTGTTTTTGCCAGTCTGCTTAGCTCCTCACTTAAACTTCAGCAGGGGTTTAAGTTTAATAGTAAATTCTGGCCTAGGAGGAAGATGTGTGCAGAACTGAACTGGAAAGGCTGGGAGGCTGCATCTTTACAGATCCTAGCCTATCAGCACAGCTTGGAAATCAACAGCTACTGAAGGGTTAACAAAAATTGGGTCATACCTGTAGGGTGGGAGGGAAGGAGTATGTATTACTGTGCTTAGGCTTTCTTGACCTCTTGAATAGGGACTGTGACCCAGTGTACCCAGTCAGACTGAGCAAGGAAGGAAGATGAATGCTTGTTGAAGGCTGCCTCAAATCCATATGCCTGCCTGCCATCCCAGCAGAGAGTTTCCTGAGCAGGGGGTGGAGGTGAAGTTGTTATCCCTATGGGTTTTCTTGTTGCCACCTTCCCTGGGACACTGCCAAGTGAGGACCCAAAGGGGAGTGGGAGAACAACATGCCTCTTGGAGGCCGCTGCTGCCTTGGCTGCTTCTCATGTATGTGTGTGTTGAGAGTGACTGAGAGAAAGCAACAAGCATACTGTGTTTGCTGGTGAGGGAAGTGGGAATGGAAATTATGACAATGACTTCAAATTAGAAAGAGGCGCTGTGTTACATTCTGAATGAAACAGGCAGCTGAAATAATCAAAGTATTGGAGTGCTTCCTGTCTTAGAAAATGCTTGTATTTGAGGCTGTTTAGTTAAGAGGGGGAGGAAATTGGTGAGAGGCCTTGATAAAAGTTATGTTATGAGCAGAGCATAGAAGAAGAAAAGACAGGATTTTCTTTTATAGTACTAGACCTCTCGGCCACCTAGTGAAATTGAGTAGTAGTAGATTGAGTATAGGCAATTTTGGGGGCAGACTTTCCTTAGTCTGTAATTAAATTACATCAGTCACCGCTATGGGATGGAGTTACAGCTGTTGCCCTCGATGACTTTTAAGAGTGAAAGAAACAAGTCCATAGCAGAAGATAGGTTTATTCATAGTTATTATGTATGATAGGTGATTGGAATGATCTCAGGCAGTACATTTTTAAACATTTAATGTATCTTTTGCAATTATGTCCCAGCCTGCCTCATGAACCTGGAAGTATCCCATTTTTATCTTCTCAACACTATTAATTTCAGGGAGGGTCCTAGTGAGACTTGTGGAGATTCAAATTGATATCTTTCCAGTCCAAGTTGTATACTTATCCACTGCCACTGAGCTTCTCAGGCATTGGGGAAGAAAGGAGAGGGACAGCTCATGATGCTACTCATGAATTTCCAGGTGCATTTGATTCATTTGCTAAAGAGAATTTTGGACTGGACACCATTAGATCTAACCCACTAAATTAGTCTTCATGAATTGGAAACCCTGTTTAACCTTGCCACTGAGTAATTCTCAAAATTACCAGGCTGGCTGAGTAAAAGAAGCAGACATAGAACTGAACACCTGATAGCTTTTACTTACTCTTTCCAACTCCCTCCACCTCACCTCAACCCAAGGAGAATTTGAAGAGGAGTCCAAACAGCCTTCAGTGTCAGAGCAGCAACGTCACCAGTTAAAGCACCGTGAGCTCTTCTTGTCACGCCAGTTTGAATCTCTGCCTGCTACCCATATACGGTAAGGGATGGCTAAAGACAGTGGGTCAGGTCTTGTGGTTAGTTGTTCTTTGGGGATATAGAGGGAAACTCTGCTAGAGCAAGCCATCTTCTTGTGCTCTGCTAGGGCAAGCCATCTTCTTGTGCTCTGCTAGGGCAAGCCATCTTCTTGTACTAACAGGATCTTGGAGGTTGGACTAGTTGGTAGCTGGGGCACAATTTCAAGAGTATAATACACAGATCTTTCTTGGCTCTTGTAGGGGGAAATGCAGTGTGACGCTACTGAATGAAACAGATATCCTCAGCCAATACCTGGATAAAGAGGTAAGGCTGCCTGGGGAATGAGACAATTCCATATCTGCTTGTGGGATTCTGCAAGTTTGGAGCTTGTGGTATAATGATGTTTCTCAGTCTTCTCAACAGAATAGTTGCCAAAACATCCTCCCATTTTCTTTCCCAAGCTCTGCAGAACAGGATGTGGGGTGGTGAAAGCTTAGAGATTAAATATTTGTGGGTACCTTTTGTTGATTCAGTTTATCCCACTTTTCCTTCCAGGATTGTTTTTTCTACTCATTGGTCTTTGACCCAGTTCAGAAGACTCTCTTAGCTGACCAGGGTGAGATTAGGGTAGGCTGCAAATACCAGGCAGAGATCCCTGAGCGACTGGCAGAAGGTAAATGGGAAGGGCCCCACTTGCTGTGTAAAATATATTTCCACCAGTCAGTGGAAACAAGATGATCTAAGTGTACTTCTGTCACCCCTCTTTCTCCAGGAGAATCTGACAACCGCAACCAGCAGAAGATGGAGATGAAGGTGTGGGATCCCGACAACCCCCTCACTGACCGACAGATTGACCAATTCCTTGTGGTGGCACGGTGAGATCCAGCTGGGAGATGTTGTAGTTCCGCTTTGCTCATTTAACTCTACTTCCTATAGGTTGTGAATCCTTTCTTCTCTGTTTTGTGCTAGGGCGGTTGGTACCTTTGCACGGGCCCTTGACTGCAGTAGCTCCATTCGACAGCCCAGCCTTCACATGAGTGCAGCTGCTGCCTCCCGGGACATCACACTGGTGAGAAAGGACTGTGTGTGTGATATTGGGAGGGAAGTGGAAGGACAACCCTATGGATAGGGTTGGTATGGATAGCTTAGTTTTTACTAGATTAATTCTGCTAATCAAATCAGATGCTGAATGCTTTTGATCGCAAATCCTTATTCAGATTCTTCTTTGGTATTGCTCACATGCTTTCAAGCTAGTGTGTGTAATCATAAGGATTAGAGGCTTGAGTATTAGAGGGGAAAAAAATTCAGAGGGTCAGTTGAGCCATCATGCCAAACTGTGTGTTAGCTGTCTGTTAAACATGGTGAACATGGCTGTTGTGACATTGCTGACTCCATCACTAAGAGATCTATACCTGGCTATATCTGATGCTACTTCAAGTGCAACAGCATTTGGAAGGTCAGCACTGACTTACAAGTTAAATTACGCATTGAGCTTTGAAACATACAAACAAGTAAACTATTTTAGATTTGTTTCTTCATCTTAATTTTGCATCTGCTTAGTACTCCGGTGTCAAGGTTGCAGGGGCAGAGAAATGGCCCTAACTACAATTTGTTAACTTAGATGTGGCACCAAACTCATGGTGTATCATGTCAAGTATTTCATTAATTTTCCTAAACTGTGCTTTCATAAAAGGTCTGATCTGGGTTTGACATTTCTAAGAATCCAATTCTGTCACTTGTATGCAAGCTGCACAGTCACAGCTTTTCAGCTAGCCCACTCTGGCCCAGCTTTTCTGACAGCCTGTCCTTACCTGTCTCGATAGTTCCACGCAATGGATACGCTGCAGCGGAATGGCTATGATCTGGCCAAGGCTATGTCAACACTAGTGCCCCAGGGAGGGCCTGTGCTGTGCAGGGATGAGATGGAGGAGTGGTCAGCTTCAGAAGCCATGCTCTTTGAGGAAGCATTGGAGAAATACGGCAAAGACTTCAATGACATCCGACAGGACTTTGTGAGTTGAGGATGTAGATTGTATTGAACCGACCAGTCTTGGGTTCCAGTGGCTCAACTTTTTACTACCACCATCCCTATGTTACCCAAAAGCAGGAAGGTTGTGATCTCTCCCCCCCCCACACACACACACACACAAAAAATTGAGGTATAATTGTTCCCCTTTGGACAAGCAGACAGATAGTTTCTAATTTGAACTAGGAGTACATGTGCCTGGTAGTATGCAGAATGTCTCTTCACTTTTCATTTACCCCTATCCTAACACCCTTGCTGAGCACAGTTTATTCTACTCTCAGAAAGCAACACTTCCAGCTTCAAATCAAATACCCAACTCCCCTTCTCAGAATAAAGGATTGAGGGAGGGGTGTAGATGGTTCTAACCAGGATAGGCCTTTGATGTATTCAAGACCACATTAATACTGGCTGGAACAATGTATGTTCCTGAAGTCTATGTTCCTTACAGCTTCCATGGAAGTCACTGGCCAGCATTGTGCAGTTCTACTATATGTGGAAAACTACAGATCGATACATCCAGCAGGTGGGTGACCAGTTTTCTGCCTACATCTGGGGCTGGAAAAGACCTTTGCCCATTTTTTGTCCAAAGGTTACACATATATTGGGGTCATACTTGGACCTCAAAGCAGGCTAAAAAACACAACAGTTCTGTATCTTCCTTGTTTTCCCTTTCCATGCAGAAAAGATTGAAAGCAGCTGAAGCTGACAGCAAGCTGAAGCAAGTGTATATCCCCACCTAGTAAGCATCTGTCCCCACCTGTTAAAGACTAGTAGAAGAGAACACACAGAGAAAGTAGCCAGACCTTTTTAATTGTGTTGTTTTCCCTTCCTCTTGTGTCCAGTACAAAACCCAATCCAAACCAAATTGTTTCTGTGGGTAACAAGCCTGGCATGAATGGAGCTGGCTTCCAGAAGGGACTGACGTGTGAGAGCTGCCATAGTAAGTACACCTCTGGAACTGTGTGTGTCTGTCTTATATTTTTGTTATGAAAGAATCTGACCCTTTTGGTGCAAACAGGTTTAGTAGTTTTCAGTTCTGAAATTGATACAGTTTGGCAATTGGATGGCATGAACATTGGAATAAAAATCTTTCAGCCTGGCCAGAGGACTGTGGCATTCAGGTTTGGACCTACTTGAATCTGTGACATCACCTTCCTTGCCTCCCTCTCGTTCCACAGCTACCCAGTCAGCACAGTGGTATGCCTGGGGTCCACCCAACATGCAGTGCCGCCTCTGTGCTTCTTGTTGGATCTACTGGAAGAAATATGGTGGCCTGAAGACCCCAACACAACTTGAAGGAGCAGCACGCAGTGTCACGGTAACACCCTTTGATAGATAATTCCCTAGTTAGAAGCTTTCTTTTTCTCTCTTTAGTTCCTGTCTTCTCTGAGGCCTCTAAAACTTACCATGATTTCTTGTTATGCCTTGGTGGCATATTTTTAGGGATGAGGCCTTTGTTAAGAGAGTATTTCTCCTAATTTCTTCTTATCTGACCATGATAACAGCTTTGCCCATAAACAAACAGTTGGGTTTAGCTTTTACTTCTCCATCAATAGGTGGCAGTGTACTTACCCACCTTAAAAAAATGAGATTTTGCACCTTTCCTCCCTTCAATCTCTGCCTCCCTCCTTCCCATAATCATTCACATCATAAGCTACAGGGAAATCTCATTCTTCCCGTTTACAGGAGCCACACTCTAGGGGCCATATGTCTCGGCCAGAAGCCCAAAGCCTTTCGCCATATACAACTAGTGCCAACAGAGCAAAACTTCTGGCAAAGAACCGGCAAACCTTTCTGCTGCAGACCACCAAGCTAACTCGCATTGCACGCCGGATGTGCCGGGATATCCTGCAACCACGTCGAGCTGCCCGCCGTCCTTATGCACCCATCAATGCCAACGCCATCAAGGCAGAGTGTACGTGGGCTGGAAGGAAAGAACCACCTGAGTCTTGGGATTGTGGGTGGAAGGAAGGGCTGCCTATAGATTACTAGAAGCTCTGCTGGATCTCATATCGGTTACCTGCATCTTCTCTCCAGGTTCTATCCGGCTTCCCAAGGCTGCAAAGACTCCTCTCAAGATTCACCCTCTGGTGCGGCTTCCCCTGGCTACCATTGTCAAGGAGCTAGGTAAGGCTTGTTTATGCTTACCACTGGTCTAGTATTCAAACAACATTGTAGAGCTTAAGAGCATGCCGCAAGCATGGGAGTTCATTCGCCTACCCCCTTTTTGTGATTTGTTGCAATGGTCAAATTGGACAAAAACTTGTTAACATTGATTTCCAAATTGGGCAAGTTGGCCATCACAGATTATGGGAGGATGATACTGTGTACTCTTTTCCCCAACACACCAAGTCTACAGCACATTTGTAGATGGCGAGAAATGTTGCATGAAGCAGGGAAGACAGAAAAACACTAACAATTCACGGCATTCTGCCCTTCCAAAATCTTAAAACTCTTAAAAGAAAAATTATCTTTAAATGTGGAGGCAAGGTACTTGGGTATACTTGTGTTTCTCTTTGAGATCACTCATAACACAATATTCTTTGTTTTTCCAGCTGCTCAAGCCCCCTTGAAACCAAAAACCCCAAGAGGCACTAAAACGCCTATCAATAGAAACCAGTTGACCCAGAACCGAGGCTTGGCGGGAATCGTGGGCAAGCGAGCATATGAGAGTGTGAGTGTCACGGGGCTGTGGAAAAAAGATGTAAAGGACAGTGAGGTTTGGAAGCATTTCTGAACATTTGGGGAGCAAATGTGTTAGAGAGGTACAAAATTTTGAAGCTGTGTTTTGTGTATGGGAGGGGGAGACACACAAACTAGATTGGTTTCTGGAACATAGCAGTTCCAAAATTTGATGAATCTAAAAGATTAGGTTGTGATTTATTCTCAAATTGCACTGGATTCCTGTAATATTTGCTGTTACTGAGGATATTGGTTTGGTACTGCTTAAGTTTTCTTGAGTTTCTATCCCCTAGTGAGAACGAAGATGTTTCTCAAGGCACTGAGTCTTTCTGGGCTCTGCGTTCTTCAGTGGAGCAGTTAGTGGGTGGGGGAGTAGTCAACATTCCTTGAGCCAAGCACATAGGACCTTCTCCCCATTCAGGACAGGGCAAGGCTGACTTGGGAGGGTGGAAGAGGGAACCAGCAAAAGATGGACATGGCTTTGGGGAGGGGTTCCTTTCGCTGATAGCTCTGTGTGCGACCGGGTGCAGGTGGCAGGGGGCGGGCTCCCCTTCTCAGCCAACGGGCGGCCCATGACTTCCGGAATGAGGTCGAGCACTCAGCCTGCCATGAAACGTCAGAAGCTGAACCCAGCCGACGCCCCCAACCCTGTCGTTTTTGTGGCTACCAAGGACACCAGGTACTGGGGAAGGGATTTTTTAAAATGCCATTGGGGCTAGCAGAAAGGTACTGAAAAGGGGCGGTATGGCACAGGGTTGGCCTCTTGATTTCAGTCCTCCTGCCACAGATAATGGAGCCCTGGTGGTGCAGTGATTAAAAGTCAGTACTGCAGCCACTCACTCACAAACCACAAGGTTGTGAGTTCAATCCCAGCTAGAGTCTCAGGGTTGACTCAGCCTTGCTTCCTTCCGAGATCGCTAAAATGAGTACCCAGCTTGTTGGGGGCAATTAGCTTGCACATTGTAAACCGCCTAGAGACTGCTTAGGGTGGTATGAAGCGGTATATAAATGAAGCTGCTATTGCTATTGCTATAATGGAATCTGTGCCAGTAATGCATATCAGGAGTATGAAATAAAAGATAGAGTCTCCCTGCCCCCTCCCATACCACTTGCTATTGCTGCTTGGATTGCTCAGTGCAGACCTTGAACTCGCCCCATTTCCCCCATTTGTTCAACAATTCTAAGCTTAAACCAGGAGGACTTCATTGATTTGAACAGTCAGAGGCCTCAAGGGCCTTTGCAGACTGCCAGAAATAGTGCAAATTGAGTCCACTTTAATTACCCTGACTCAGTACTAGGGAATCATGGGAACTGTAGTTTATTGTGGCACCAGAGCTCTCTGACAGAGAAGGCTCAATGTCTCAGAAAAACTACAATTCCCATAATTGACTAGCACTGAGCCAGAGCAGTTAAAATGGACTCAATTTGCACTATTTCTGGCAGTCTGCAAAGGCCCAAAGTCAAGAGATAGTAATTTAGCCTGTGATTCACCAGGTAATTTTAGTGTCTGTCTCCATATATATCTATATCTATATCTATATATCTATATCTATATATATAGATATAGATATAGATATGGTTTTTATGGAATTCTGGATTTTTATTTTATTTTTTTGCAAGAACATGAGGTGGTAAAAGCTTAAAAAGCAAAATGAGCCATGTGTACACAAAGGCTATGAACCCTCTGCCAGTTGTTCGGTTGGCCTGAGTTCCCTGGGAGCAGTTGTGAGGTTGAGAAACTTTATCTCTTAAAAAAAAAAAAGATTTTAAAAAAGGCTATGCTATGATTCAGAGGAAGGACCTGACAAAACCACCTCTTTGAGTATTCCTTGTTTAAGAATCCCCTGTGACATTTGTGGCGTTGGCTTAAGTCAACAGATGAGTTAAAGGCACAGGCACACACACAAAATACTCAGAAAGCCAAGTGTGTGTAAGTAGCATTAGTTTTGGACACAATTCCTGCTCTAGAAGCAGTGAGCTACTGCTAAGAGTCCTTTTCCCCAAGACACAACTTTGTATCAACCTGTGATTGTAGGTTAAGATTTCCTTGCATCATAAACTTAAGCTGCTACAGGCTTTCTGTGGCTTTGGCACTGGAAGGAGCAAACCCAAAATTTTGTAAACCCTTCCTGATTCTGGACCATATTTAGAAATATACTCGCCCCTCCGTTTTTGCGGACATGAAGTATGCAGTCTTGGTTCTTTGAGGAGGGGCGAACCCCATTGATTAAAATGGCGCACATATCGGGCTGCGTGGCCATTCAAGCCAATGGGGCTTGAATATTGCCGAGTTTCCGTTTTTGCAGGTGGATCTGGAATGGATCCTCTGCGAAAATGGAGGGGTGAGTGTAGTCCAGATCTCTGAGGCCAGAGCTATGTGGGGAAGGGAAGGTACCTGAGAAAAGCAAGTGGCAGGAAATACTGAGGAGGGTTAAAGCCAAAGGTTATTTATGGAACCCACAAAAACAGGGTCTGGTTCTCAGGCACCAACCTGAGGATTGAGTCTTGCAGCACATTCTCCTCTTTTCTGAGGAACACACCTGGGGTTTGTCCTTTCTGTTTGTTTTTTTATTAAGTCTCTTGTCACAGTTACCCAATGTTCTGTTCCTTTTTTTCCTTCCACAGAGCACTCCGCAAGGCTCTAAGCCACTTGGAGATGCGCCGTGCTGCCCGCCGGCCCAACCTGCCACTCAAGGTGAAATCGGTGCTGCCCATCCGCCCTGTGGTAGCCCCCCTGGTGCCCGTGCCTCCAGTCCATCCTGCCAGCACCAGCGAGCCCATCATCCTGGAAGACTGAGTGTTGTTGCTTCTCTGGCAGCCCCTCTAGGATTCTTGTAGCCATTTCATCCAACACCCCTTTTTTGTGTCCAAGGCCTTTCTGGCAGAGGGGACTTCAGAGTTTCAAATTGCCAAGCATTTGCTGGGATCAGGCCAGGCAGGCAGGGACATCTCTTCTCACTCCCCCCCCCCCCCCCCCCAGATCCTAGACATCCAACATTCTTTTTATATATATTATTTTTTAAATTCCATCTTTAACATTGTTTTTCCTTCCCCTTCCCCAAAGACTTGCGCACAAAACTGCCCCCATTCCAGGGAAACACTATAAATGCAGGGTGCGCCCTCATTTGGGGGAGAGGATACTGTAGGCGTGGCACAGAATAAGCGGAACACAGAATCCCTTTCAAGGTTCCTCCCTTCAGAGCTGCCTCTACAGCTGTTTTTACTTTGTGTGTGCGTGTATGTGTGTGTATGTGTCTTTCCTTTTTTGTGTGTCCTTTTTTTAAAAAAAATTCCCTCTTGGTCCTACATACGTATTTGGGGAAGGGAGCAACTCTACTTCTCTGATAACATGGCTACCCCATGCCATTGCTTTACCCAACCTTTGACAAGCCCATTTTTGTACATGGTTTAGAGAGGAAAAGTCAGGTTTTTTAAGTCAGCCTCTGGTTCTTATAGCAACAAGAAATAAATGCTGTTTTCTTCATATCTTCCTTTTGCTCATTTTAATCTTTTACTACATGTTGGGTGGGGACTTCACTAGAAAATGGGGTTGGTTTGGCAAAATTTTTAAAAACGTTGCTTCTAATATCAATAGAATTCAGAATTCAGATAAATCTCTCTTATAATAGTAGATAGTCTGAACCAGAATTCGTTACACTTCTTTCTTTCCCTTACCTCCAGTTTCCTCCC
>CM034711.1:7431180-7444338 GCA_020142125.1 Phrynosoma platyrhinos
TATATTTATAGGATCCAGCTGGGCCACATTTACTTACTTACCTGGGAAATTCAAAGATACAGCCGTGTTAGTCTGTAGAATAGTACACAGAGAGATCTTGTAGCACCTTTGAGGCTAACCGAAAGAAAGAAGTTGGCAGCGTGAGCTTTCGTAGACTTCTGTCTACTTCCTCAGATGCATTTAGTGGAGCATCTGAGGAAGTAGACCATAGTCTCCGAAAGCTCATGCTACCAACTTTCTTTCTTTTAGTTAATCTCAAAGGTGCTACAAGATTTTTCTACATACTGGAAAATGGGAAAAGTGGGAATGGTGCAACAGGTTCCTGAATCCCTGAAGAATTGTCGCTTGTGTCCCATCGTTGCTTGGCCTCCTGTGTGTCTTGTGTGCCTTCAAGTTGTTTCTGACCTAAGGCGACCCTATCATGGGGTTTTCTTTTGCTCAGAGGGGGTTTGCTGTTGCCATTCTCTGCGGCTGAGAGAGTGTGACTTGCCCAAGGTCACCCAGCGATCCATGGCCAAGATTTGAACCCTGGTCTCCCAGTGTCCTAGTCCAATGCTCAAATTGGTTCTCTGGCCCACTGTAAAGATGATTGTATTAAAGAAGCCATCATCTAGGCTGCATCCACACTGCAGAAATAATCTGGTTTGACACAACAAATGACAATTCCCAGAATTCCACAACATTCAGCCATAGTCATTAAAGTGCTGTCAAACTGGATTTTTTTTTAATAATTATTGATTTTCAAAATTATTAAAAACAATATAGACTTTTAGACAAACAAAAACCCCTAACAAAACAAAGTTGTACAACACATGTCAAAACTATACAACACACTAACTATATAAAACTATACAATTAGATAAAATCGATAAAATCGTGGATTATTTTGATTTAAAAAAAAACTGACCTTTGCTTAAATATTTAACCATATCATAAATTCTACTGTTTATACATGTATATTTCTATACCTCTATATATTTAAATCAGTATAACTGTCTGTGAATACTTATAACTATACACATGACATTTTATTCTCAATTATCTACACATTATTATTATTTCTGAAGTGTGTTTTGGACCTTTATCTGACATGGCTGAATATTATGGAATTCCAGAGATTGTATTTTGTTGTAGCAGAGAATTCTGGCAGAGAAGGCTAAATGCCTCACAGAACTACAATTCCCACAATTCCATAGCACTCAGCCATGCCAGTTAAAGGGCAGATAAGCCTGAAACTGAGGCGAGTGCCGTGGGCGGGGCTGCGCCTCTCCCGCTCTGCACTCAAACTCCGCCCCCAAAGGGGAACAGGAAGTGTTCCTCACGGACGCGGCGCGGACGTTTTGCCTTCTGCGCATGCTCCCTGTGGAACCATAGAGACGGGAACACCAGAGCGTCTCAGGCAGCCGCTTCAGGAGGGACTTCCGGGGGAGGAAAAGTACCGAACGCCTGTGGAAAGTGTTTGAAGGAGGCCTTGGCGGGGAATGGCGGAGTCCGGGGATGTGGAGTCTCTGCCCCGAGGAGGGTTTCGCTGCCGCCTCTGCCGCGTGACGGTGGCCAATAGTGAGTCTGGGGAATAAGCCTCAGTGGCCGTGGCCATCCCTACCTACCTAACAGTTTTGTTATTGCTATGTGCCTTCAAGTCGTTTCTGACTTATGGCGCCCCTGAGGAGAACCTATCATGGGGGTTTCCTGGCAAATTTCTTCAGAACGAGCTTGCCATGGCAGTCCTCTGAGGCTGAGAGAGTGTGACTTGCCCTGAAGTGAACCTGTGATGGGGTTTTCTTGGCAAGTTTCTTCAGAGGGGGTTTGCCATTGCCTTCCCTTGAGGCTGAGAGAGTGTGACTTGCCCAAGTTGTTGTTGTGTGCCTTCAAGTCGTTTCCGACTTATGGCTACCCTGTCACAGGGTTTTCTTGGCAAACTTCCTCAGAGGTTTGTCCTTGCCATCCTCTGAGGCTGAGAGAGTGACCAGATGCTCTTAGTTCAAAGGAGGACAGGGTGCTGTGAAATGTAGGACGTTCAAGAAAAATTGAGGGCATGGCCAAATTAAAACTAAAAACTAACAACACACACACATAGAGAGGGAGGTCTTGTAGGACTTTTGAGACTAACAGAAAGAAATTGGCAGCATGAACTTTCATAGACTTCAGTCTACTTCCTCAGATGCATTTGGTGGAATGGAGGCCAGGTATAGACATATACATGCCATTGGTATGTGAGGATGACTTGACAAGGTCACCTAGTGGGTTTACATGGCTGAGCCAGGATTTTAACCCTGTTCTCCAGAGTCATAGTCCAACAATCAAACCACTGTGCTAGCCTGTGAAAAGTTTGTTTCAGGGTGGGGCCAGCAGATTTCACTCCACAATATTTTTAACCATACCACCATCCATCTTTGCAACACTATTGTTCCATATACATATTGGCGGGGGAGGATGATAATACAGTACCTCAAAAATAGTCTGGAAACCATGCAGCCCTATGAGGAGAGACTTAGAGCTGGATATGTTTAGCCTGGAGAAGAGAAGGTTAAGAGGTGATTGGATAACCCTGTTCAAACACTTGAAGGGATGTCACATTGAGGATGGAGCAAGCTTGTTTTCTGCTGCTCCAGAGAATAGAACCTGGAGTAATGGATGCAAGTTACAGGAAAAGAAAGTCCACCTAAACATTAGGAGGAACTTCCTGACAGTAAGAGCTGTTCAACAGTGGAAGATGCTGCCTTGGAGTGTAGTAGAGTCTCCTTCTTTGGAGATCTTTAAACATGGCAGAAGGGGTTGGACTAGATGACCCTTGAAGTCTCTTCCAACTCTGTGATTCTATGTACAAGTTAAAACAGACATACTGTTTAATGATGTGGGAAGAAACTTAAAGCATCAGATCAGGGGTCCATCTTGCCCTCAGATGGACCCTTGCCCTAAAGAAGTCACTATTTTCCCACATCCTTAAGCAGCAGCTTGCATCTGATTTTGTGTCCTTGTACATGAGCTGCTGTATCATACTTTTTCTCTTCAATATGTAGAAGAGGAGTCCACATGCAGTGAAATTCAGTTAACAATTTCATTTAATAATGCTTCCCTAATCCAGAATTTCATCTTCTCATAGTGCTCCAACTATGGACTTAGTTACAGAAAGGTATTAGCCATCCTGACTTTGATGAATCAGTACACAGAACTTTGATATTGTGGAAAAGGGCTTTTTTTTTTACACTGCTTCTTATCAACATAATGCAACCATAAAGATCTTGGTTTTATATTACAGAGCCCAGCCTAGATGATCACTTGCGTGGGAAAAAACACCAGCGCTTGGAAAATCTCCGTAGCATCCGCCAGACTCAAGAGCTTCGCAGTGTTTTTGTCAGTGGCTTCAGCAAAGGGACGCCAGCCTCAGAGCTAAGCGATTATTTCCAAACCTATGGGGAAGTGGTGAATGTTGTAATGGACAAGGATAAGGTGATGGTGGAAATAGTAAGACTGCTTAAAAGAAAATTAATCTTAGAACCATAGAGTTGGAAGAGACCCCCCCCCCCAAGAACCATCCAATCCAATCCACTGCCATGTAGGAACACACAATCCTAGGGTGCTGAAGTAAATGGTGTAGCCCTGTTTCTCTCAAAGTGCAGAGAAAGCAGAATAAGTATATCAAAATAATTCTCTTAATGATTTCTCAGAATGGTTTTACAGACGACAGTGCCACCAAATGTGTACTGAATATCCCTTTGAATATCTCCCTATTCCTTGTATACTCCATTTAAGCTTCATAATTTGCTTCATTCCTAGGTCCTTAGGTTTATATATAGGTTTATATATAAATTTTCTTGTATGGGACTGCATAGCACTATTTGAATGCTAATTGGTTCAAATATTCTTTCTCTTGAACTGTTTATTCTGTTTTTAATAAAGTACTCCTAGGCATTAGTCCAATTCGTTTCTGCCCTATTTCAGAATTTGCTCTGCTGAAGTCAAACAAATATAATTTGCAGCTACCTAGGATTTCTCCCATCCTCATACTGATAGTACTTTTCATATGTGGCAGATGATTGGCAAAGTAGGAAGGTAGTGGGTGACTTGATCTAAAAACTGATCTTCATTTCCTCCTATTGTACATTTGGCTACTAGGGTGTCTATGCCATTGTAGAACTGCAAAATGAAGAGATACTGAAGAAAGTTTTGGCACAAGCACAGCATAGCCTGGGAGGCCAAAAGCTGCGTGTCAAACCTCGAGAGAAGAAGGATTTCAAATACAACCCTCCCAGGAAGCAGGGTTCAGCCAGGCAGGAGCAGCTGAACCCTGAAAAGTTGGCACAAAAATTGTGCCAGGCTGATGATGTGAGTGAATTAATTAGATTTGGCCATTTTGCTAATGACCATACTAGAAAATGGGTCAAAATGTTGTCAATTACTGATATCTGAGACCTTATCATTGGTATTCTTCTTGTAGGTGGATGCACAGATGTCTTTGATGGTTCAACTCTTTGAATTTTCGGAGAATGAGCGGCGCTTACGGGACTTGGTGGTCACACTCTTCCAGGAAGTTTTCCTAGAATTTTTCCCTGGTAAGTTACTTCTCTCATTCTCTGTCCCAGTCAGTTACTTTGACTTATCTTACAACCTTTACTTTGCCATCCCCATTCCCAGGCTCTGCCATCCTCCCCTTCGGCTCCTCAGTGAACAGCTTCGATGTCTCTGGCTGTGACCTAGATTTGTTCCTGGACCTTGAAAAGGCAAAACACTTCCAGGCATCTGCCAAGGGCTCCAATGCATCACAGGTGAGGATAGGGGTGAGGGCATGTATAGCAAAGGGAACAAGGGTAGTGTTAGTACATCCTGCATACCTCACACTGTATTTGGGGTCACCATATTTTCATATCTGGAGCCAGCATGTTCTTAAGAGGTTCCATTCCTAATGTGTCTTTCCTTTCTCTTTTGTGACAAGGATGAAGCCAATCCCAAACTAGATTCACATTCAGACGATTCAATCCTGAGTGATGTGGACCTGACAACAGCCACAGTGCCTGAGGTACTAGAACTGGTTGCCACTGTGCTGCAGAAGTGTGTCCCAGGAGTCCACAATGTCCAAGCTGTGCTGAATGCCCGCCGTCCTGTTGTCAAGTTTTGCCATAAAGAATCTGGCCTGCGTGGTGACATCTCCATAAACAACAGGTATGGACATGTATGTCTGTGTCCGTTGCTTTAATGTGGGCATTCGCAACTTCTGATCCTCCAGATGTGGTTGAGTGACATGTGTTATCAACCTTAGTCACTGTTGCCAATGAGGAGGAATATTGGCTTTTGCAGCCCAACATCTGGAGGGCCATGTGTTGCCACCCATGCATTTGTGAATTCACAGTTATATTAAAGGAAAGAGACTTAATACTTGCTTTTCTCTATATGTGATGAGTGAGTAGGCTTTTTTCCCATTGCAGAAATGAAAAACACCTCAAAAAGTACAGAACAAAATTGTATTCTATTACTTAATTCTAATGTGTTTCTCCTATAACATACTCCTATTTTCTCAATATTTTTATTAATTTGTGAGGTTATTATTACTGTGTTGGCCAGTATTTAGTTGGCCAATATTTTTATGCAACAATAAGATAGAATTTCTGTCACTGAAATTAACTTTTTACCTCCAGGTGGTCATGATAGCTGGGGATGGTGACTTGGTAGTCCAGAATATTTGGTGGTGGTGGGTTATCAAGTTTGGAAAGGCTGTTGTAAAGCATCATACTCTCTCTGGTGGCTTCTACTCCTCCTATGAGAGAGACGTATTACAACTGGGATACATTTTAAAATAGAATGGAGGGGTTCAAAAGAGGTTGTAACTGTGCATTAAGAACTCACATGTCTCCCTCTGTATGTTTTTTTCCTTTGGTAGGTTGGCACTTTGCAACACACGTTTCCTGCAGCTTTGCACTGAGGTAGATGAGCGAGTGAGGCCTTTAGTCTATGTGGTGCGCTACTGGGCAAAACAGCAGATGCTGGCAGGTAAATAGAGAATGAGTGGCAAGGATCAGTAATGCTTGGGGTCTGAGGCATTGGAAGTCAAAATAGCATCCTCTAAATGCAATGTAATTGACATGGTCCCAGTGGAACTAATGGAACTTCAGAATAATATGGAGCACAAGAAGTTGCTTCAAGCCAAGAGACATCATCCTTGTGTAGCAGAAAACACTGCCTGCCACCCTTGTGGCATCATAACACATCATGCTGTGCAACTGGTTACCTATCTGGTAATGCACAAGTTTTTGGTTTCATTGCACAATGATCAGTGGGCAACAGCAGTTGTTTTCTGATTTATTCAAATGACTTTGCATAGCTGTTTGCAAGACGAGGGAGAGGGACCAGTGACACGTACGGATTCTACAATCCTGTGCCTCCTGTTTCTACTGCTAGGCACTGCTGTACTGTTTAGATATGAAATCATCATTCTGACATATTCACAAGTCATTGATCCAAGCCCATGCAAAGATGAAGGCAAAGATGAATGCAGCTTATTTTCACAATGAAAAACAGTTACACACAGACAGCAGCGGGGAAAGATGACCAAGCTGCTGGCTCCAAACAGCCTACTTCTTCTTTCCCAGGAACAGCACCCACTACCTTTTCCTTCTTGCCCTTTCCTCTTTCTTGCTGCTCCAGTTATCTCAGCATCAACAGGATTCTGGCCTTTACATCCATCTGTTATTGTATTGCCAGGCAGCTGATCTAGGGGATCAGGCAGAGAAACATATTTTCCTCCAAAAGCCTCTAGAATCCAATGGCCAACATGGCCAGTGTCTGGAATGATGGATATGGTAATCTAATGGTACAGGACTTCCTTATTCCTGACATAATAGGTAAAATCCACAGGTGGACAAACCAAAATTTCACAAAACTCAAAAAAAGTTTTGAGTTCTCCAAAGTCCTTCCGGAGGTGTGATGATGGGAAAAAAGCAGGGGTACCACCTGGTTGTGGTGAACTTTGAAGATTGGATACTTTTGGGGTGCAGCTTTGGACACAGTGAAAGATTGGAGATCCCATGGGGATGGGATCTTGGGCTGGAGGGGAGGTGGCCATGTTTGCTATGATTCTCCTTACCTTTCTACAGGGAACCCTTTTGGTGGAGGCCCCCTCCTCAATAACTATGCCCTGACACTGCTGGTGCTTTTCTTCCTGCAGACATGCAACCCACCAGTCCTGCCCACAGTTGCCCGCCTGAGGGAACTGTTAGGTAAGTGGTCAGATTGGGATACTGAACAGCTTTACTGGTTTAATCACATCCCTCACATGGTACCCTTCAGGTGTATTTAACTACAAGCCCCATCAGTCTCATGTAGCATGGGCAGAGGATGGAAGCTGAAGTCCGACACACCTGGAGGGCCCCAATTAGGTAGCCTGGCTTTGATTTTGTGTACAGTTTTTACCTAGTTCTTGTTGATGTTGTTGTTGTGTGGCTTCAAGTTGTTTTTGACTTATGGCAACCCGAAGGCAACCTTATTATGGTATTTTCTCCCTGTGAGTTAGGGAGCATGCATGGCTTTCTTTCTCCCCACTTTCTCCTCACAATCCTGTGAAATAGTGTAGCAGGGCAGGCCAGCAAGTGGGAGACCCAAATTTTCAGGTTCCACCCAACCAACCTGACTCTTCTGGACACCCTCTTCTCTTTAGGGGTCATAATTTCCTCAGTAAAGTAAAGTGCCACCACTGTTCTATATGCCCACTCAGGGAAAATCCAAACCTCTTAGACCAAACAGTTTTTAAGATTCTAAAATTCTAAGATCCAAGGGGTAAACACACCCTACTGAAGCATAGACAAACAAGCAGAAACAATACCATGTGAGCAAACAGCCAAGACTGAATTTAGTAGCAAAGCACACCCAGAATAATAGATTGAACACCAAACTGAGGAGAAGGATGTATTCACATAGAGTGAAAAAAGAGATAACTATTTATAGGACAATATCCTCTTTGAGAGGTTTGTTATAAAAGGCAAAAAATGACAAAAGGCATACAGTAATTAGAATGATATGCTTGGAAGGAGTCAATTCTAATCCAATTTGTTAAGTGAGGTATGCCTGTACAGGAATACCTGGCTACTCTGAATGAACTGAAGCCTCCAGGGCCAGATGAACTGCATCCAAGGCTACCAAAGAAATTTGAAGATGAAATATTAGCTGTCATTAATCTTTGAGATTTCTTGGAGAAAAGGAGGCCCCAGCAGACTGGAAGATGACAGATGTGTCTCCATCTTCAAAAATGGTTACAAAGTCAGCTTGACATCAGGATTCTAGAACAGAGAATTAAAACAGCCAGTCTTTGTGCATTTAGAAAGGAACGCTGTGGTTGCTATGAACCAGTATAGGTTTCTCAAAAACAAGTCATACCAGACTAATCTTATTCCTTCTTTTTTTCTTTTTCTTTTTTGTGAGAGTTATAATCTTTGTAGATGAGAGGATTACTGGGCTGAGTCAGGGGAAAAACAAGGTACAAATGTGGGGGCATTATTCCTACCCTTCACTCTCTCTTTCCCCTCCCTTCCTTCTTCCACAGATGATGGGGAGCAAACCACAGTAGATGGCTGGGACTGTAGCTTCCCCAAGGATTCAGCCAAATGGGATCCAAGCAGGAACAAAGAAAACCTTTGTGAGTCACTCTGAGGAGACTAATTTTCATATTCAAATATGGACATTTTTAACGTGACATTTATCGGACCAGGGCCTTCTCTGGTACACTGGTTTAATCACATTTATTTTCCTTCCTCTTTTGGGAAAATATGAGCCCATACGTTCAGTGTCTATGCTCAGAGAGAAAGATATTTTATTTTTATCTTATTTTTAATTTAATTTAATTTTTGAATTAGTTTAGTGGAGTATTGGTACTTGACGCAGAATTCAGCATCCTGAAAACCTGTATCTTTCTTTAACTTCTTGTACTTTTTTGGGCTGGAGCTTGGAGTGAATAATTGTAAGTAAGACTTGCATACTTAATATTTTTTATATAAATTCTTGTGGATCTTGAGTCTAAATAGACAAAAGCGCCAGGAAATGTGATGGAAGGGCAGGTAATTGTACTTGACGCAGTTGTATGAGCATGCACATGCCCTCTGCTTTGTAAAATTGCAATTCCAGCAGACTCAGTGGCTGTTGCTTTTTCTGCCTCTCATTCCAGGCTCCCTTCTAGCAAAATTCTTCCATGTCTTTGAAGACTACGATTTTTCAGGCTGTGTGATATCTCTCCAGGAAGGTCAGTTACTGCCTTTGCCCATTTTCTTATCATCTGAACCAAGTGACAAATTCAAAATTGGACCATTCAATCTTCAAGACCCCTTTGAGTTGAGTCACAATGTAGCCGCTAATGTCAACAAGAAGACGGCACAGCGATTTCAGCTATGCTGTCGCAGCGCTTCCAAGTACTGCCGGAGTTTGCAGTACCAGCGCAAGTCCACTAAAGGCAAGATCTGGGGACTGGTCCGTCTGTTTCAACCAGGCAATCTAGAGGCTGAGGCTGATGCGGCTGGAGAACTCATCATCTGCCTTCCTTTGAGACTGGCAGCACTGCCTTCACAGTCCCCTGAGCACCATGGTGGGGATTTCCACCAGCTTGAGTTTCAGAAAATCTGTGCTGGTGTAGCATTTGTCTTAAAGGACGTGCTAAAATGTAGCTGCTTGGAAACACAGCAGGGATTTGGAGAAGAATGGGCATCCAGTGACTCTAAGAGGGAAGAAGAACAGTCAGAAACAAAGAGTGAGCCATTGGCAGCGGGGTCCAAACGGTGCCTGGATGACGAGGATGAGAAAGATATCTTCTCCCCTTTTGCTAAAAGGCCACGAACTGAAGCTTTGCTCCCCACTGGGGAGAGCATGACCTGGGACTGCTCAGTCTGGCACCGTGTATGGTTGGGACGGCGACGTGTCCGTCGACAGCTTCATGCACTATACCCTGATCCCAAAGAAAAGGCCGGCTTGCTGGAACTGGAGGCAAAAGTGTCTGAGGTCATTTCCCAGCAGAAAGGGGAAGGGAGGCCTGTGGACCCTCTACTGCGATTCATAGTTTGTGCCCAACTGGACGTGGATGGCACTTCTGGCAAGCCAGACGCACACATCAGCCTGATTTTCACTCCAGCTCCTGAACAAGCTGTTGCCTTCAAAGAATTCTTCCACTTCTTGCAACACTTTTTGCCCCAGATGGTGGAGCAACACCTTGCTAGCCAGGCTGAGCCCCAGGTTCAGTAGAGGGAAGGACAGCAGCCTTCACCAGAGAGCACCGTTGTGTTTTTACGAGCAGATTTATATATCATGAGAATACAAAGAAGAGATGGTAAAGCAATGTTGTGTTTTATGTTGGTATTTACTTCAGTTATTCCTGTGTTACTTACATAAAAGTATACTACTGAAGGAGACAAGAGTGGGTAGATTTTCCTTGCCTTTTGTTGCAAATCTCTGCCCTTAAAATGACATAAATTGTCATGTATATGTTATACACCTATGGTTGCCCCCCCTGTTGATTCCTGTTGTTTAAAAATTAGAAGATAAGTTAGCTAGAAGATAATTTTGGTGGGTTTTTCGAGCTATATGGCCATGTTCTGGAAGAATTTATCCCTGATGTTTCACCTGCATTTGTGTTGGCATCTTCACAGGTTGGTGGCATGGAAGTGAGTGGGGTGTGTAAATACTGTGTGACCCTTGGTTGGGAGGAAGTGATTTACATGGTATTCTGTGTGTTGGTCTGTTGTTGAATGGCAACAAGAATTCTACTTCAGGGTAGAAAACTTACAAAATTTTCTGATGGCAAAATGAGACAAATATTCTCTGCTTGTCACTTGCATCTGGTGGACAGAGATATCTCTCTACAAATTGGTAATCTGCTACCAGTAATATCTATCAGTGCCTCTCTCCTCTATGAATTTGCCCAGTTTTGCTCAAGTTAATACATTATTGTGACAGCAGATTCTATATGGCAGCCTTCTCCAACCTGCCACAAATGTAGAAAAATGCCCATCATCCCAAGGATGGCTGAGGATGAAGGTTTTCACCCAGCACACAACTGGAGCATGCCAGGTTGGAAAATGCTGTCCTTTGGGATAACTATGTCTTACGTGAGGTAGTGTCCACCTCTTGAAAATGTAGCCATCATTGGTTATTTTCTCACATCCTAACCCTCTAACTCAGTGATTCCCAAACTTTGGTCTTCCAGGTGCTTTGGACTTCAACTCCCAGAAGCCCTACTCAGCTTGGCAAGCAGTTAAGAATTCTGTGAGCTGAAGTCCAAAACATCTGGGACCAAAGTTTGGGAAACCATTCATTCCATACCTTTCCCTGACCTATTGAACTCCACATCAGTCTGAAGAAGTGGAAGATTAAAGCAGGGGTAGGCAACCTTTCCCCTTTAAGGGCCGAGGGACTTCAGCTCCCAGAATCCCAGGAGCTATTGGCCAACATGGCTGAGGCTTCTGGGAGCTGAAGTCCCTTGGCCCTTAAAGGGGAAAGGTTGCCTACCCCTGGATTAAAGTGTCCAACCAAAACCTCGACTTGACAAAATAACTGAAAAGGTGTTACTGAAAGACTGCCTCCCCTGTTTCATAGTATTATTGTGTTTCATAATGTAATCAGAATTATCCATCTGAATCCTGTGGCTGGAGTAGCTATCAATTGCTGGCTGTAGACCATTTTTGAGCACTTGCTACGGTCAAGAAATAAAGCGAAGCAAAGCAAAGCAGCTTCATTTAAATACCGCTTCATATCGCACTATGGGATGTCTAAGCGGTTTACAACTGTAAGCTCATTGCCCCCCAACAGTTGGGTACTCATTTTAGTGACCTCATTTTAGAAGACTAAGAATAGGAAGGGCAGCTATGAAAGAACTAGACCAGATCCTAAAATGTAAATACAACTGAATACTAAAGTTAGAATTATTGGAGGGGGAGGTCCTTCATTCATGGGGTTTCCATAAGTCAAAGTTGATGGCCGTTAACAATGGCTGCATCCGCACGGCAAAAATAATCCAGTTTGACACCACTTTTTAAATGCCATAGTGCCATGCTATGGAATTCTGGGAACTGTAATTTGTTCTGGCACCAGTAATATTACGTAACAGAGAGCAGTCTGGTGTAGCGGTTTCAATGTTGGACTAGGACTCTGGATTCCAGGGTTCGAATCCTGGCCCGGCCATGGACCCAGTGGGTGACTTTGGGCAAGTCACACTCTCTCAGCCTCAGAGGATGGCCATGGCAAACGCCCTCTGAAGAAACTTGCCAAGAAAACCCAATCATTGGGTCACCATAAGTCAGAAATGTCTGGAAGAGACATGACAACAACATTGGAATATTGCTGGGGTCTTTTCTGTGAAAATGGAGCGCTGCCCTGAGAGATTTAAAATGGCCGCCTCCGACTATTTCCCTTGTTTCAGGACTTGTCTCAATTGAAAGTAGAAAGAAAGAAATCTGAGGCCATAATTAAATTATTGTTAAATAATAATAATAAACTGTCGAATTAGCCAACTGTCGAATTAAAAATACTAAACTGCTCTGAGAGCCTCTGTGGTTAAAAAGAGGAATATAAATAATATATAAAATAAATGTAAAATAATAATAGTCAACAGGAGGCAGGTAACAATCTCCAGAGAGACGACTATTATCTGAGCCTCTGAGGTACACAGTAACCGCCCTAAAGGCCAGCGCATGCGCACGAAAGCCTCGCGCTATCGGCTCCACCGGCCATCCCTGCGCGCGAGCTCTGGGCCTGCAGGAGCGGGCGCTCATTGGTCGCAGGGAGAGTTTCCCGGCATGCACGGCGGCAACTGAGTATTTAACCCTGTGGCGGGCCTGACTCGCTCTCTTTTCGGAAACCTCCGTGGGGAAGGTAGGTGGCTTTTCGCGTTTCCAATCTGGCGCCATCAGCGGCCTGGCGGGATTTCTGGGTTTGCGAGTCCAGTGGGACTTTCTCTAGTCAGTTATGCCCTCCATTTTGTGTTTGTGAGGCGGAGGAGCGGAGAGTCCTAAAGGGTTTTAGGAAGGCCTTCGTGTGCAGACAAATTGGCTCCATAGCAGCAGCAAAGGCCCTATACACACAGCCCTGTGACCAGGCGTCCTCTTTTTCCAGGACGCGTCCTACATTTCCGCCAGGAAGCATGCCCAAACGCCCTCCATTTTGAGCATGGCCAAGAAGCCCATTGAGTAACGC
>CM034711.1:7444438-7458103 GCA_020142125.1 Phrynosoma platyrhinos
GGTGCTTTGATTGTGTGTTCCTGCATGGCAGGTTGGAGTTGGTTTGGATGGCCCTTGAGGTTTCTTCCAGTTCTACTATTCTAAAAACTTATGTTACAACTTCTTTCTTGGTCTCAAAGGTGTTACAAGATCCCTTTTCATACTGAGGAGACCTGTATTAGTCTTCAGTTGAATGCCTCTTTGACTTCAAATGGAAAAACCTAAAGGGTAAAAGGGAAAGTTGGACCTGCTGTTGATCTTCATAAGTTAGTGAGAAAAGTTCTGACTTTTAACATATTATCCACTGCACCAATTAAATGACTCATTTATATTGAAGGAGAGACAAGTTTATTTCTGTTACTGAAAAGCCTACATCAGAATTCCTGAGTCTTTTGTACCAGATTGGTGGATCTTTGCAACCCAGAAGTCTGCCCATAAGTACTGTTACGGACAGAATATTTAACGTCTTTCACTGATGAATCTTTACACAGACCTGTTCTGAAAAGTTCTGTGAGGATGATTTTGTTTCTGAGAAGACTCCTTCAGATATTCTTTTTGAGGTTACTTAACTGAGCCTAGTGCAGTCTGTGACTTCCTGTTTAATTTGTTTCTCTAGATCTGAATCTGCAGGATTATGTGGTTTACTTTCCAGGTGAGATGAAACTAAACCTGAACAGCTTTAATATTTCTTCTTAGCAATGGATGCGTGTTTAATGTACTGGCATTATTAGATCAAAACAGTAGTTTTGAGGCATTTCAAGTGTTATGGCCTCTAGCTTAAATAATAATTGTTCTTTAAAGTTGCTCTTTTAAAGAAACTTTTGGTTGAACATATGTTAATTGAAGCATTTGTTTCTTAATGGTATTTCTTGCTCTGTAACCTAAAGTGGTTAAAAAGATGCAACTGACAGTGGATACTGGTGTAACAATGAACAACTGCTAAATAAATAAAAAAAAATAAGCCTCTTTAAGAGCCTTTGTGGCTGAAGAGCAGGGTATAAATTCTCTAAATAAATAAATAGTTAAAGTTACAATGTTTATAGTTAAACGATCATTGTTCAAGTAAGAGCATTGAAAAATAATTTTAAAAAATGTGAATAATTAATTTTTAAAAACCAGGAGTATTTTGTAAAAGTTTAAACTGAATGACTTTTAATGACTTGGTCACAAGTCTCTGCTTTAGTAGTTGAATGTTCAGGGCTACTAAGGGCCTTTGCAGACTGCCAGAAATAGTGCAAATTGAGGCCACTTTAACTGCCCTGGCTCGGTGCTAGGGAATCATGGGAACTGTAGTTTATTGTGGCACCAGAGCTCTCTGACAGAGAAGGCTCAATGTCTCAGAAAAAAACTACAGTTCCCATGATTCCCTAGCACTGAGCCTGGGCAATTAAACTGGACTCACTTTGCACTATTTCTGGCAGTCTGCAAAGGCCTAAGTTTAGATAGAGGAGATTGGAGATCCACAATTTTATTTTTGTTCTTGATGGTAACATAATCATAGCTAGCTTGTAGTAGCATAGAGGGAGTGCCTCTGATCACAGCTGTATGAAAGTGCTACAGAGATGAGATATCTGAACTCTCTCTTTCTGAAGCTTCAGTGGAGAAAACCTTTATCATATTCTGAGTAGCACTAGCTCTGGGCATCAGTGCAATAGGTGAGGTTATATTATTTTGCATAGCTTGTAAATATTACTTCTGTGTTGGCTACAATTCTGAATCCCCAGCCACCTTGGCAACTTGGAGATAGAATCCACAAAAGGAGTTTTCCAAACTCTGGTCTTGTACTCAAGACAGGAATTTTGGGGTCAGGAAGTGTAAACTTGCTTTGGATAATCTTAGATGAAACATATTTAATAAAAGCATTTTGCATATTTACTTCCCTTTTCTCCTCTGCTCTGGTTTACAGATCAAAAATTGTTGGCACGTGTCCTGTCTTGGCATGTGAGTAGCTGGTTTAATTATTTGATAACTTTTTACAGCAACTACTAATTCTCCCTATGTCCAATGATGTGTGTAAATAGACAAGCATATATCTGATATCTGTTGATGTCAGCTTTCTGTCTGAGGACATGGAACCATCCTTTTTTGGAAGTGTAAACATGAATGGAGACATAGCATGGTAACTTTATTTTAACTTTCTGGATTTTAGGGTATACATTCCTGACCAAGGATTGGCTTTGGTGAAGACCAACCAAGGTAGGTTTAAATAAGTTATTATCTGAAACCATCATATTACCTATAGAACATCTAATTTGAAATGATGACATATGTTGATGGACGACACTAGTCTCATGGCAAGAGTTACCAAAGCCCTGATCAAATTTCTGTTCTATAGATCAAATCTTTCCCCTTTTTTGATTGATCTCTTTATTGATCAAATTCTCTTTTAATTTCCTTCACAGGTGGGATTCCTTGGAGTCAAGAATGGTGAGGCTGGAGATTACAACTCATTTTTGTCTTCCGCTGTTATATTAAATTTGTTTGTTTTGTCAAGGGAAAAAAAGTCTGGACATACAAAAAACTTCATTGCCATACTGCTAAAATGGAAATCCTAGCCATGACACTTGTTGCATAGAATTTGTGAATGAGAATTTGTACCTTGGAACAAAAGACTTGGAAAAATCCCAAGGATTATGTGGTCCAATCCACTGCTAAAACATCCCAAACAAGTAGCCCTCTTTCTTAAAACCATTAATGCAAAGGTGAAATTACCTCTTAGCCATCTGAATCCACATGTTGGTGGTGGGTGGATCCAAGCCAGAAATAAGTGAGCCATCCCTTTTCCTTCTTCCTTCCCAGTGGGTTCTTGGGAATTGGGCCACAAGCTCTGCAGGCTTAGGGTAGCAAGGTGCCCCCAGTGCATTGATGGATTTTCAACGAGATCAGAATGAGTTGTCCTCAAGAGTATTATCTCTGTAACTCTAGATCAACTTAAGGATAGGGAGACCAATTGCTTAGTAAGTGGTTTTGGACTCAATATTCGTTGTGCATGTATTTCTAAAAGAAAGTCAAACATATCCTTATGGATTCTTGAACTGAAAGTCTTCTTTGGACTACCAAGCATGGGAATGTGTATGTGTGATAGGTTTTGCTTCTCTAAAAGTGATAAAGCACTTTCCATGCCCCACTGCATCCCACCTGCTTTGTCTCTACAGTGATGAGATCTTTACCGCCCCAGTCTGAATTCTTTTGATGGAGTGGTCCCCTCTGAGTCAATGAGCCCAGCAGGATTTTGGGTGGGGAAACAGCTTTTAAGTCTTTGACTTCCATTTCCTCTCATTTCAGGACCTAGCATTGTTTCAGAGGGCTTCTAAGTTGACTCAGAAGAACTTGACATCTTAACAGGTGAGAAGGTTTAGATTCCTCGAAGTGAGGATAAGTTAAGATGTGGGGATTTTAACTCCATATATTGTTGGACTGTAGCTTTCATGGTCCATCACCATTCGATATACTGGCTTGATTTGATAAGTGTTGCAATTCAGCCACATAAGGAGGGCCAGTGTTACTTATTCGTAGCCTAGACATCACTCTGGTCCAATGAGGAAATCCTGTTGTGTCTTACTCTCTGTCTTGGCACCAGAACCTGCAAAGGTTGAACCCACTGGTGACAGCAGAAGGAGAGGAAGAAACTCAGCTCCAGAAAGGAACTGTCTGATGGAACCAGAGTGTGATCAGCTTAATATTGGATCACCTAATTTGTATGCAGGCCACAGATTTTATCCCTACCTGACATCACTATGTAGACCTAAAAAAACCTTAGGATTGTCCATCTTTTTCTCCCCAAAATCCAATTACAAGTCATAACTAGAACCACTGTGAGAATGTGGTACATCAAGTTTTTTTAATTGTTTCAACCTGTTTTAGAAGCTGTTTACTTGACTTTGAAGGCGTCATGCAAGAGCCACCTCATCTGCTTGTACAGACATTTCCAGAGTAGAATTGTGAGTTTATCTATTTGCCTGCTTAAGCACCAACATCTTTACTGGTTCCCACTGTCATGATGATCTTGCTTTTGGAATCTCGTTCGGCTGAATCTTGCTGTTGAGAAACAAATCTGAATATTATTTGGGAGCCAGTCAAAATTATACTGGAGCAAAAATGTACGTAGGACAGGTTGAAAGTGTAGAGGTTCAGAAATGGATTGTGAACCCAGAGAGGGGGAAATAGCTTGTGATATTTGATTTCTCACTTCACAAAAAGTGAACGATAAAATGACTTTAACTAACCTGTGTTCTGCGTATTTTGGACTACAGCTCCATTGTTTATCAAATATAGGAGCTGTAGTCCAACACATAGGGAGGCACCTCTGGGGAACATTAGTTAAACGTCTGAACTGCAAGAAAGTGGAGAAGTAAAGACTAGAGCCCATTCTGGAGGAAGGCAAAGTAAAAACTATGAGGGGAGTATAAAAAAAGTAAACCTTTTTTCACATTTCCCCCCTTATCTGCTAAATGGTTTGAGAATGGCTCAGGAATTCATGACATTTGATTCTAAGTAGGTACATATAGATTATGGGTAGTGTACAAATGTAATAATGATTTTAAGAGAGACTGTTTATTTATATGTTGCCCTTTTATGGTTTTATATAAGCCATTGAAGAAGGTCTTAACTACACATAGGCCAAAAGCATGTTGGGCCTTTCAAACTATAAAACCATATTTTGAGCATCTTGAGACCTGTGTATTTCCTTGTTCTGTGGGTGTGTTTGTTATCTACCATTGAAGAAATTCAGAGGGCCTGGTAGTGCAGTTCTCTTTAGTTGGAGGAATGTCCTAACGTGGACCTTTTGTCATATATTGTCTTTGATATTTTAATGATCAAACCTTTATTCTTACAGGATGGTGAGCCTGGAATACAGTGTGTTCCTACATGATGGCTACTACCTGGTAAGTATCTAAAGGTTCTTAGATGAGTGGGTAACAGAGCACATAACACACCTACTTTCTTACATCTCTAGCTTACTAATCATGCATTAGTTAAACTTTCCTTGAATTCAAAGCTGCTCAGATCATTCTCACTTTCCCTACTTAACCTTTGCAATAATCCTGGGGTTGTAGGCTTGTGCTCAAGAGAGCATGATTGTATGAGTGCCTCAGTGGGGACTTGGAATTGGAAGAGGACCCCCCCCCCAGGGCCATCTAGTCCAACCCCATTCTGCCATGTAGGAACTCTCAAAGCACCCCCGACAGATGGCGATCCAGCTTCTGTTTAAAAACATACAAAAGAAGGAGACTCCACCACACTCTGAAGGAGTGTGTTCCACTGTCGAATAGTTCTTACTGTCAGAAAGTTCTTCCTAATGTTGAATGGATTTTTCCCCCTGTAGTTTGAATCTGTGGTTCCAGGTCCTGTTTTCTGGAGTTGCGGAAAACAAACTTGATCACTCTTCAGTATGACAGCCTTTCAAATCTTTAAATAGGACTGTCATATTACCTCTGAACCATCTCTTCTCCAGGCTTTCTTTAGGTTTACATGAAAGTCAGGTATATTTTGGGTGTTCTGGGCTATAGATTCTGTCAGTCCCAGCTAGCAATTTCTGTAACCAATCCAAAGATCCATTAACTGATATAAGCCCAACAGAAAGCCTGGTCTGGGTGGAGCTAGAAGCCTCTGGTTAGCACAAGCTGGAATTGTTGCTGCAGTTTTAATGATGAGCCTAACTAGCTCACTTTGAACTTCTAAGAAGCTATGAAAATGTTTGAACAACTGAAAAACTGCAAAGTAACTGTTGGTAGAGAGGGGCTGGATGCTATGTGTTTGTCTTTCGATAAGTAATAATTTGTGAGTTGATTGGTGTCTTGCTTTCATTTTCCCCTCTTCTCTCTTGCAGGTGACAGCTTGAAGCTAGATAGATTCAGAAGTACCTTTTAAAGCAAAGGTGAGAGGTTGCCCTCTGGCAAGAATCTAAAATGTTGTGTGGGTGAGCTATGTACTTCTTAGCTGGCTCAAGTGATGAGACATTTACCGCCCCAGTCTGATTTCTATGACTGAGTGGTTTCTCTGAGTTCAGGAACCTATGGTAATAAATCCTGGTGGGAGGTCTCAGTGCAGTTTTATTATCTATTAATTATCAGACAGAGCTTAGAAGAGTTACTTTTGTACACTACAGTTTCTAGAATTCCCTTGAAATACCAAGTTGTAGTCCAAAAGTAATAACTCCTAAGCTCTTAAACGCTAGAATGTTGGTTGGTGTGGAACTTTAGCAGGGAAGTAGTACAATCTTCATGTCCACTTTTGGGGGTTCCCATATGTGAGAAATACAGTCCTAGATTAGGTCAGATACAAAATGTTAACACTGTTGGTAAGGCTTCTGAGATTCATGTGCAAGACACTTTAGGATGCAGTTGATCTGGTCTGGAGACTTGAATTCATAAGTGTTCCTGTACTATCTTGTTCTGGGCTGAAGTCCTCATACTTCAACATTTGTTCTGTTTTGATCAGGTAGAGCCCCATTTCTCTTTTGGGTGAAGACAGGCAAAGAACATGTTGCCTGTCCACCTTAATTTTTCTGGGTGTGTCCCTACAAGTATTGGCTTTTCATTTGTATTCCTCTTTGGTGAGTTCCCCTTTTTCCTGTTTTTTATACATGCCCCTTTTAAATATCAGCTTATCTGCAAGTTTTTATACATCTTGGTTTCCTGAGACACTTCTCACTTCTGTTCCTCATTAGAATTGTTTCCAGTTGAACTTCCCTTTAAGCATTTCTGACCATGGGATCTCATCCAGTATTCTTCCAAGCTTACTGAAACAAGCTTCCTAAAAGTCTAGAATCTGACTCAGTTGCCTTCTCCCTTCCTTTCTACATTCAATTCTGGGATTAAAAGACTTTTTGTCTTATCTGATACCTTATTTATCTTCTTACATCTTTAAAAGAAGCAGAAGAGAATTAAGAAAGCTGCCTCTTGATAATGGGATCAAGGAAGATGGATGGATGACCTCTGCCTTTTTATTTTGGAGGAGGCAGGAGCAAAGCGACTGGAACCTAAATCTGGGTTTGCTACAGGAAGAGACCTGTAGGAAGAAGAAAGAAGCAAGGAAGAAGGCCCAGCTGCCTACAGGACAGGCGTTTCATCCACAAAGACTGAATTCGGCACTTAGGTGCCATATACTCCTCCATCACTGAAGCTTTGTATAAAAAGTTGAGGGGAGGAGAGGGTGAAATTCTTCATTTTCTTCTCTTCTTACTTTGACTGCTGTGCAGTTTCTTGATTTCATTTTTTAAATATTTCCTTTTGAAGCCTTGCCTTCCCAGAACTTATGCTCAAACTACAGCAAGGATACAGACTGTTTTGAGATGTTTCTGTATATGGGGAAATTGGTCACTAAATATCCAATTTTGCCACTAAGGAAAAGTTGGGTTTTCCCCATGCTGTGAAGAATCAGACTACCGATCCTTCCTTTGTCTTGGTTTTAAATTCACTTTAATTCTGTATCCTTCCTACTCTTTTATTAAAAAAAATACAAAAATCTTTCTGGGTTTTTAAAATATTGTTAAACAAAACAGCACCAGAAACTAGAGTGCTGTCAAGAGTGTTTAGTACAATTATATAGAATAGAATGACTTCTATATAGCTACAATGGGTATGGTATCAGTTAATAATTGATGGAAGTGTGGGATACCTGGTTACTAAAATCACCAAAGGACAAAAAAATCAAGACATGTCATTTTGAATCTGAATAGTCAATGCCGTTGAGAGAGTCTAAATAAAACATTTATTAATAAAAAACATTTATTAAGATGAACTAAATGCTGTTAAATTCCACCACCTGAAGTAAATGACAGATGTAAAGAGAATTAAGAAATGTTCTGATTTAATTTGTGGAGAGGGAAATTTAATAATACGGAGCCACAAGTTAAGGGACAACTTAAGGGACTATTTGCACATTTAGATTTAATTTCATACTTGGAGAAAGGAGGGACAAATTAATAGATAAATTGTAATACCTACAATGATGCAAACATCCCTTATGTGGGAACACACTGAATAGCATAAAATATTTTTTTTTTTGTCCATTTATGTTGGAAGAAAACAAGGAGTAGCTGTGTTGACCATATAGGAAAGTACACTAACATCCAGAATCCACAAAACTACTTTTATTGGGCCAGCCACAGTGCACAAAATACATCTGCAAGCTTACAAAGTTCCAGTAGCTTTTTCCATCAAACAAAAGTGACTGACACAGGCCTACTTTAAATCCCATTTTGTTGTGTGCCTTCATGTTGTTTCCAACTTATGGCATGTCGTGGGGTTTTCTTGGCAAGCTATAGAAGGAAGTTTGCCATGGCCCTTCTTTGAGGCTCAGAGTGTGTGACCTGTCCAAAATCACCCAGTGGATTCACTTGACTGAGCTGGATTTGAACCCTGGTCTCCAAAGACAGTCCAGCATTCAAACCACCATACCACATTGGCTCGCAACATAAAAGGATGATTCCTTTGAGATCATAATGTATTTGAGGACAACGTCTTGATAAAATACAGGCCTGTGACTAAAATATTTGTCCTGTATTACTTTTAACACTGAAGAAGAAGCCAGTGGAGCTTTGAAAGCTTGCAACATCCATTTTACTCTGCTTGACCCAATAAAGGTATAGCTGTCTGTGGATTTTGGATATTATTGTACTATGATGAAGTCAGTTCAGGTGGTGTTAATACAGTTAATGTTTAAAAAGTTAAAATGTCTGCCTCATTACAGTACATTCCCCCTGGCCGTGTGGCACAGTCCGCTGTGGATATTTCTTGGAAACATCTGAGAATTTTTCAATTGATTCTGGGCTCTATCCCAGCAGTTCTCTTCTAGGTAAAAGGCAAGTGTAAAATGGTCAGCCTATTGTAATATGTTTTTCGTGAAACTAGCTGCACAAAAGAGATGGGGGAGGATAAGTATTTTATAGCCCCCATGAGTGTGCTATGCAACTGAACTGCAGTTTATTTTTTGCTACATTTAGCGACGTGAATTTAGGAGAGTTTTTATAAAGCATAGGCCAGTTCATGGAGGATAAGGTTCGCTAGCCATGTGTACTATCTCTGAAGGTGGTATGTTTCTCAGTGTTGATTGTCCAACTTAAATCAAGTTGGCTTCACATGCATCTGGTTGGTTGCCATGGAACAAAATATTAGAATAAGCTGGCCCTTATCCACTTGTGCATAAGTATTAATAGTTCCGTGGTGGCTCTTCTCTCATGGATGTTGAACTGCTACTAACATACTGATAATGTGATTTTTTGTGTACTTTTCTGGTCATCACTTAAAATGTATTTTAGTCTTTAGAAAATGCGCAATCAGAATCAAGGAGTTGGGGTTTGTTATCACAACTTGTAGTGATGTCTGCCAATTTATACAGCTTTAGAAGAACTGGACAAATTAGTTGAAGGATAGCGCTTGTTAACTCATCGAGTCGACTTTGTGTGATCCTGTGAATGAGAGACCTCCAAGTTACTGCCCAGTCAGCCTGACATCAAGACCAGGAAAGATTGTAGAGCAGTTTATGAAACAGATAGCCAGTAAGCACTTAGAATGGACAGCCATGATCACTAAAAGTCAACACAGGTAATCTCTTTTTTTTGATAGCATTACAAGTTTGATAGAAGGGAATGCATCTTGATTTCACTAAGGCTTTTGATAAGGTTCCCCATTATATTCTTGGGGGGGGCAGTAAAACGTGGGCTATACAATGTTACTGCTAGGCTGGTTTCTAACTGATTGACAGACCAAACCCAAAGTGTGCTGACAAATGGCTTCTCTTCATCCTGGAGAGAAATGACTAGTGGGGTTCTGTCCTGGGCTCATTGCTATGCAACACCTTTATCAATGACTTGGAGGGCTTGCTCATACCATTTGCTTGTTCTTATTGTGAGCCTTCAAGTCGTTTCCAGCTTGAAGGCACACAACAAGACGTCCCTATGATGACTTGCCCAGTCACCCAGTGAGTTTACATGGCCAAGACGCGATTTGAACCCTGGTCTCCAGTTATCATCCAACACTCAAACCACTACACCACCCTTGCTCCATATTGGGGGCAGACTACCTAGAGGTTGGTAAGAATTTGAAACGACTAACAGATTGGAGAGCTGGGCCATAAGTAACAAAGTGAATTTTAACAGGGAGAAATGTAAGGCATCTTAGTAAACCACAATCTAAACATGAATTAGCCTCACCATATCCACAAGTTATATGCATTCCCATAGCTATTCTTAGTCTGGTTACAAAGATTCTACCTGGGCATCAGTTCACTCCATGCATCTGAGGGAGCAGGCCGAGTCCAAGAAAGCTTATGCTACAACTTATTTTGCACAATTAGTCTCAAAGATGCTACAAGATCCTTTTACATGCTATGTGTCTAAATTCTGAGTCAACTGGTGTGGCAGCTAAAAAAAGTTAATGCAATTCTAGACTGCATCAATAGGATTGTAGTGTGTAGACTGGGAAAAGTAATAGTATCTCTATTCTGCTTTGGTCAGACCTCACCTGGAAAATACTGTGTCCAGTTCTGCTTATCACAAATTAAGAAAGATGATGAGCTGGAGCACATTCGGAGGATAAAATAGTGAAAGGTCTGGAAAGCATGCCCAATGAGCAGCTTAAAGAGCTGGGTATGTTTAGCATGGGAAAATACAATTAAGAGGTGATATAGCCATGTTTAAATATTTGAAGGGATGTCATTTTTGGATTCGAGGAAATTTTCTGCTGCTCCAGGGAGCACAGAGCAGTGGATTCAAACTACAGGAAAAAAGATTCCACCTCAATCTTAGAAATAACTTCCTGATGGTAAGAGCTGTTCAACAGTGGAACACATTGCCTTGGAGTGATGGAGTTTTTCTTTGGAGGCTTTTAAACAGGCTTTTAAACATGTCACACACACACAAAAAAAAAATACAATTCCCATGATTCCCTAGCACTGAGCCAGGACAGTTAAAGTGAGTTTGCACTATTTCTGGCACTATTTCTGGAGGTTTGCACTATTTCTGGCAGTCTGTAAAGGCCCTTAAATCATCCTGTTACCAACAGCACTGCTCAAGTTTTGCAGGCTCAGCCATAGCCTCCTTGATTTAACCTTTCCAGCTGTAAATGTGGTCTTCCTTTTTTTTCTCTATTGCCTTTTAACTTGCCAAGCATTGTCACTGTATCGAATGAGAACTGCAATGCATAGAAACAGAATCAAAAGTTCCATTCTAACTAAAGTCGGCCGACAAATATGGAAAACAAAGCAGTGGCCCACAGACTGGAAGATATCAATGTACATTCCTATACGCAAAAAAAGAGACAAAGGATTGCAGTTACTATAGGACCATAGCACTAATTTCCCATGCAAGGAAAGTCATGCTTGAAATTCTGCAGCAAAGACTTGTACCATAGATAAAACAAATCCTAAGGGTGCAGCCTGGATTTAGGTAAGGAAAGGACACTAGGGATTATATTGCAAACATGATGGATAGTGGAGCACACCAGGGAGTTAAAAATAAAAATAAATTGTCATGTATAGATTATAGCAAAGCCTTTGACTGAAAGCTATGGAACACTCTTAAAAGAACAATACCTATTCAACACAGAACAACACACAGTTTACCTGGGAACCACTCCTCCCTACCTAGGGTCTCACAGTATATATACAACCAGGCTTTTCCATTTCAGTTCTCTCTGAAGATGCTAGCCACAGATGCTGGCGAAACGTCAGAAAGAAACTCTTTCAGAACATGGCCACACAGCCCGAAAAAACCCACAAAAAAACTATGGATGCCGGCCATGAAAGCCTACGACTTCACACTCTTAAAAGACATGGGAGTGCCACCACATCTTATAGTCCTGATGAGAAATCTGTACTTAGGACAAGAGGGCACTCTTAAAACAGAATACAGAGAAACAGAATGGTTTCCAATTGGCAAAGGGGTCAGGCAAGGCTGCTTACTATCACCCTATTTATTCAACCTGTATGCAGAAAACATTGTACAAAGAGTAGACTTAGACTGAGAGGCAAGAGGAGTGTAGATCAAGGGAAGGAACATTAACAACATACAGTCTGCAAATGACACCGCCACTAGCAGAAACCAACAAAGACCTGGATCAATTACTGAAGAAGGTCAAGGGGGAAAGTGGCAAGGTAGGATTAATGCTGAACATTAAGAAAACAAAAATGATAATTGTGGAAGATCTACAAGAATTCATTCTAGATAATGAGAAAATTAAAATAGTCAAAGAGTTCCCATTGACCAGAACAGAGATTGCAATCAAGAAATTAGAAGAAGATTAGGAATGGGAAAGGCAGCTGTGAAAAAGCTGGCCAAGATCCTAAACTAAAAATATAACTGAACACTAAAGTAAGGATCATCTAAGCTACTGTATTCCCTGTCACCATGTACAAGTGTGAAAGCTGGACAGTGAAGAAAGCCAGTAGAAAGAACATATTTGTGCCAGGACTGGAAGTTGTCCTTTCGTTATCAGTTACTGGGTAACACAAGGGGAGAGAGTGTATTACAGCAGTTAGATGGTGAGCTTGCCATAAGTATCTAGTGGACTGCTGAAGAAAATGCTGGGTTGCATAGGTCTGATGAATTGTTGGTCTCAGCCAGAAGGTTCCTTCAAAGAATTTTGTGAGTGTGTCATGAATACTCACTATTGAAAGGAAATGGAAAGTCTAAAGAGAAATAATCTAGAATCAAAAATATGATATACCACACTGGAACATTACATGTTATAGATTGTCTAAGAAATCATCAAGTAGTGCCTGGAGTACACAACCAAGCACACAGCTCTACCCATTCCCCTGAAGAGCTTTCTTTCTGGTCCCTTTGTATTCCCATTTCCAGTTGTCTTAATCCATAGCCTACCACTGGCTTTTCTATTCAGTGGTACTATCCTTATCCTGTGTGTAATGAGAAAATTCTACTTTAACACAACTAGAGGTGGGTAATGTGTCTGGTGAGGTGAGAGCAAGAACACACGGCAATAGCCTCTCACATGCTGTCAACATACTCAGGTTGCATATTAGCACACCCTTCTCTCTCTTGCTCTGTGAATGTGCCTTTAAGTCATCTGTTGAACTATGGCAGCCCCATTAATTTCATAGGGTTTTCTTAGGCAAAGAATCCTCAGAGGTGGTTCTGCTAGTTCTATCTTCTGAAATATAGCCTACAGCACCCAGTATTTGTTGGCAGTCTCTCATCCAAGGGCTAACTTGAGCTGACCCTGCTTAGCTTCCAAGGTCCAACTGAATCTGGGACATTTAGAGTATTTAGATAAGAAAATTAACACCTGCCTGTAGGTATTCTCTAGGTATCAATTGCTTAAACTCCTCTCCCCTATTTGCAATCACTCACAGAAAACCCATAGAAACACTCCCTTTTTGTGGGGAGGGGGCTGTAATTATTTAGAATTGGTCAATGTGGACGCAGTGGCTCAAGTGGTTAAGACACTGACTGTTCATAGAATCATAGAGTTGGAAGAGACCATAAGGGCCATCCAGTCCAATCCCCTGTCATGCAAGAACTCAAAATCAAAGCATCCCCATCCAGCCTCTGTTTAAAGACCTCCAAAGAAGGAGACTCCATCCTCCTCCGAGGGAGTGTGTTCCATTGTCAAACAGCTCTCACTGTCAGGAAGTGCCTCCTAATGTTGATTGCAAGATGGGCAGGTTGGCACTTTGAGGCCCAGGTGCCTCATGATGGGGTGAGCTCCCATCACTAGTCCCAGC
>CM034711.1:7481240-7496978 GCA_020142125.1 Phrynosoma platyrhinos
TTCCTCCTGGATAGAAGGTGGAAATGGAGGACGTGTCCTGGAAAAGGAGGACGTCCAGGGTGAAAACAGGTGTCCTACCCTCAAAGGAGGAGATCAGAAGAAAATTGAGGGCAGGAACACATAAAAAGCTCAAACCACTCCTAGAAATATCAATCTGTGGTTCTTAGGCCCAAAACACACGGCAGAAATAATCTAGTTTGAGACCGCTTTAACTGTCCTGGCTCAGCGCTAGGGAATCCTGGGAATTGTAGTTTATTGTGGCACCAGAGTGCTCTCTCTGACCAAAAGGGCTAAACGTCTCACAAAACTACACTTCCCAGAATTCCCTAGCATTAAGCCATGGCAGTTAAAGTGGTGTCAACCCGGATTATTTGTGCAGTGTGGGTGCAGCCTCTCTCTTTCCTTGTTCTTTTCAGGGGGCTCTGTGTGGGGCTCCTGTTGTGTCCAGAAAGTGTAGCTAGTCCAAAGAGATGTGGCAAGATTGCTAAATGGGGCTGGCTACAACTCCCCTGACCAGGCTGACCATATTTCCTCCTTTTCCAGGACATGTCCTACATTTCAACCTTCTGTCCAGGAGGAATCTCAAAATGTCCTCCATGTTGAGCATGCCTGAGAAGCATAAATTTATATTTATATGAGTGTTTTTAGCTTTTATTTTGTAACGTCTTATATTTTTCTTGGAGGTCTTACATTTCGCGGTGCCTTGTCCTCCTTTGTGGTGAGGACAGCTGGTTACCCTACTCCTGTTGCAACAGCTCCATTTGTTTCTCAGCACAATTTAAAGTTTAAAGGATTGTGTCACTTAGGTCCAGGTTATCTGAAGAACCACATGAAGAAGCCAGTGTGACTTCGAAAGCTTGCAACAGGTAGTTGTGCATTTTGGTTGGCCCAATAAAGGTATCATTGTTTGGATACTTTTGGGTTTGCTTTATGGCCAACACGGCTACGCCTAGATGTTTTATTAAAACTATAGTTGGCCCTCCACATTTGCGACTTTGCGATTTTGATTAATATGTTCTGTCTTGGAATTGCTAAGTGATGAAGAAGCCAGCGTGACTTCGAAAGCTTGCAACAGGCAGTTGTGCATCTTGGTTGGCCCAATAAAGGTATCATTGTTTGGATGTTTTTTGGATTTGAAGTTTTAATAGGGTGTCTCACCCAACCTTCCCTTGAGCCCTGGGATTCTTTGAGAGATTGTGATTGGATATAAATAAATATAATGGATGAGGGCAACCAGATTGAAACTGAAGAGAACCTGCAGATTTTCTGAAGTGCTTCTGGTTCACTTGGCTGTCTGTAGAGCTGGATCAGGTCTGATTTGGCCTGATCCAATTGTCCAGGCAGCAAATGTGGCACCTAGACTGAGGTCAAAGGTTTACTGAGGTCAGAATGGAGCACTCATGTGATCAATGAGGAGGAGGTAGAGCAACCCCATCATTGACCCATAGTGGGGTGCCCTGTCCAGACCTTAGCTCAGGGGTAGGCAACCTTTCCCCTTTAAGGGCTGAGGGACTTCAGCTCCCAGAAGCCTCAGCCATGTTGGCCAATAGTCCCATGTTGGCCAATAGCTCCTAGGATTCTGGGAGCTGAAGTCCCTTGGCCCTTAAAGGTTGCCTACCCCTGCTTAGCTGAAGCAATGGCTGGGCTTTTATAGGGAGCTGGTTGGCCAACCAGTGGGGCTGATGTAATAATAATAAATAATAATAAAATTTATTTTTATCCCACCCCTCTGTGGACGCAACCGCATGTTTTGTTGGCTTGGCTGGATGATAGTAGTAGTAGTAATAGTAATAGTAATAATAATAATAATAATAATAATAATTTGTTTGTTTATTTATTTATTTATATCCTGCCCCTCTGCATGTCACACCAAATTCACCCCAGTACATGGTCAGTACATCATGGTCAATTGAGGAGCTACATTTGCTATCTGGACAACTGGGTTGGGCCAAATTGGACCTGATACAATTGTCTAGATAGCCAAGAGAGCCAGAGAACTCTTAAAATGGATTAATGGCTTAAAACAGTGATTTTGCTGTGGATGTGTCTGTACATCATCAGGAGAGATTGTACCATAAACTGGGGTGCATCCATTGTATATCCTTAGTGTAACAAGCCCAGGATCACTAGAGTTCTCTTTGTTAGTTGGAGAGGTGTATGGGGACGGTAGGTTGGTTCTGAAGGCATATGATGTTGTAATCTTTCAGAAGCTAAATAGTTTCTGTTTTTGGGGAAGAAAGTTTAACAGCTCCTCTGTCCACATCTTGAATTTCATGAAAGTGGGTGGTGGAAATCATTAACTGGTTTTGACCAAATGCTTAGTTTCTCAGATTGATTTGAGATACAATAACCTCATGCAGAGGTCTTTATAGCATACAGTCAGTACATGTAGTACTCTGTAAAGTAACATGAGCTAAAAGACCAGCTCCAACTGTTAGGGACTTGGAATAGAACTTTCCAGATCTCCAGTCTAGGAGATATTTGTAGGGATGAATGGGTTTATCTAACAGTAACTTAGAGTGAAAAGTTTCTTCCACTGCAGGGATGGATGCAACAAAAATAATGACCATGGAGGATCTACATAAATTCAATCTAGACAATTAGGAAATTTGAAATCGTTAAAAAAAATTCTCATTCCTTGGATCAAACATTGTTCAGAGCAGAGACTGCAGTCAAGAAATCAGAAGAAGACTAGGAATGGGAAGAGCAGCTGTGAAAGAATTAGAAAAGATGCTAAATAGCAAAGATATACAACAGAGCACTAAAGTTAGAATTGTCCAGTCCATTGTATTCCTCATCACTGTGTACAGATGTGAGAGCTGGACAGTGAAGAAGGTGGATAAAAAAAAAAATTGGTTCATTTGCGTTGTGGTAAAATGCCTTGGACAGCCAAAAAAGACAATGGGTCCTAGAACAGATCAAGCCTGAAATCTCCCTGGAAGCCAAGATGATAAAATTGAGGCTGTTGTACTTTGGCCATATCATGAGAATGACTTATTGGAAAAGACAATAATGCTAGGAAAGGTGGAGGACATTAGGATAAGAGGGGGACCACATGTTAGACGTATGGACTCAATTAGGGAGGTCACAGGTTTGAATTTACAGGACCTAAGCAAATCAGTGGAGGACAAAGAAGTCTTGAAGATGTCTCATCCGCAGGGTTGAGCCATGGTCGACTTGAAGGCAGTTAACAATAACAACAGACCAAGATGAGTTTCCAAACTCTGGATCTAGGAATAATATTTGGATCCAGAAGGAAAGCAGTGAAACATAGGAGTATCTTTGGTTTATGCTGATCATTGAGGAGAGTAGACTGGTTTGGGGGCAATGGGCTTGACTTAGGGGATCAAGTACCTTTTAAGCTTGATTTTATCATGTTTCTGTGATCTCAGCTGATAGGTTGCTTTAGAGCATCCCAAATTCCATCAACTAGAGCCTGGTGCAAAAAATACACACTTGGACGTGAAAGAATTCTGAGCCTAGTAATTTTATTTTGAGTAAATAGTGCTCTTTTGCACAAACTTGTGTTCCTACTTGCCCTAAGTTTCCTTTGTAGCAGGAGCATATGGGGGCCAAAGGGGTCATTTTATTACAGCTGTTAATTTTTGAAAAATAGCATCAGAAAACTTTGTTGATTTACTGCAAGTCACACCCACAATAGGTCCCTTGCCCATTCTGGGCTAGATGAAGGCAGGGAACTGATCTATGATGGTTGTAGCAGGATAGTGGTGGTATTATCTGGGTTCTGCCTCAACCAGCACAGTGTCTTCGGGCAACACTACTGTGTTTGTGTATTGCATTTACATCCCACCTTTCCCTGATGAATTTAAGGGAGCATAATAGATTTCTCATCTCCCCATTTTATCTTTGCAACACTCCTATAAAGTGGATCAGGTTGATGAAGAGTAAGATGGTCTTTTTAGAGTCCATAATGGAAAGGGTTATTTAATTTATTGCTGGCAAAGGTCTAGCTCTTCAGATATTGTTGGCCTACAATTTGCATCATCCCTCACCACTGGCTATGCTGGCTAGAGCTAATAGGAATTACTATGCAGCAACAACCAGTGGGCCTCATATATTCCTTGTCACTGATTTAAGTGTTTTGTGCAGCGGAAAGCTTTCCTGGAGTCTTACATTTCTACTGTTGCATGCTGATAGCTCTCTTTCTTTTCTCCTCTAAGCACCAGGTTATGAGCCTCCATGTATACGAGGAGACGCCACGGCTCTAGAAACACCGAGCAAGGCGTTTACCTGGGACCTTCCCAGACACAAGTTCTGCCACCATTTGTAGCCTCTGTTAATACTGCCACAACCCCAGTTGTACCATCCCCACCCCAGTGGGACACCATGTCATGTCAAGATCGCACCCAGGAGTTCCTCTCCGCCTGCAAATCTTTGCAAAGCAGACAGGTGAGTTGTCCTTCGTGGGATGCAACTGGTATTGTCTGATCTAACTTTAGGACCAGTGTAGGACTTCTCCTTGGGCTTGGCAGGGCTGTTGTAAATCATGGCACGTAAGTGATGCATGTGGGTGTGCTGTAAGCCATTGATACTGAGAATGGTGGTCTATAGACCACTGCTGGTCTGCAAGCCATCAAATACCAATCCATGGCAAGTTTCTAAGAGAGAAACAATTGTAGCCAAGCGGAATTTGATGCGGAGGAATGCCAATCTCTGATATCAAATAGGCTGCAATATAAGTTAAGGCAGTGCTTCTCAGAGTATCACAACAGTGCTTTTGGATTAAATAAGATGTGCCATTATGCAGTGTGTGTGTAGTAACAGCAATAGTTACGGAGAATGGGCAAGAAAGGATGGTGGGTAGGGTGATAAGACCTTACCCTGGTCTTATTGGCCCACTCCAGTATTTATGGCTTTTCTTTTTCTGTTAGCTATGGTCTGCATCTAACCCAGCAGCAATTGTCTTTATATATCTTTTCATTTCAGAATGGCCTTCAGCTCAACAAACCAGTGCTGAGTGCTGTACGTCAAAGAAGTGAATTCACTGTTATGGCCAAGTAAGTCAAAATTAGTTTGTTTCCTTCACAAGGACCATTCCAGCAAAGGAAACTTTAAAGGACAGGGCACTGTAGGAGAGCTGAAGTGGCCTCTGTTTTTTACTTGTCTCCTGCCTGAAACAAAGGCTTACAGCTGGCAAGGTTTCCCACTCCTCATGGTGAGATGATAAATGCCTAGAGCAGACAGCTGGCAAAAGACATGAGAACAGAAGAACTCTAGAACAGCTTCCCCAGATGTTTTGGCTATGGCTCCAGATACTCTGAGTGCAGTATAGCCATGAAAGCCTTCGACTTCACAATCATGGATTATTGATGTTATAGCTGAAAATATCTGGGGATGTTAGGTTGGAGAAGGCTGGTTTTATTGCTGCGTGGGAAATCATTGGCCTTTCATATGCATTGGACTTTCACTCCCAGAATCTCTGGCTGTCATGACCAAAGGTAAGGAATTGTAGTCCAAAACATATGGAGCAACAGAGGTTTTCCAGCCTTATCCAGAGACTTTAGTTAGGAAATAAGTTTTGTTGAGAAAGGACATGCAGCAGATAATAGAACTGCATAAAATGGTGTACAGTTAGTTCTCTGATATGATGCATTTTCCAAGACCATGATTCTAATTCTTATGCCCTGGTCTGGTGTAGCCCTTCAGATTCCTCTTTCCATTGCTTAACAAAAGCAAATGCATTTTCAGATTTACTGGATTCTTACAATTTGACATCCAGAGTTCCAGTAATAATAAACAAACAAACAAATAAATGTCATAAGACAGGTAGTAAGTAGTATTTTCTTTTTATTGTGTTTGATTTGCCTAATCCTTGTGATTCGCAGGCGCATTGGGAAGGACCTCAGTAACACATTTGCCAAGCTAGAGAAGCTAACAATCTGTGAGTATTTGGAACATGGATGAGGCAGACAACAATGGGAAGAGGCACTAAACGTATGTGATTATGGCATGTTTAATGCCATTTGATGTCAGTGAAAAGCTGGAGAGATGTTGGGGCAGGGTAATTAATAGAACTAGTTGCTGTCTGTGGATACTGTGTATAAGGTGTGTGTGGCAGAGGACTGAAAAAAGGCCATGGTTGAGAGCAAACTTTCCCTGATGCCTTAGCAGTTCTTGAAAGCCGCTGCTTCTCAGATTGCTGCCTACCAAATGGGGTGGACTATAGCTCCCATCAGGGAAAGCTGCTATAGTGATGTTTCATGTTGGCAAGGAAGCCAATGCTGTTTTAAAATGAGCAGTGTTCCAGCTGCTGTTCAGGATCTTTTTTTTAAAAGCACAAATGCCATTTCTTGGAGCATTTCGAGTCCTAATACGAAAATTGGTAGTGAAAAGAGAAAGTAAGGTTTGGAGCACATAGGAAAGAACATTAAAGGAGGATTAATGGCTAACACTCTGACTTTTTACATCTTCAGTGGCCAAGCGGAAATCACTATTTGATGACAAGGCAGTGGAGATAGAGGAGCTAACCTATATTGTGAAGCAGGTAAGAGACTCCTTCTGAGGAGGTGAGCAAGGTGGCAATAATGGAGTAATCTATATTTTGTCCTTTCTTTGCTCACTTTCCCCTTCTCCCCCTGCTGTATTGAAAAACTAAGATGTGAATTGGGAAATTAGCAAGTGGAGGTGGGAAGCTGCCATAGGGGAGTAAGTCATTTGTTTCCTCCACGTCGCCTTCCACTTCAGTATGTCAAGGTTTCTAGTTTCTCTGTCTAGCATCTTTTAGTATCCTGTGTTCCTCCTCAAACAGTTTCTTTCTCCCAACAGGATATCAACAGCCTGAACAAACAAATCGCACAACTACAGGAGTTTGTCAAGGCCAAAGGCAGCCAGAGCGGGAGACATGTACAAACACACTCAAACACTGTGGTCGTATCGCTGCAGGTCAGGCCTGGGCTGGTGTTTTGAAAACTAGTAACTTGAAAGTGTGAGCTTGACAGAGAAGGCACAAGGTTTATTACAGAAATGTGCATAAGTTATGCAACTTGCAGAATTCAACTGCTACCTATGCAGAATTCTCATAAACTGGCTTAAAATTTCTATAATCCCTTATTGTTCATGATGGGGCAGGGGGGGCTGAAAGATAAGACATCTGCAAGACCAAAGGTTACCCAGATGGTTCACTAGGAGCTGATGGAGTAGTGATAGTGTGAGAAGGCTAAGCTGTGTTCTCTGACACAATGACAGAAGAGTCTGACTTCCTTACTATTTTTTCTTCCCTGCTACTCTGTTTTCTTTTTCCAGTCCAAGCTAGCCTCCATGTCCAATGACTTCAAGTCTGTTTTGGAGGTGCGAACAGAGGTAAGTCACTCCTAATCCATTTCTCTCAAACTTTGATCTAGAGAGCTTGTAAGAGCATACTAGATTTAGCTCCCTGGGGATATCACTGAGGCAGCTCTTGGCATCAACCTATACTGAAGACAAAGCATAAGGAGTTTGGCAAATTGTGCACCTTCTATTCTTTTGCTAATTATGTTTTTCTGATTTGGAAAAGAGTAAGCCAATACACATGCCTTTCAGCTAAACAGAAACACAACATAAACTTCTTATGAGAAGAGTCAGAATCTTTGGTAAAGTTAGATCTCTGATGATCATACTGCTAAAGACGTAAAGATAAGCTAATGATATTCATTGATGTACAATTACTTTGGGATAGTAAAACTAGGCTAACTCATGCATATTTTCACAAGAAGCTGAGCCTTGTAGGCAGTTGCCTCTATAAGGAAGCATCTCTATTGCACACTGAACACAAAGGTTGGGGACTATAGCTTCTGGAAGTCACTGGCCATCCCGATAGGGATTCTTGGAACTATAGTTCAAAGAAGTAACTTTTCCAAGCTCTGTTTGAACATGAAAGCCATAGTGGAGCAAATTCATCCAGAAATCTGTTCACATGGTGGACACAGTAGTACCCACCCATATGAAGTACCTACAATTCATATTCAGAAGCAATGAAAACACCTGATGAGTTGCCTGCCTGCCTTCTCAAGGTGGCTTGTCTTGCCTATTCTCTGCTTTCTTCCTTAGAACCTTAAGCAGCAGAAGACTCGTCGAGAACAATTTTCCCGTGTGCCAGTTTCTGCCATGCCCCTCTCTGCAAGTAACATAAGTGAGTCAGTGCATGGAGCCCTGTAATCCCTCACACAATTGGGAAATGTTACATTTTGGGGGAGATGGGAAGGGCCAAACTCTTTTCCTCTACTGGAACTTTGTAAGATAGAATCTGTCTACAGGCTTTGACATCACTGGTTGATTCCACAGGCGGCTCCGCTATGCTCCAGGATGAACCACGGCATTCGGGAGATGTGGCTATTGACATGGACAACCGGACCAGCCAGCAGTTGCAACTCATCAATGAACAGGTATCTTGGGGTGGTGAATCACAGGTATTTATACTGGAAACAAGGGGGAACAGAATGATAGGAGATTGTCTGGTTTTCTTTTAGGGGTTTATTTTTATCTGTATTGCATGGGCTTAGAGTGGGTTAGTGCCGCGCTTTCCCAAATGCAGACATCTCTTTTTTTCTAAAGTTTGAGCCTGTTGTAATTAAATAATTTGGAAGATAAAGGAGAACAAGTGAATAAAAGGACACTTTTGATAGACACATCTGAGACAAAGCAGTTTAATTGACTGCCTATCAGTATTGATATATTTATGCTAATATTTATTTTTAAAAACATTTAAAATACTATGGCCTACAGGCAGACATTCATCAACAGGCAAAACCAGAGATGAAGTCTCAAAATGCCAAAAAGCAAACCTTTAATTTAGACAAACTGAACACATTTTGATCCAGAATACACTTTGCAGTCCTCTTTGGGAGCTTCAAAATAAAATGAAAAACAGGAAGAATTAACTATATATATCTCATGAAAGAAAGAATATAGAATACAAATTGCTGTTAGGAGACCAAAGTATGCTGTTTTTTGTTTTGTTTTTACTCTAGCGACCTCTGTATACTTTTTATTGTGTGTATAGAGGCCTTAGGGTAATTCGTTTTTAATCTATATTCTGTATAATTTATCATATACTGTATGATTATTTTATATAATTTGTAGTCTTGAGGATGTCATACTAAGAAGATGCTGGGCCAAAATATGGCCTGTTAATTTCAAATTAAACTGTTTGCTTTTTGGCATGATGTGGTCTTTGCTTTTATTTACATCCTACTATGCTGGATCCTCTGTACTGCCTGGTTTGTTATCTTTTCAAAGGACAGCAGATAAGGGAGGAGGCTGTGTCTAAAGTTTGTACATTATGAAGATGTTTGATGCTTCTTTGGAAACTAAGAAGGATCTTAAGCGTGACTTGGGCAAAGGAGATGGGGGGGATTGTGAAATTCCCCCACTTGCAACTATGCTCATATTCCCTTTTTCTTTTTGCAGGATTCATATATCCAGAGTCGGGCAGATACCATGCAGAACATTGAATCTACTATTGTAGAGTTGGGGTCCATATTCCAGCAGCTGGCACACATGGTCAAAGAGCAGGAGGAGACCATCCAGAGGTACAGGCATAAGGGCCAATGGAGAAATGTTCTCATTGTTGTCTAAATGCAGAAGTTTTGTTGCATTGTGATAGGTGTTTCAGAGAATGCTTTTGATGGACATACAGTGGGCCCTTGGTATCTACTGGGGTTTGGTTCCAGGAACCCTCCCCATTCCCATGGATACCAAAATTTGTGAATTGTCAAGTCCTCTTGTATACAATGGTGTAGTAAAATGGTCTCCCTTATATAAAATGGCAAGATCAAGGTTTGCTTTTGGGGGGGTGGTAGTGGAAATTGGAACATTTTCTCCAACTCTCTTTTCCTGCAAACATGGTTTTCCTTTTATATATGAATTTCTTCGATGTGAACAACACTAGAGTTAAGTGCAGCTGGTTGTATGAAAATAACTGGATGTTCAACTTTTCACTGCTAGGAAAAGAAACATTACCTACCTCACCTGTGATAAGCTTATTTCCAGCAGTTAAAGACAAACATTCTCTCCATCCAGCAGAGAGGTTCTTTGGTCACTGCTGGTCTTGGTTCAACATGGGAATGTACTTTTCTTCTAGTGCTATGCCTTTCCTTGTTCTTATTTCCTTTGCCTTTTTGAGTTCATGTTTTTTTGTGGTGATGGTGGTGGTGGTTTTTAAATTGCGCTTTAGCTGTTAATTTGATTGACCTTACCAGGGACTGTTCTCACTAGAGAGTGCTTTTCAAAGGTCTGTACCATTCCTGCCTATCCAGGCAAGAAGTAAGCCATCTCAGGATGTTCATTTTCCCTACAGGAATTGATTATCACAGGTAAAAATGTTTCTATCTCCCCCCGCCCCATGTGACAGCTATACCAGAAAATATCCACTGCAAACTGAAGTGTGTATTTGGTTATGTGAAAAATTCCTGCAGGTTTTCTTATGCTGAGGAAAACACTACTTCTGTGTGCTTCATCAGTTCTCCTTTTTTCCCACCCCACAGAATTGACGCCAATGTGGAAGACACTCAGCTTAATGTTGAGGGTGCACACACAGAGATTCTGAAGTACTTCCAGTCTGTCTCCTCCAACCGGTGGCTGATGGTGAAGATCTTTCTTATCCTTATTGTTTTCTTCATCATCTTTGTAGTGTTCCTGGCCTGACAGCAGAGGTGGCTCAAATTTCCATCCCCATCCCCACTCCTCAGAGCTGTGTTGGACACTGGACTCTCCTGTTCTCTGTTATGGCCAGCACATCACCCACATAGGGCCTGGCACAAAAGGGACCCATTCTTGCCCATTGTGACCTTTGCTGTGGCTGCTGGCGTGGAGTGGGTCCACCCTGACTGGAGTGCAATATCATTTGGGACTACGCTGTGAAGAGTTTTGCTCCCACCCACCCCTCCATCCCAAATGAGACATGATCCAATGGGTGTGTGTAGTGGGACCAGGATCTGGCAACTCTTTCCTTAACCTATATAATTGGCCTCACTTTGAGACTTAAAAAAGTGTGAACACAACGTCTATCCCACTTCTTTTTTAAACAAAAAAATATTAATACGCTAGTCTCTAGCACCTAACATTCTTCCTATATGGCATGGAGGGAACTGAATCTCTTGGGCTTATGAGGCTGTAGTAGCCTGTGCCTTTTGCTCTATCCAGAGGGCTATGCAATTTTTTCTTTCTCCCTTCTCCTGCTAGCCCATCCCACAGTGGAATATTTAAATCTTTTTCTTGATGCCCTAGTGGGAATTCCTCTATCCCTCTGATCACACACGTTTGGCTTTTTCAGTCCTGAAGCAGTAGATCTCTTGAACAGAGAAGCAAGGTATAGTGCTCTTCACACCCTTTAATAGCTCACTCTTGCCCCTGTTTATAGCTAAAAGTAAAATTCTTGCCATAGTAGATATTCTGGCTAAGAATTTCTTCTTTAAGTAACAAAGCCCATGAAGGGTACACAAGGCAAGTCTCTGTTGTCCTTGCCATCCTTCCTGATGCTTGGGCATTTCAGCAGTGTTCTGGCTCTGTAAAGGCACCCCATATGTTCCTATCCAAAGCAGATTCACACCCCCCCCCCCATTGCTTCATCTAGGTCTGAAGTACATTAGATTCAGAAAGGTCTCTCCCTCCCAGAGAAGAAGGGAAAGTGTTTCTCAAATCACCCTGACAATATTTACACTAACTGATATCAGTACAACTGTGAAACATTAATCCCCCACCCCAGCCATTAAATAGCCTATGCTTAAGGAGACATCATCTCCTCTGGTTTGGTTATGGTGGCTGAATTACAAAATCTCTCCCTAACTGAGGTCACTCCCAGCCTTATTTTCTATGTGGTGGGATTCTGAACCCTCAGCTGCAATGGCCTTAACATTCCATTGTTATGTTCTACTCCCTAAGAGCATGCTCTTTCAGAGGAACTGGCATGGGGTGAGGGGGGGAGATAATCCAGCTATTGTGGATGGTGAGTGGGGTGTTATTGATTCCATGATCTGGAAGAGAGCAGCACTGGTTTATTGCCTGTGCTTTAAAATCTATTAAAATAAGCTTTACTTTAACAAAATAATCAAAGTCTTCTGCTAATTCTTTCTCCTGTATATCAGCCTGGAATGAACCTGTTATAGCAGGGGTGGGGAACTTGTGGCATTCCATATGTTGCTTGACACTGGTTCTGGTCAGTCCTAGTCAGGGTGGCCTAGTCCAACAATATCTGGAAGGTTCCATGCTCCCCACTTACCAGCCAAGATGCTCCTCAAAAGAGGCTACATCTGACATTTACATAAAGATGCACTATGAGTGAAAGTGTGTAGGGAAACCTCTTCTGGCACTCTGCCTTTGATAATGCAATCCATGCTTTTCCTTAGAGGAATGTAGCAGAAGCAGCTGTATCTGGCAGGCTAGGATGAGACTAAGGACCATACCCAGAAGTTATGCTTCAACTGAGATGTTGAGCATTCTGATCTGTAAAAAAGAAAAACTAAGGGCCTTTGCAGACTGCCAGAAATAGTGCAAATTGAGTCCACTTTAAAGGTTAGGGTTAGTGCTAGGGAATCATGTTTTTTTTTTCCTGAGACGAGCCTTGTCTGTCAGAGAGCTCTGGTGCCACAATAATACAGTTCCCATGATTCCCTAACCCTTAAAGTGGACTCCATTTGCACTATTTCTAGCAGTCTGCAAAGGCCCTTTGTTAGGCAAAAAGTCTAGCTAATGTGGTACTGAATATTCTACTTGGCAATGGCTTCAAGTATTAGTTAAAAGCAAAGAGGCTTTGTTAACTGAGCCATGCCTGTATTTGGAGTATGGATCTTCTTTTATCCAATATCTATATGTAGTGGACTGTCATTCTTGTTATATATTTAAGGGTAGCTATGTTGGCCATATAACAAAGTATGATAATATCCGAAGTCCAGTACTCATCTTGTTGGGGGCAATTGACTTACCGCTTAGGGAGTGCTAGTTCGGTATAGAAATGTACTTGCTGTTGCTAAAATCCACAAAATAGTGATACCTTTATTTGGCCAACCTAAATGTATTTTATGCATTTTGGTTGGTCGAAGAAGTATCACTGCTTTGTGGATTTTGGATGCTATTGTACTTTGCTTATAAACACTCAAGATACTTTCTTTCATTTTTAATGACCATTGGCTTGTTTTGGTTGAGCTGTAAAACTCTTGATAGAGACCAAACTAAAAAGAATGCTGGTGTTCTACTGATGGGGAAGAAGAGAAACAAAACAAAAAAAATACAGATATGGATAAAGACGCAACTCTGGATACCTGTTGAATAGAAATTAGGATATAATTTATTAATCTGTGTATATATATTCAAGGTTAAGATCTTGGAGACCTCATTCACCTGCCCTGTTTGGATCTGGAAGGTAAGTCATAATTATATGTTTTTCCGTTCCAGCTTGGAAAAGTCCTTATTAATGTAGCTCTTTAGGAGGAGCTTGATGATAATGTCTGGGCAGCATTTCCTTTAAAAACCTGCCTACAAACTCTGAATTCAGAAGAATTTACATTTAATGTTTTGTGCTAATGTAACCAATATCATCAAATTACTATTCTCTGTTCCCAGCATACTTCTTCCTTCTCTTTTGAGAGCTCCCACAATTATTATTTTTTTAAAAAAACAGACTTAACTAGCAAATCCTTACCTGTCTAGTTGTTTTGTACTACAACTCACCAGCCCCTTCCTGCATTGTCTGTAGACAGAGTGGGAACTGTAGTTCAGAATAACTAGAAGGCAAAAATATTCTATCCCCACCTTAATTCTAAGTTTCCATCTTTTTGAGTAAATGTGGTTTTGACACATAGTGACATTTTTACTATTATTATTATCCTTCAGCATAATCACCCAGCAAGACCCTGTAAATTTTCCCTAAGGACACAGACTGTTCTGAAAACAGCTGGATTTTATATTGCAAAAAAATTGAATTATCAACTTTCCCCCCTTTTAGTAACCCATCTGAGGAAGTAGACTTAAGGCTAGGAAAGCTCATGCTGCCAACTTCTTTCTTTCAATGAGTCTCGAAGGTGCTACAAGATCTCTCTGCATTCTGGAGACCAGGGTTCAATTCCCAGCTCAGCCATGAAACCCACTGGGTGACTTTGGGCAAGTCACACTCTCTCAGCCTTAGAGGAAGGCCATGGCAAACCTCCTCTGAATAAATCCTGCCAAGAAAACCCTAGGATTGGTTCGCCTTAGCGTTGCCCTAAGTAAGAAATGACTTGGAAGGCACACAATAGATTTAGTAAGTAGCGAGATCTTGTAGCACCTTTGGGACTAACTGAAATAAAGTTGGCAGCAGGAAATTTCGTAGACTTAAATCTACTTCCTCAGGTGCATTTGGTCTCAAAGGTGCCACAAGGTCTCTATACCTCTGAATTCTATTATTATTAACTGAAAGAGGTTGGCAGCATGAGTTTTCCTCGACTTAATTCTCCTTTCTCAGATGAATTTAGTCTCAAAGGCGTTGCAAGATCTCTATATCTTTGAATTCTATTATTATTATTATTATTATTATTATTATTATTATTATTATTATTATCTGAAAGAAGTTGGCAGCATGAGCTTTCCTAGACTTACGCCTCCTCCTCAGCTGCATATTATTATTATTATTATTATTATTATCATCATCATCATCATCATCCCATCTTTTACCATAGTTGTTGTTGATATTACTACTATTATTATTACTGAAAGCAATTTGGCAGCATGAGCCTTAGATGCATTTAGTGACAATAGATAGAGCTGAGTTGCGCGCGCATATCTCGCGAGAGGGGAGAGGGAAGTTATCCAAGGGCGCATGCGCGTCGTCTTTCACTTCCGGGGTCACGCTCGCGTGAGTGCGTCCGACTCGGGGCATGCGCAGTGCGTCCTTTGCTTGAGGGTCGGCGCTCGACGTCCGCGGCTCGCTCCGACCGACCGTTCCTTCCTTCGTGGAGACGGGAGAAGCGAGGGGCTTCGGGCGGCGTCCGTGAGGGACTCGAGGGAGCGGCTTTGTGGGGTTCAGCGTCGCGGTGTCTTTTCCCTCGATGGCGGACGGCGGGAAAGGGGGCTACAACGGTGAGGGGCCTCTGAGGGGAAGGAGGAAGGCGCCTCGGAAGGGCCGGAGGCCTCGGCGACCCGAAACTGGGCCATTATTGGGGCTGAACTGGGAGGGAGCCGGGGGTTGGCGGAGGCGTCAAACTCTGAGGCTGCGTCCACACTGGGGAAATGAACCGGTTTGGTACCGCTTTAAGGGCCACGGCTCCATGCTAGGGAATTCTGGGAAGGGTTAGGTTTGTTGTGGCGCCAGAGCTCCTGTCCTCTGGTTTTTGGCCCTAAAGAAGCAGGTTTGTTCCATCCTTCAGAGGACATCGCTTCCACTATTGAAACAGGGCCATCGTGCAGGGTTTGAGCCAAGTTCCTCCACGCCAAGGAGGACAAGGTACTCCAAAAACGTAGGGCACGACCAAACGAAAGTGGGAAACCCTCGTAGAAATATAAATTCATGCTTCTCAGTCAGGGGTCAAGATGGAGGACGTTTTGGAATATTTGGATATTTTGGATTTTAGAATTCCTCCCAGACAGAAAGTTGAAATGTAGGACACCTGGTCACTTTGCTATCAGATCGCGTTTTAATTTTCTCCAGGCTAAACATACCCAGCTTCCTACACCGCTTCTTATAGGGTTTGGTGGTTTCTGGACCTTTCACCATTTTGGTTGCCCTCATGGAGCTGGAAGAGACCCCAAGGGCCATCCAGTCCAACCCCATTC
>CM034711.1:7497078-7514152 GCA_020142125.1 Phrynosoma platyrhinos
ACCCAGCTCCCTAAGTCTCTCCTCATAGGGCTTTATGGTTTCCAGATCTTGCTAGGGGTTGATGAGAGAGCCAGCATGGCGTAGTGGTTTGAATGTTGGGTTACGACTCTGGATACCAGGATTTGATTCCCAGGTCAGGCATGAAACCCTTGGGCAAGTCACATGTTCTCAGCTTCTCAAGGGAAGGCAATGGCAAACTTCCTCTGAACAAATTTTGTCAAGAAAGCCCCATGATTTTTTGTTGTTAGCTGCCTTTGAGTCTACCTCAATCTTCGTCCTTTTTTACTGCCCTCCACCTTCCCCAGCATCATTGTCTTTTTTTGTATATAATTTTTATTTTCCTCCTTACATGAAATATAAACATACAAGCATGCATATATACATACCTAATTACAAACCTACACATTTAAATACCTTCACAATATAATGCTCACAACGTATACTAATAAAAATACTTGCTAATTTTTACTTTAGGCATACAGATTCATATTTATCTCACTTCACATGTCGTTGTTACTCTATCTTATTGAGAGATTTAGCATCATTGTCTTTTTCAGTGAGCTGAGCCTTTTCATGATGTGGCTGAAGTACAACAGCCTCAATTTAATCATCTTGACTTGATTTGTTCAAGGAGCCATTTGTTTGACTTCTTGGCTGTCCATGGTAACCTCAGTACTCTTATCCAGCACCACATCTTGAATTAATTAATTTTGTTCCTATCTACTTTCTCACATCCCTTACACCATAAGTCACCATTAGTCGGAAATTACTTGAAGACATACAACATGGTGTACTGGTTTGAGCAATGGACTCCAACTGTGGAGACCAAGGTTCAGTTCCCAGCTCAGCCATGAAGGCCACTAAGTGACCCATTGTCAGTTTATGGAGGGGGTATTTACGATGCTCAGGTAGAGAACTCTAGGGCCTCTTCATCCTACAGTCCCCAGGATTCCATAGTCATAGCCATTAAAGTGTAACCAAACACTGAAAATGTTTAATGTGGAAGGGCCCCAAGAATATTTACAAACAAACATTTAAAAAATATTTTAAAACATTTTAAGAGGGAGAGCTGAGTCAGGACGTTGTAGAGAAAAATCTTCAGTCTCTTTTGGTCATTTGGAGAAGCCCTGATGAATCAAAGCAAAGGTAAATCTTGGCCCAAAACACATGGGAGAAACAATCCAGTTTGAGACTGCTTTATGCTAAGGAAGTTGGGAACTGTAGATTTTGAGACATTGAGCCTTCTCTGTCAGAGAGCTCTGGTGCAACAATAAACGACAATTCCCAGGATTCCCTAGCCAGGGCAGTTAAAGTGGTCTCAAACTGGATTATTTCTGCCATGTGTTTTGGACCCTAGTCTGGTATTCTCTTATAGTTTACTTATGGTTTTCTTACCAGTACTCTTATGGCCTCTGGGAAGCAGGGCATGAAAGCAGCATCACCTGTCTGCTCATATTCTCTAGCAGCTGACATACAGAGGCTTATTATCTTTGAAACTGGATGCGTCAGATGTGTTTATTTATTTGGTTGCTTTGGCTACGATCTTTTACATAGGTGAACTACCTGTTGACTGCCTGCTTGTTGTTCAATTTATCATCCTTGTGTAGAACATGATGATCGTGTGGGTGGAGGAGGAGGCAACAGAGGCTTCCCTGGCCGGAGGAGAAAAGGCCGGGGGCCCTTCCGAGGAAAAATGTACAGTGAAGTGAACCATTATCAGCGGAATTGGAGCAATGTAGGTCCCAGTCCTCATAATTGGCTGGAGGAAGAAGATGGAGATGTTCTCATGAGCGATGCACATGACGTGCTGCGATCCCGCTAGTGAGTAAAATGTTCTGTTGACAGTACTACATATTGTGTGATTCAGATTGAGAGTAGGCTACCCCTACTTACTCCCAGTTACAATTAATGTGCAATGAACATTTTTGAGAAGGAGACTCCAAAAATTAGACTAAATATAAATAAAGCTTTGGAGTGTGTAGCTTTCCCTTTTCTATGCCTGACTGTCATTTTCATGTGAAACTCAAAATGCTTGTGAATCCTTGCCAAGTTACTAGGGATGCTTGAAGGTTGGGGTGGTCTCATGTTCCAAAGTGAACTCACACTTGACAAATCTTGCAATGTGTAGGTTGGGCTTGGCCCACTTCAGAAGACACATTCCTATATGAATTCTGTATGGCAGTTTGTGAACTGTTGTTTACCCCTTTCCATGTTTTATTCTATTGAATCTGGCTGTTTAGAGCAGCTGGAAATGGGAATGGCTTAGGAAGCACAAGCAATGATCATGTGCCATCCCTCTTAGCATCAGGAAAAGCAATCATTTACCCATACAGTGTCCTTTGAGAGAGAATACGTTATCCTGTACAATCCCATCTGAGTTATTGTGGTGCCATTTCAACCCTCATGTACCTTCTCTGCTTATTGCTGTCCAGGTGGCTAGATCCCAGTAAAAAAAAGGTGAAAGGGGTTAAAATGTACCCTTCAGACTTCCATGCAAAATTTACAGCTTTTTTTCAAAACACTTTTTAACAAAAATCTGCATGTGGAAAGATGACAGGCCAGACTATTAAGCCATTACATCTGAAACTGAAAAACCAGGTTTAGGCAAACTGCTACCATCACTAGGAAAGAGAAATTCATTATTTTCTTGTTGAATATAAGGGAGGGAAGTGGGTTTTTAAAAAATAGTTTCCCTGGTCTGTTAAGAAAAAAACAAACCCAAACCTGCGACATTTTTGATGAGTAAACTGTATATGCAAGTTTTCATAAGTCTTCCAACCTCAAAAGAGGTTTCTGCAAATCTTACAGATCAGTAAGTTGACAATCTTTTAGTTTGTCATTTGTTTAAAGAGAGGAGGCAAATGAACAAACTTGTGGTATGTTGAGTGTTGGACTAAGAATCCAGGAAAACAAAGTACAAATCCTTGCTCAGCCATGGAAACTCAGTGGTAGTCTGGGACAACAATCTCTCATCTAAGGAGAAGGCCATGTTAAACCTCTTTGGGTAGGCAACCTTTCCCCTTTAAGGGCTGAGGGACTTCAGCTCCCAGAATCCCAGGAGCTATTGGCCAACATGGCTGAGGCTTCTGATAGCTGAAGTCCCTCAGCCCTTAAAGGGGAAAGGTTGCCTACCCCTACATGAATCTTACCTATACAATAAGTCAAAGTTGACTTGAAGGCACACAGCAACAAAGAGCCTTTACAAACTGCCAGAAATAGTGCAGCTTGAGATCACTTTAACTGTCCTGGCTCAGTCCTACGGAATTATGAGAACTGTAGTTTATTGTGGCACCAGAGCTCTCTGACAGAAGAAAATACAATTCCCATGATTCCTTAGCACTGAGCCAGGACAGTTAAAGTGGCCTCAAGCTGCACTATTTCTGGCAGTTTGTAAAGGCCCAAAGAGGCGATATGATCACATGTTGATCCCTCCAAAAGACATGTGGTGTTTAACCCTCTTTTTAATGCTATGCTTCATGATGTCACTAAATTGGTGTTTAAGGTTCTTTATAAGCCCTTCCATACAATAGTAGGAGTGAGATGGGGTGGTAGTGAGCCTTATTTGCCTAATCAGGTTCAGGTTTTCAGCTCTAACGTTTTGCATTTTCCCAAATGGGAAACTTGAGTAATCTGATTTATTTGCGAGTATAATACTTAACTGGATGAAGCAATGAGGAAAATAATAGGAATTCAGTGTATTCATGATTTGGAAAAAAGAGTACAATGCTAATTTATCTATTTTATTAGGAAAGTCTGAGTGTATATTATCACTGTACTCTCTCTGCATCATTCTCTGGTTGGTGCAAAGAGGAATCCACACAGTTTGGCTTACATCCATCACTACCCAGACAAAGGCAGGGGGGAATCATATGGCCTAAAGCTTTGCTGATAGATTACTTCTCCTTCCAGTTTCCCTCCACTTGTACTGTTGTCCAAGCAGTTCATACTGCTGCTTTGTCCAGATAGCTACCCTGTGAAATAGAATAACATGTTATCTCCAAGCCTATTAATGGAGCAGAATCTTGGGGTTTGCATATTGGAATTCAATACTTTGTGTGTGCTCCATACCATTTTCCCATTCTTCAGCACTCCTTATGGGCAGCGTCCAAACCGACCAGATCGGGACCGAGGAGGTCTAAGCAATGTTAATCTCACAGTGAGACAGAATCTGAATATTCCAGACCGGAATGTTCCCAGGAATACCTCCAGCAAGAAGACCTGGTTTAGGATTACGGTGAGTCATATATGGAAAGGCGATGAAAGCAGAAGTAGCGAGGGATAGTGATAAAAATGCAACAAAGTGCATTTTTAAAAAATCAAGAACAGTAAAATAAAAAAATAAGAACATACAAATTCAGAACCAAGAGCTAGAATTAAAATATATTAAGATGAGTCATACTTTAAGGCCTGTCTAAAAAATTTAAAAATCATCACTTGACAGCAAAAGTATATTGAAGAAAAGGCTATGTGGATCACCATAGAGAATACAGTTCTACAGTTTAAATGTAACCCTTGAAAAATTCCTTTCCTTGTTTCTGCCTGATATGACATGGGTTTTGGCTGCCTGAGGAAAACTCTGGAATTGCTGATCACTAGGGTAGGCTGAAACAGGAAAACACTTTCCTTTGGATAACTTGACTCCAAGCCTTTATGGGTTTGCAGGTAATTGATAGCACCTTTGATTTGGATGCAGAAACAAGCCAGGAATCAGTGCAGCTAGTCAGTTTGGATGGTTTGTAGTACAGGAGTCATGTGCTTCCTGCACAATAGTCTGTCTACATGGTGGTAGGACTTTTTAAAGAAGGAGCTTTCCACAGCCTGTTTTAGGCTCAGTTGAAACAATGTGGACTTTAATGATCTCATTGTTTCCCTTACCCACTTGGTTCCCTCTGTTGGATATTATAAATCAGAAAGGTTAGAGATTGATGATATATGTAGTGGATCTCACTTTCCTTAGAATGTTCCAAGTTTAAGGCTTGACTCTTCCAATGTAGGAGAAAGGTTTCTTATCTTTCATGTATAAAAAAAAAAAACTAAGCTGCTAATGGATTCAGTTATAAATTGCTTTTCTTTAAAACCTCATTATTACTTCTTTAGATGTGCTAATCTTAACTGGTTCCTCTATTGTTTTTCAGATTCCGTACGGAAGAAAATATGAGAAGTCCTGGCTGATTAATGCCATTCAGAACTTGTGTACCATCCCCTTCAGTCCTGTAGAGGTAAGGCGAAGCATGAGTATGCTCTTTCCAGATATTTCCTTGTTTTTCACAGGGAGAATGTTTTGTATAGTGATTACTAATTTTTTGTCTTGAGACCGTGGTGTTTGATGCATCTAGATTTGTACACCAGCATTTCTCAAACTGATAGGCCCTTTGGCTACATTGGCCTATACCTCCTATCATCCCTGTCCAGCATGAGGGTGATGGGAGTTGTTATCCAACACAACTGGCCAGCTGTAGAAGCCACCCATACCCCACTTGGCAAGAGAAGACATATAGCATTCTCTACCTCTCTCTTCTTCAGTCAGTATTTTGCCAGTGATGGTCTGAGGAGAATGCACTAAGAGGGTTAGAACATGCTGATCGGGGCAGATGTTCTATCTTTTATGGGGTCCCCTTTAACTAACATTGTGGTGGCAGTCATGGCTAGTGGAGTGTATGCATTTTATTAAAAGTTGTTCTCTCTTTCTCCAACCCATGTCAAATAATTCAAGCAACAAATGCTAGGATTCCATAGCTTTTAAAATTAGGTTTCTCTTGTGTTTTTTTAAAAGCTATTTCACTAATAAGTTTTGTTTCCCTTCGCAGTTTCACTATGCCAATAATCGAGTAGTGTTTTATGTGGATGAAGCGCCTGTGGCGAATGCCCTCAAGCAGGCGTCTAGGAAGATTATTGCACCAGATGGCTACAAGGTTTGTTTGCCATTTGCCATGAAGGGCAGGGTGGTGAGAACAGTAAGGAAGAGTTAGAGGAAGCAGGTCCAAAACAGTGGTCACTTTCAGATTTGACCCATTATTACCCTTTCTTTGTCCTGTAGCTAAATAAGCATACTTGTCTTGGGCAGAGTGCCCTTTGCTGGCTTAACCTGCAACATCTCACCAGAGCCTCACACTGTTCATTGTTTCAGGTGGTGATACTCATAAACACATGCACTCAACCCATGAGTATCCAACGTGAACTAAAACCAGAGGAAAATGAGCAACTGAAGGTGAGTAGAATGTGCTGGAGCTTTGTTTTTTTACCATTCATTTGCTAGTCAGCCTCATGTTCCTAAACTGGGGTGTATTAAGTGCTTTCTGGGAGCCTGTCTTAAAGTGTTTGTGTATTCTGTATTTCGGTTTTGTTTATTTATGTGCTGTTCTCTCCTTCATTAGTTTTGTTGTTTTGTTTGCCCCCCGCCCCCATTCTCAATATTCATTAATTCTGTTTTGTTTTTCATTCACAAGTTTTTTTAGTTTGTAACTAAAAATATATATATACTATGTAAAATCCCAGTTGCTCTAACAGTATTGAAGGGAGGGGTGAGACAGAATGCTTGATTTTTCAACAAGGATGAAGTGAACTGCTTTTCATTTGTGTTGAGAAAGGATGGTTGTTTTCCTGTTTTAGCTTCTGTTACATCATTCTGATGAAGTTTTCTTTGTGCTTGCAGCTTTGCATGAGTAAAAGATATGATGGTTCCCAGCAGGCTTTGGACTTGAAGAATATTCATGCTGATTCAGGTAAATCATGATACCTATTTTCTTTTTCTTTTTCACTGCTGGGGCTGTTTTTCCTCTGTGTACTAGAAAACTAGAATTAAAATTGGCTTTCTCTTTCATGTAAAATGGGTAAGCAATCCACAGCCTATGAGCCTCATGGTTTTGCGGCTTCTAGGGTTAGTAGCATGAAATTTTGGTAACGACAATAAAATAAAGGTTCCTCAAGTGCCTTGTTCTAGCAAGTAAAATCTGATTTTGGAGTTGGAAGTAATTTCCCCCCAACATTTCATTGTTGTGCACTTTAAAGTGCAGCTTGCAGTGGGATCCAAGGGCCCAAAAATTTCCTGTGGAACCACTGAAGTCCCCATCTTCCCACTTTAGAGTGAAACTCTAAGGCCAGAGAAAACAGAATAATCCCTCCCCTGGTCCAGAATTTACTTTTCTTAGGGCAAAGATCTGGTCCTAGACTCCTGTTGAAGACAACATCTTGTCTCTGCTGGGTTTCCAGGGCATGTGGCTGGAAAGATGTAAAATTAATACTTCTGTTTTGTTCTTCAGATCTAGTAGCACAAAATATTGATGTGGTGTTGAATCGCCGATCCTGCATGCTAGCTGTGCTGCAGATCATCCAAGAGAACATCCCTGAGGTCAGCTATTTTCTTTCCTTCCTTCTTTACATTCCATCTAATGCCTGATCTGAAATGAAAAGCTACAAAGTTTCCATTTAATGAATATAGGTCTTTTTAGGAAGTTCTCTATTGTTACAACCTGTACACTAAACTCCATGGAAGCTGTTTCAAAAACTGATGATCTTACATAGTTGAGCATTATTGGAACAGAATTTTAAACCAGAGAGTGGCTTTTGGTTTGATCCAGCATTATAGCTCTTACGTTTTCTGCTTAAAACATTTTGGAATGTTCCAATTTCTTTACCCTGTCATACCTGTGACACTTTATATGGGACCTTTTATTGGTGTGGCAGCAAAGGAGCATTCACTGAAGCAAGAAGCCTCTAGTTTGTTCTCTGAACAACACTTTAAAACTGTTTTTCCCATTAGCACAGACTCTAGATTTCTAATCTCTCCACTGTGCTTTACTGTAACTAATGCTAAGTATGCATAACTAAACCAATTCACAATCCCCTCCTCCCAAATTTCCGCTTCAAAATGATTAATTTGTTGCTTCCCTTTGTTGAATTTTCAGTTGTACGTTTCTGTGGGCAGGACTCTTTCCCATTGTGCTTGTACAGTAACATGTACGCTGGTGACACTATATAAAATACTTGCATCAGTCTCTTACAAAATGTCCTGAATTGAAGAGTGCAGTTTTTGGGGGTTTTTTGAGCTTTTACCTCTTCTCCATTTAGTTCCCCTCTCCACCAGTTCCCAGTCCTAATCTGGAGAGCAGTCTCTTTCTTTATGGCCCATAGGCTGTTTGTTAACCCTGAGGATTGTCATATATTTATAATCTTTAAAAAAAATCAATCTTAATCTAACCTGTGTTCTGTAATGTTGAATAGTGCACTAGACTAATAAGCAGCAATAGCAGTTTCTCTGAGGTCCATAGAGACATATTGTGAGTGTGACGTGACAGGGCTGGGATAAAAATTTCTGATTTTCAAATTTTCTGAAAAGAAAATTCTCAGGCAAATTCTTTTATCTTCTTATTTTGCCAGTGACAATTATTGGAGTTGATCTTAGTGAATTCCTATTTTCCCTTGCATTTTACTGGCTTAAACTCCAATGTATGGATTGTAATAATTCTTAGCTTTGTGTGTTTTGAAGCAAGAACCCCCCCTTTTTTTTTTTTTTCATTGTAGGTTTCTTTTACTGCATTGTGATACCTGGAGTAAATATGTTCATAATATCTTGGCAGCATTAAAGACGAGGGATGAATTTGTCAAAGAGGGTAGAAGAGGGAATAGGATACAAAAGAATTGTGTGTAAGGATCTACATGTTCGAAGTGATCCAAATTTAATAGTGTAATAACTTTAGTTGAACAGTTAAAATGGCACAGAGTATTGTTTTTTTTCCAAACTCCTTTTTATCATTTGTATCTGTATGTTTTAAATTGTTTATAAAATGTTCTTCATAATTTAATTCCAATTTAATTTTGATCTTCTGTACTATTTAAGTGCATTTTAATTGTAAGCTTTCTTGAGTCTCGTTTTTGTAGTGGTGGTGATGGTGAAATAATAGATCTTTTCCTTCTTTCTATTCTCTGCCTTGTCTCTGTTGTCTTCACCTTTATAGCTCCTTTCTCTGAACTTGAGTGAGAACAAGCTCTATCGGCTGGATGATATGACTGAACTGCCCCAGAAGGCTCCTAACCTGAAGATCCTCAATTTATCTTGCAACCAAGTGAGCCCTATTATGTTCATCAGTTCAGATTGATCCTCTGTTTTGAAAAAGTACCATCTTTTACTCAATTCTCTCTTTGTACCTCTCTCTTATTCAATTCAGTTGAAGTCAGAACGTGAGCTTGACAAGTTGAAAGGCTTGAAGCTCGAAGAACTGTGGCTGGATAGCAACCCACTGTGTGATATCTTTCGCGACCAGTCCACTTACATCAGGTGAGGTGCAGCTCAAGACTGCTTTAGATGACTGGACTTACACACTCCATCCTGCATTTGGCCCCATCTTACTCAAAGGACAGCAAGACACAATGAAGATGTGCCAGCTACTTGTCAGGAGACAATCTCCCACATAATTGTGCTGGATTGATTGATTGATTGATTTGTTGCCATCTGCCTTTGCCATGGCAACTTTTCTTTGAGCTTGCCCAAAGTACACTCTGGATTCTTGATTCTGAGTTGTGATACTTGTGACAACAGTTTCATTTTAACTAGATTGGAGTATTGCCCCACTCTTCTCTCCCCTAAATATTAGCATTATCAAGTTATTAGCTAAATTTTTTGATCTGTTTTTTTCAAGTGATCTCCCATATACTACCATCCTCCTTCCCATTCTGCCCTGCTTTTCTTCTCATAAAATCTTGCTGTTTCTTCCTCTTCCCCTGCTATTTCCTGTCCTCTTTTTCATTTCACCCTCTGTTTTCAGGCTCTAGTGACCTCGGGATGTACAGCCTTTTCCATCCTCTTCAGTTCCCCCTTTACACACCACTACTCCTCCTGTTCAAGTTTGCCTTGCTCTGCCAACTTGATGTGGCCTTGCCTTTATAATTTGTACTGAGAGAGCTCTCACGCCATACCAGAAGGTAACATATTGCTCAGAGGCACAGAAAGCATATATTTTGGAATTCAGCTCAACCTGCCAAATCCTGAGGTACCTTTTGATGATGCCTTTGGCCCTTACAGATGGCTGGTTAGCCAATGACGGGTAAGATTCCTTGTGAGAGGAACAACCTAAGACAGGCACAGTCACACAGTGGCCAGACAAGCCCTTCCACCTGCCTCCGGGGAAGATGGCAGAAAAGGCAAAGGAACCTCATTATATGGTTATTTCTCAGCAGAGAACATTTGGACGGCCTAGTGCTGTTCCCAGAGAGGCGACATTTGTTTCTTGATGAACAGGAGCAAAGATTGTGCTACCTCTGAGCTGGAGCAGAAGCAGACTGAAAGGAATAAACTTGTTGCATGAAAAATCCTCTTTCTTTTCAAGTTATATGTTTGAGGACTTGTAGGCATGGGCAAGGCACTTATATATCTTTAGGGTGGTTGTAGGTCTTGTAGGCATGGACAAGGCACTTGTATCTCCTTAGGGTGGGTGTAAGAGGGGTGACACTGAGGATGGATGAGACTGTGCAGGGGTTTCCAGGCCTTTTCTTCATTTCCCTTCAGTTTCTGGCATCCCCTGCTTCTCATCCCAATTGTCTTCCACATTCATTAATTAGATTTGGGCCTTGATACAGGAACCCTCCCAAAGCTGTTTTAGGTTGAGTACCAGGAAGTTGGCTCGGCCATTTCCATGACCAGTGGGAGTTCTTGTCCATTCCCCCTGCTTCCCCTTCCCTTCCCCTGGTCTCTGTGGAGCACTTCTATAAATGAGTCATGTGGGTGAGTAAAAGCTCAGGTAAGTGCAGAGGGAACCCTTCAGCAGTGTGACTTTTTGACACATCTGTAGCTCATGCCTCTGAGCATGTGTAAAACTACCATGGGAAAGGACAAGATTTGGAGCAATTACTTTACTTACCTAATATTTTCTGCTCTGATCCAAAACTGTAATCTGTTAGATGCTAAATGGTGGAGCAGGCTGTCAGTGTTATTCTTGTTCTACATCAAGGAGCAGAACTGTAGTAATGAACCTGATCTGTACATCTTATATTCACAGCTGACTGGAAAAGTGACTTAATATTTCCCTATAATGTCAGATTCCAGTACATAGAGGAAAGAATGTCAGTTTGCATCAGACTGATCTTCAGCATGGATTGTAGAAGTTAATCTCAATATAAACTATGTAATTAATGCCGCAAAAAGCCAAACCTAATGCACTGCTGTACAAAATGAATCCACACACCTTATTTTGTGGCCTTGTTTAAAATGCTTGTGTGTGAAAATTTCTTAGGCTTTCAAAGAAACACAGATTTTGACAGCCTTTAATGGGGCTTTCATTTAAAGATTCTGGTGAGTAATGCCACCACTTTCTTAGCCTTATGTGATGCTTTTTTTAAAAACTTAGAAGGCCCGATAAAGTGGGATGAACAGTATCTGCTTATTGCAGAATTCTCACTTTGTTTAAAGATGTCACATTTTTGGTGTTGGCTGCTGTAGAATCCAGGCAGTGAGATGTTATAACTGCTAATCTGTAGTCTTGCAGAGTAATAAATATGAACCCTCTTATTCTTGAGAGGGGTTGAATGAGCTTCTCACTCCTGTCCACCACCAGTATCCTGATTTTAAGGCCCAGAGGGGAGGCTGTTGCATTGGAGGAAGAGGCAAGTGCCCAGGAATATAACAGAGATAGGGTTGAATTAGGAAGACAAGAGGCCACCAAGGCAGGCAGGCCACGTATAGGGGCACGAACTGTCCTTGGGACACAAAACTGTTTCACTTCTTTTCCCTTTCTGACAGTGCCATCCGAACACGGTTTCCGAAACTACTGAGACTGGTGAGTTGAGCTGTAGAAATGTCAAGTGGGAAGTTTGGTCATGAATTCACTGCTGTGCATTTGACATCACAGATATGTTACAAATGTTCTTCTCTTTTCATAGGATGGTCATGAACTCCCTCCTCCTATCACCTTTGATGTTGAAACACCAACCACCCTCCCTCCAAGCAAGGTACAGAAACAAAGATGGAAGGGAAAAAGGGCAGGTGTTGCTATTAAAGTGAGAATGCTAACACCTTTTGAGTTTTGGCATTAGCAACTTTGCATGGTCTAGATTCATTGGAAGAGCAACAGTATGGTTAGGGCTTGGGAAATGTCTGGAAGGCTGGGGTGTGGATAAGGTTAACTGGCGTCTCTTTTTTATTCTATTCAGGGCAGTTATTTTTGCTCTGAAGGACTGAAAGCGCTGATTGTACAGTTTCTGCAGCAGTAAGTATCCAACTGTTAAATCATGTTTTTGCAATAACTAGTTATTCGCTGTTTTAAAAAGATTCTGAAGGACTAGATTCACACAGGAGGGGGAGCTAGAGAAAAAAGGTGGAAGGAAATTTCAGGTCTTATGCTGGAGGAAGGCATATCCGAGTCAGGCTTCAGCATTACACCCCAGTGGTTAAATGATTTAATGTCTCTATATAGTAACTAAAACAAATGATCTATTGAGATACAGAAGCCTCAATAATGATATAATGCAGATAAAGCATAAAAAATAAAAATAAAGTACAGCCCTGCTTCATCTTGCATACCATTTATCCAGCCTGTCTACTTATAAGCTAATTCATGCTTTTTTAACATTAGTTCAGAACTCGGTTAATGTCTGTTGATATCAATAGATCTAGCGATCTTTTTTCCCCAGTTTCTTGCGAGTAATAATGCCCCTACTTTTCCCTGTGAGGTTTTTATACTGACTGAGGTGGGAGGTGGTGTTTTTAATGTCTAGTGTTCTTGTTTTTCCTTCTCAGCCTCTCTCTCACCTTTGTTATAACTGTTTCATTTTGTCACTATTTAAAATTTTCTCCAAAATTCATTTTTCCCAGTGCTGCCTGATTCCTCATTTCAGCCAAGGCTACACTTGTCTAGCTTCTCAGTGTCTCTACAAACAAAGATTATACAGATCCAAATTTATCTGTTACACTCACCACCAAGATTTATCTTGGGGCTTGTTTTGCCTAATCACTTTGGTTTGGCCAGCTCACATAACAGCATTACAGAATTACAGATTTTGTTGATTGGAACTAATGAATGAGTCTTGGTCACTGCTACATTTTAGGACCAAGAAGTAATTGTCTGTTCTCTTCTGCCTCCCCTTCTGAACTATATTGGCTCGTGTCCTTGGGGCATTTACTGTTTCTGTGAAAGCACATTGCTTAATTGAGTCTTCTAGAGCAATTTGCTGTGCCAATATTTTTCTGCAGTGTATTTGTTCTTTCCTGGTTGGCAAGCAGTATAGAAAGGGTTGGATTCAAGCTCTGATATTTAGGATTCTGCTTTGATTTCTGTGAAACTGTGGCTAAGGTATCGTCATCTCACTGAGGTCTAAGGGAAGAATGAATGAATCAGTAGATCTGGAAATTCATCTTTTTTCACTGTCCATTGTGACTGCTTGGCTGTTTGCCCCATCCTACTTTAGTTGCAATGGTGGCCTACACACTTTTGAGCATAGTTCTCATTGTAAGTAAGTCTGTGTTTGGCTGTACCACTACAGAATGAAAGTAGGGATGGCATACCATGCCCCTCAGTACAGAGAGAAGATAGAAAATCCCCAAATACAAAAATATAATGTTGGTGGGGCTAGAATCCTTGACATGCTACCTTTCTTTGTGAAGGGAGCTTTTTGTTATATGGAAATGTTCAATGTAGGAGCCAGTGTGGTGCAGTGGCTTGGACTATGACTCTGGGCAGCAGGGTTCAAATTCCAGCTCAGTCATAGAAGCCCACTGGGTGACCTTGGGCAAGTCACACTCTCTCAAACTCAGAGGAAGGCAGTGGCAAACCCCCTCTGAAGGAACATGCCAAGAAAACCCTATGATAGAGTCACCATAGGTTGGAAATGAAGGCACACAACAACAACAACAACAAATTTCAGTGTACAGTATCCTCCTGCTTTTTCTCTGAAGTGATATAGCATAGATATTTAATAGGTATACCAGATCACCTAGAACTAAGCTTAAAGCAAATATACTTTCTTACATCTTTTATTTATTGGGAGAGCTTTTAAAAATTAAGTCTGTGTTTCCCCCTACAGATATTACACCATCTATGACTCTGCGGACCGACAAGGGTTATTGGATGCCTATCACGAGGGAGCGTGTTGCTCCTTGAGTATTCCTTCAGCAAACCCTTCCAGGTATGTTGCTATTTCCAAGCTGTCTTCCTGGCTTTGAACATTAGCAGCATGCATTGGCTTAGCATAATAGACTATGGATTTTGATATGGTGTGGGGTAGTGGCTTTGTAAACATAACTAAGCTGTTCAGAGCAAAGGGATATGTATACCTCCATTCCCTATCGGCAGAGAAGGCCACCCTGGGAAGGCAAAGGATCATATGATCTAAATTAAGTCTTTTTCCTTGGATCCCTAGCTCCTCTGTGCAGTTCTTTTGCCTTGCTTTGCCCAAAACAAGGCATATCAGGGCTCCTCTGCTATTTCCTGCCTATTTAATTCCATATTTTCTTTCTTTCCCACTCTGTATTTCTTTGTATTTCTTCTACTAACCCCTACAAAAAACTCTTCAGTTCTTTCCTTTCTTTCTCTTCAACTTGTTTTCCATCCCCCCCCCCAAAAAATTGATTAAGCCATGTTCCTTAAACTGCCTTTTTCTTTGCTCCCTTTTGTTATTTATAGAATATAGGGAAGGTTTCTGGGGCATCAGGAAAGCCCAATATCCCCTCTTGTGATTCCAAGCCAGTACCTAAGCATGTCCACGTTATGAGGGATGTTGGAGCCCTCTTACTGCCTCCTCCAGGAGCCATAAAGAGGCATATCTATTCATTTGCTTCACTGTTGCAGCTGCCTTCTTCAGAGCTGTGTGCCCCAGTAATGCAAGTCCTCTGTTTCCCCTGTTGATGAGGCTGCCTCCACCAGAACCATCTGTGCTCTTCTTTGCCACCTTCTGTCTCCCAACACATGTAGAAGCTTGGGTGTCTCTCATTCCTGGATAGTTCCTTCTCCATTAGCAAAGAATGGTACATTGGTAACTTACCGTGAAGGTCCATTCTTGGCAAAGAGAAGGAGACATCCCACCCATTGTGGTGGCAAGCTTTTCTTTTTCTGACACTGCCTTTCCATTTTCTGTCTCTGGCTTTTTTTTATAGAGCTACACAAAGGGATCAAATGAAAAAAAAAGCTAATCACTTGGTCCCTTGCCTTACCAATTTAACCCATTATTGTCATGATATTCAAGAAAAAGGTCTGGGGAGTGTTACAAGTGGAATGTTAAATGTGTTTTGTTTTGTTTTGCTTTGCTTTGCTTACAGGAGCACTTTGGCTGACTACTTCAAAGGCAGCAGAAATGTGAAGAAACTGAAGGATCCACGTAAGCAATAGCATCTAACTGCAAAATGGTTGGGGTGAGGAAGCAGGTGGATAGATAGCAAAGAGTCTTAGGAAGTGCAGATTGCAGTTAGAACATCCTTGAACACCACAGGCTCACACTCCATTTCCCCCCTTCCATTTGCCGCCTGCAAACAGGCGAGGGACACAAACTTCAAGTCTACAAAAATGGAGGGATGACTGTTGTTCTTTTTGGTTGAGGCATTATGCTTATGACCGGGGATGTTCAGATCAAGGAAGAGAGCTATACTCTTGAAAGGATTTGGGACAGTATGCAAATTCACAAAAAGCTATTATAATTCCTTCATTTACAATTCCTCACAGCTCTGCGTGTTCCAGGTTGTGAAAAGGTCTGAGGAATAAGAAAGCTCTTTATGTCTACAAAGATTTTAAGTTGAGGGAGTAAGTGGATCTCTTCACGGAGACCAGAAAACATTCACTTTGTATGTTTTCATTATATTATCTTGCTAAATGAGGGAAACAGAAACTGACCCCAGATTAGATGGAATCAGTTTGCCATTTCATGTAGCTGAGTTTTTAAAGAATTTGGCTGTTAATTAATTGTAGACTTTTACTAAAGCAAGATTTAATGCTTTTCCATATGAAGTGCTAGATTTGCTGGGGACCCTTACACCACAAAGTTATATCCCTGCAGTAACCAGGAAGTAGAATCTATGAAGTACATTATCTTGTGCTTGTCTTGTGAATTTCACAAGTAGATTTAGCAACATATGATTATCCATTAATAGTGAGCCTACCAGGACAGTTGGCCCACTTTTATGTCAAATTCTTGTTAGAAGATCAAAATCCCAGTATGACTTTGGTTGTTGCCAGTTTTTTGTCTTGAGGTGATCAGGATTAGAAAACAATCAACTTCTGTATTGGGGGAAATGTCTGAAATAAGCCCTGCCTGTATGTTTTGACCTAATCGCTTCTTACATTCCTAATTGATTTTATATGTTGTGAATCTGAACTTTCTGGATGGTAATAAAATGTTGTTGTAACTAAACAATAAAATTGGAAAAACAAACACCACTTCAGGATAAACATAGAACCTAGTAGAAAAACAGTCATAACAAGAAGAGTGTTATAAGGAGAGGAAGATAGGACCATGATGGAGCACCACATGAAGAAAGACCAGGTCCCTGATCTCAGCCCTTCTAATCCTCCCTAATGATTAGCCAGAAAATAAAACTTGTAAAGCTGCCTTGGGGCTTTGGCAAGTTTTTTTCCTCCTCTGTGCCTTACATAGTTGCTGAGATATGTAATTTGTTTCCTAACCATGCCATCTTCAATTGTTGTCGGAGGGCATCTCCTTCATGGAGACATTTGTAGGAAGTGCCCCCTCCCAGAGTTCCTGGTGTCTCTCTGCCTTGGATTGCTTTGGAAATAAACAGTTGACCTTCTCTGCTATCTACTCTTTACCCCCCAGACATGCGCTTCAGGCTTCTCAAGCACACAAAGCTGAGTGTTGTGGCTTTCCTCAGTGAGCTTCCCAAGACTCAACATGATATTAATTCCTTTGTGGTGGATGTCTGTGCACAAACGGTGAGTGAGAAGGAGGAACTAGCCAAAAGCATACCCCCATCAGGGGGCAGGTGGAATCCATGATCCAAGTGTGGTTGGATAATGGGGAGGGAGGGTTGGCTTCCCTTGAACGTTGGTAGTTGGAAGCCTCCCTAATTGCCCTCTACCACTGAGTCAACTATGGGTCTTTGCAGACTGCTAGAAATAGTGCAAATTAAGTCCACTTTAAC
>CM034711.1:7520396-7536508 GCA_020142125.1 Phrynosoma platyrhinos
ATGGACTTCCTCTGAGGCTGAGAGAGTGTGACTTGCCCTGAGGAGAACTTTTCAAAGCTTTTTCTTGAGAAGTTTCCTCAGAAAGTGCTTGCCATAGCCTTTCTCTGAGGCTGAGAGAGTGTGACTTGCCTTGAGGAAAACCTTTCAGGGGGGTTTCTTGGCAAGTTTCCTCAGAAAGTGGGGTTTTCTTGGCAAGTGTCCTCAGAGGGGGCTTGTCATGGTCTTCCCCTGGGACTGAGAGAGCATGACTTGCCTGAGTTATTGTGTCCCTCCATGTCCTTTCTGATTTATGGCAGCTCTTAAGGAGAACCTGTCAAATTCCACTTAGACAATGAGGAAATAAAAATCATAGAATCATAGAGTTGGAAGAGACCAGAAGGGCCCTCCAGTCCAACTCCCAAATAGTAAAAGACTTATCATTACCTGCAATCAGGCATTGATAGGAATGGGGATTGCAGTCAGGAAATCATAAGGAGACTAAGAATGGGGAGGGCAGCTATGAAAGAACTAGAAAAGATCCTCAAATGCAAAGATACACAACTGAGCATGAAAGTTAAAATTGTACAAGCCATTGTATTTATTCCCTATTGCCATGGAAGGATGTGAGAGCTGGACAGTGAAGAAAGCAGATAGGAAGAAAATCAATGCATTTGAGATGTGATGCTGGAGAAGAGTGCTGAGGAAGCCATGGACAGCCAAAAAGACAAATAATTGGGCCCTTGAACAGACCAAACCAGAAATCTCCCTGGAAGCCAAGATGATTAAGTTGAGGCTGTTGTATTTTGGACATATCATGAGAAGGCATGACTCATTGGAAAAGACAATAATGCTAGGAAAGGTGGAAGGAAGTAGAAAGAGAAGAAGACCACATGCCAGATGGATAGACTCTGTTAAGGAGGTCACAGATACGAATTTGCAAGAACTAAGAGTAGTGGAGGACAGGGAGTCTTGGAGATGTCTCATCCGCAGGGTCGCCATGGGTTGAAATTGACTCAAGGGTGGATAACAACAATGAAGGCAAACCTATCACAGGGTTTTCTTGACAAGTTTCTTCGGAGGGATTTGCCGTGGTCTTCCCCAGAGGCTGAGAGAGTGTGACTTGCCCAGGGTCGCCTAGTTAGTTTACATGGCAGAGCTGGGATTCAAACCCCATTTTCCAGAGTTCTCAAAAATAAATGCTGGGCAATTATTTTCTGAGAAAAGCATTTAACAACTGGAGTGCCATCACCAAAATACCCTTTCATTGGTAACTCTTTCTTGGACCCCAGACTGTAGGCTTCTGTTGAGCGCTGCTGTTGTTGTTATTGCGATCCTGACTTATGGCAACCCTATGGATGAGATATTTCCAAAGCTCCCTATCGTCCACAGCTCTGTAAATTCATGCCCTTGTAGAGGCAAATACTTATGGATGCTGAAGCACTCTAAAAGTAAAAATTTTCACTTTGGGCTCAGAAACAGACTGGCAGCCAGTGCAATTGACAAAATGGTATTTCTTGCACAATACAATAAAGTGATTAAAAAGAAGCAGCTCATACTGGAGACTGGTTTGACAATGAATAGCTGCCAATAAACTGTTAAATGTTTGGATTCAAACAGACATCGTTCCAGTAAGGGTTGGAAAATAGTAATAATAGCCAGACATTTTTTTAAAAAATTTAAAACCAGGCGTGTATTTTTTTTAAAAAGTCATTTGGTTTAAAATCCCTGGAAACAAACACCTGGGCATTTTCCAAATCATCTTCAGAGGTAGTCCTCTGTAAGAAAGCATTACAGAAAATCAGTAACTGATGCTAGGCCAAGTGTATGGCTTCAGTGGGCCTCCAGATGCTGTTAGACTGCAACTCCCATCATACTGGACTATTAATTGTATTGGCAAGGGCAGATGGGAGCTGGCGTCGCAACAACATCTGGTAGGCTTCAAGTTTCCCATTCTTGTAGTAGGTAGGCTCTTTCCAGGATGAAATGTTATATGTGCATCTGTTTTCTTCTTCTCTGTAGGGTCTCTGATCTTGGTAGCGGGCTTTGTTTTTTCTCGACGATCCGTCTGCAGGGTCTTGCTGCATCGTGGTGGGCAAAATGTGACTCTTACCACCTATTACCCCTTTGGCTTCACTTCATCCTTCACAGTGCCCCTGCGTCACATCTCCTGCATGTCCCATCGCTTGGAAGTTCCTGCCATGATTCCACTCAAGATTAAGGGGAAGCCTTTCTATTTCCTGTTGGACAAACAGGGACGGATTACCAACACCCAACTTTTTGACATCACTGTAGGCGCCTATCGCAAACTATAAGCCACATGTTGCCAGAGGAGAAGAGGATCCCGGAAACTAATGCAAAGAGGAAGGACAAAAGTTGGCTGTGTAAACTTCACCTGAAGAATGTGCCACCTGAGCTAAGAGCAGTTTTTTAAACCTTCCTCTGTCCCTCAAGTTAAACAATTTTTGAGCCAGTTTGGAGCTGTGATTGTATTGGATCTTAAATATGCTGACATTGGACTGGATTCTTTGTGATTGCTTAATGAGTAAAAAAAATGTAAAAAGTACCAGCATGGTTTAGCTGTTCCTTCATTCCCTCTCAGATATGTCTTCTCAGATTCTCATAAATGCAGCTGAAAGAGAGCGACAGCAAATAGGCAGCTATGTCTTGCTAGAAGAAATTTTGATTGTTGGGATGCCCAGGTGGTTGTGATTTCCAAGATATTGAAAGTGGGCTAGATCATACCTTCCAAAGTCTTGAATCTCCCAATTTCCTCTATGTTAGAGGTGCCTATGCTTTTTAACTGCTGCACAAGTAAGAAATGCTAATGAAAACAATAAAAATAATTGCCTTTTTTTGCTTGGAGAATTTCACCTGTTTGGTTTTGGTTCATCTTTCAGTTGTTTAACCTACAAGAGTTAAACTAGACACTGTACTGCATCAGCGGTAGTGTCTAGATTGAGGGAAGTAATAGTGCCTTCTATTCTGCTTTGGTCAGGCTTCACCTGGAATACCGTGTCCAGAACCACAATTCAGAAAGGATGTTGAGAAGCTGGAGTGTGTCCAGAGGAGGACAAACAAAATGGTGACGGGTCTGGAAACCATAAAGCCCTATGAGGAGAGACTTAGGGAACTGGGAATGTTTAGCCTGGAGAATAGAAGGTTAAGAGGTGATATTATAGCCCTGTTGAAATAATTGAAAAGATGTCATATACAGGACAGAGCAAGCTTGTTTTCTGCACCTCCAGAGAATAGGACATAGAATCATAGAATCATAGAGTTGGGAGAGACCACATGGAACAATGGATTTAAACTATAGGAAAAGAGCTTCCACCTCAACATTAGGAAGAACCTCCTGACAGTAAGAGCTGTTCAACAATGGTATACATTCCCTCAGAGTTTGGTGGAGTCTCCTTCTTTGGGGGTTTTTAAACAGAGGCTGGATGGCCATCTGTCAAGGGTGCTTTGCATGACAGAATGGGGTTGGACTGGATGACCCTTGAGATCTCTTCCAAGTCTGTGATTCTATGAGTTTCATGTGGGTGGGGGGCTGGAGGGGAAAGTATCAGCTTTATTCCCTTTTTTCCTTCCTTCCTTGCCCATTTGGTTTTCAGATCTTACATTCAGGACAACCAGATGTCATAATGGCAAAGGACAAGGCACTGCAAAATGTAGCACATCCAGGAAAAATATAGGACATAACCAAATAAAAGCTAAAAGTAAATTCATGCTTCTTAGTCAGGCTCAAAATGGAGGGGGTTGAAACGTAGGACATGTCCTGGAAAATGAGGGCCTCTTGTCTCCCTACTTACATTTCCTTTACCCTCTTCTAGTGGGTTTCCTCCCAGCTGCCGTTGCCACGGAAACATCCATCCTTGCCGCAGTTAGCTAAAATGGCTGCCCCAAAGACAGAGGAGCTGGGAGCCGGGGAGACTCCCACAATGGTGCAAGGAAGAGTAGACCTTGAGAAGAAAGGAAACCGAGGTAAGCTGGGACACCCCATCAATCACCCCCTCATTTTGGAAAGAGTGTGTTTGTAACTTAAATAGATGCTCCCTTGGTAAACCTGTATTTTCAGCTCCATGGCAGAAGCCTGTTCCCTTCACCTTAATTTCTAAAAGAGATGGTTTGTGAGATGCACATCTTTCTTACAATCTTAGAAATGTACCATTATCCAGAAAGCAATTTTTCCTTCCCCCTGGTTAATGTTCAGATATTTTTATGGTTTATTTTTATGGTCTTGACAGATGTCCCAATGATGACAACAACACAATAGCTTTAGATACCTCATTTATTCATCAATATGTGCACTGTTTTCATAAGAAAAATCACATCTATGTTTTAGTTTTTCCTTTGTTAAACTAACTGTTTGCATTGTTTGAACATCTTTAATAAAAATAACAAAAAGTTAAAATATTTGTATGGTTCATGATAACCTTCTCCAGCTTGGCACCTTGACAGATGTCCCAATAATGATAACAACACAATAATCTCAGAATTTGTAGTCTCAAGATTCTGTTTACAGTTGTTGTTGTTTTGTTTATGTGATTGTTTTATTTTAACAAGATTTCCCAGGCCTGCCTCAAGACTCAGAGCATTGACCCTCATCTGCAGTCCTCAGGGTGGGGAGAAAATATCTCATTATAGACGTACTGTTCTGAAAAGAACATATATATATCTCCTATTGTGTGTTTCTGGCCCCTTGGCCCACTCTGCTCCTTCCTTTCATTTTCAACAAGGACAGATTTGGCACTAGGGCGCAACATGGGGGAACACTGATCTCCCTCCGTATTAGCTGCCTCAAGAGTCACAGAAAATATGTGACTACAGGATTGCTGTTTTATGGCTTTCTCCTCTGCCCCCCTCCCTGTCTTTCTCATTCCTAACTCATATAATTGGAGGTGTAGTGCCATTTCCTGTGGCTTGTGTAGGAGTTTGGAGTTTCCTGAAAGATAGGCAAGGAGTGTAGGCAATGATAGGCAAGGGGTGTAGGCAAGGCAACCTAACCACAAAGGAGGACAAGGCACCACAAAATGAAGGATGTTCAAGAAAAATGGAGGATATTAAAACATATAAAAGCCAAAAACAATAGTATAAACTTACAGTAATTTCATATGGTTTAGTTACAGGTATATTACATATACTATATTACATCATCCTTTTATTATTCTTATTTTATTATATTGCCCAGGAGCGCTACTGCCACCCAGCAGCCCCTTCAGGGACTGGCAAGGTTGCTGTGGGCAGGAAAGGGATAGTAACGGTGGCAGGGAAAGTGGAGGACTCTGGTGCCGCTGGCTCCTCTCTGGTTCGGACAGCAGCAGCAACAACATGGGAGATGGCTGGGGGTGAGGTCCTAGGATAGATGGCAAGGGACACAATGACATTAACCATCACCCCCCTGAGGTGTCACCTGGTGTGATCTGCATGCCCTAAACTCCTAATGACATCCCTGGTCCCATAGAATCGCAGAATCAGAGTTGGAAGAGACCACAGGGGCTATAGAGTCCAATCCCCTTCTGCCAAGCAGGAACACCAGTCACAGAACCCCCAACAGAGGTGCAGAAAATGGTAATCCGTTCTGTTTAAAAAAACAGCCTACAAAGAAGGAGATTCCACCACACTCCAAGGCAGCATATTCCACTGTCAAACAGCTCTGACCATCAGGAAGTTCCTCCTGAGATTTAGGTGGAATCTCTTTTCCTGTAGTTTGAACCCATTGCTCCTTGTCCTAGTCTCTGGAGTGATGGAAAACAAGTCTGTTCCCTCTTTGATCTGGCATCTCTTCAAATATTTAAACATGACTATCATGTGATCTCTTAACCTTCTTTTCTCCAGACTAAACATATCCAGCTCCCTAAGCTGCTTCTCACAGGGTATGGCTTCCAGACCGTTCACCATTTTGGTTGCCTTCCTCTGGACACGTTCCATCTACAGTCCCCAGTATTTCAAGCAGCAGTCTGAAAGGGATATCTATCTGATGTCCTGGAGAGTCATCACCACCCATAGTATATCCAGATGGCTAATAGATGTAAACCTTGTGTAAGGGAGCCCTGTATGGATTGTGTCAAGGAATCATATGTCCTGACACCTGAGATAAGCAGAGTGTCCTTGCTGGATGTCTCAGCATTCCTCCCATGTAACCCAAGATACCTTGTCTGATTAGCATGGCTGCTTATGAAAGTCCAGTGTTGCACTCCTTCATAATTTCTTCCACCGGAAGTAGCTGCTTTTTTCCCTTTCAAGGTAGGGAGCCCATGCTCTGATTTTGGTTCTTGACATGCTACATAATTCCAATTGCACTAAAATCTCTGGCAAAGGCCTGATTTTAATTTTGAACATATTTAGCTATTGGTGTGTGTTTCCAGACCGGCACAGAAACCCCAAATACCAAACTTTGGTGTAAAGTCTCTACTTGTCTAGTTTTAAACTGTGTTTCTTCCCCTCTACCCCATTTTTAAAAATCGATTGTTTTTGTGCCTACTAGGGTTCCTAAGACAATGTACAGTAATTTTGGATATTATTATTATTATTATTATTATTATTATTATTATTATTATTATTATTATTTGGATTTTGGAATATTTGCATATACTTAAGAAGATATCTTGGAGCCTGAACAGACTGCCAGACTGCCAGAAATAATTCAGCTTGAGACCACTTTAACTGCCCTGGCAGTGCTAGGGAATCATGGGAACTGTAGTTTATTGTGGCACCAGAGCTCTCTGACAGAGAAGGCTCAATGCCTCAGAAAAAAACTACAATTCCCAGATTCCCTAGCATTGAGCCAGGATAATTAAAGTGGCCTCAAAATGGATTATTTCTGTTAGTCTGTTCAAGCCCTAAGTCTAAATACAAAATTCATTTGTGTTTCATATACACCTTATACTTCGTTATATACATAGCCTGAAGGTAATTTTATAAAATATTTTTAATAATTTTGTGCATAAAATAAAGTTTGTGTACACTGAACCATCAGAAAGCAAATGTGTCACTATCTTAGACACTCATGAAAAAGTTTTGAATTTTGGAGTATTTTGGATTTTGACATTCTGGATTAGAGAGATCAGGTTAGATCAATTTTGTGTTTATGATTTTGCCTTAAAAGTTGTTTAATAATATTGAAATTATGTGTTCAGTATCTTTTTTTGTTTAAGTATTGAGGAGAAACTTTTCATCACATGAGTTTACACTGCTGTCTGAAGTGATACAAATCCAGGCTGGGTGTTTATACCCATAGCTACTTTTGGAGGTTCACTAGAAGAGAGAAAGCAACATTTCGTGTCTGTTCTGTTTCTCTTACTTTGGATTCTGAGAACTCTTAGTACATCTTGGCAGGACAGGAGGAACCTGAGTTGCTCTATTCATTGGCACCGTGCCCAACCCAGTGTGAAATGGAGCCTTGGGACACTCAGCACCCTTGCAGTGGTATGCCAAACAATCTTGGCAATGATGGCACAAAGGAAGGAGCTATGCAAGACTGAACACATGCAGGACTGGAATTCAAATTGAGGCATCCCACGCTTGGCTTTGTTCAAGAATTGAGACATAATGCCTGCCACATACTAGCAATACATACTGCTTTCCTCTTGTTCCAGTTCTGTGGTAGCAGAGCCAAAGTTCACAGACTGCAATTCTGTGTCAGAGTAACCTTGTGTGCAAGCTTTGATTTTGCAGTCCTTATTAATCATGAAAATCGGAATTGGAGCACAATTACCGATCCAAAGGTCAAGCGGACCTCAGGTTGGCATAGGGAGGGCATGTGCCAGCCAGCAGTGTCACCTCTGGTGCAGGGTGGGAGTGTACACATTTTCTCACAGACACACACAGATCTCTGACATGCAATACACTCACCTATTACCATGTTCATTCACACCGAGATACCCCACTCTCTCTGTCTCTCTCACATTTGTAAAAGAAATGGATATTCTTGTATGTTTTACTTCCTTTTACTTGTACCTTTTCACAGTATTTCGCTTCTGCTCGAAATAAGGTAGGGAAAGAACCATGTAAACTAAGTAACATTATTGTGTATCTTTAAGCTATTTCCGACTTATGGCAACCCTAAGGCCCCTATCCCCGGGTGTTCTTGATAAGATTTGTTCAGAGGAGGTTTGCCATGGACATCCTCTGAGGCTGAGAGAGTCTGACTTGCCCAAGGTAGGTTTCCATGGCCAGACCAGGATTCAAACCCTGTTTTCCAGAGTCGTAGTCCAGACTCAAACCACTATGGCACACTGGCTCTCTTCAGTCCTGATAAGTAACATTACAGTCCTAATAAGTCTTACTCAGCAGCTTCTCTGGACCATTGCAGTCCTGTCTTGGTATTCTTAAAGGCTAGAATCTTGTTTTAATTATTAATTTGTTTAGCAATCCTGGGTTTCCCACCCCGGAATAACCAGCTGCTGATGTTACAAAACAGCTGAAGCAATTATGTTTATATCTTCACTACATTTATTCAAGCAAACAAGGGAACCAATTTGCCTTCCTACAGCAAAATTCACAGGGAGGCAACATCCCTGCTAGAGATAAAAGTTCAAAGTTTGTTTACAGCCACAAAGCATTTTGAAACCGTTTAAAGATTGGCAGCCCTATCAGGCAGCTATTGTCTGTTCCCTGGCAAGTTGCGTCTTTGGGTGAGCTCCAGACGATCTCGGAGGGATCATGCAATTGTGATTCTACGTACATACTGTCTTCTATCAGACAAACATGTAGCAGTTAACAGGCAGCTTTTAATATTTCCCAGCAGGATCTAACCTGGCAAGAATCCAGGCATATCCTTGTGAATAACACTGGGCAGTTCCATTTCGCTTCACGACAACAACAGGGGAAAGAATTCTGGGAATTGGAGAGAGAGCACAGCGTAAACACTGGGGAGGAAAGAGAACATTAAATGTTGAAAACACGGACACCAGGCATGGACACTGGATATGATTACAGGTTTTGTTTTTTGTGTTTACCAGCCTCCCTCCCAATTCTACTTTTAAAAGAGATTCAAGAGATGAAGATTGCTAACCACTTATGTGTCAGGTTGATGTTAAAACAACCACCATAGTGGGGTCACTGGAAAAAGAAGCAGACAAGAAGATCTATATGAATTCATCCCAGATGACTAAAGAAGTTGAAATAGTCAAAGATTTCCCATACCTTAGATCAAACATTGATCGGAACTGAGGCTGCAGTCAAGAAATCAGAAGAAGACGAGGAATGGGAACAATTATTTCATTTCATTTCATTTTTATGCCACCTTTCTAACAGAAGGGACTCAAAATGGCTCACAGGGTAACCACGAAAGAACTAGACAAGAGCCTAAAGTGCAAAAAATATATAACTGAACAGCAAAGTTAGGATCACCCAAGCCATGGTATTCCCATTCATCCTGTATGGTGGATATGAGAGCTGGACAGTGCAGAAAGTGGATAGAAAGAAAATCAGCTTGTGCTGGAAAAGATTGCCGAGGATGGTGACTAAAATGGTGAACGGTCTGGAAACCATGCCCTATGAGGAGAGACTTAGGGAGCTGGGTATGTTTAGCCTGGAGAAGAGGAGGACACTGGGAAACCAGGATTTGAATCCCTGCTTGGGCATGGAAATCCACAGGACGACCTTGGACAAGTCTCACTCTCTCAGCCTCAGGGGGAGGGAAAGGCAAACCTCTCAAACAAATTCTGCCAAGAAAACCCAGTGACCCTGCCTTATGGTCACTATAAGTTGACTTGAAGGCACACAACAACAACAACAACAACAACAACAATGGCTGCTAGGCCTTTAGATAACGGTTGGAAAGCATGGTCTTCTTCAATATGAGACATATGAGCACTCCAGTGTGATTTCAGATGCAGGCCTCCAGCTGGCTTTGAGCTTAGCCCTTTTCAGAGACAACATGATCTGTCCTGCAGATCTGGCTCATGCCCAGCTCGCTGGCAGCGTGGGGTGAGAGGCACATGGAGTTGTTTTTTTGGCTCTGTGGCAGCAGCGTTGCCCCTGCTGAGCTTGCCTCCTCCGGACTCGAGCAAACTACACGCCTGAACACGATGAAAGCCTACCCAGATTTTGGATTGCAATGTGCTGAAAGACAAAAATGGCATGGTTGGAGTTTAAAGAAACACAGAAGCGAGAGCATTTGACAGTGAAGGTCCTTAGGATGCTGGGAGAGAGAGTAACTAAAGAGAGAAAGGCTCTCACTTCGCTTGCATAAAATGGCTGTGTGTAAACCTGAAATCTGAAATCCCAGAGTTTGGGGGTCCTCTCTCTCCCCCACAATCTCAAGCTTATTGCTCTGCAGTTATTCAGTCATTAGAGGAAAGGTACACTCACCTTTGCAAATACTCTGCTTCAATTTCTAAAGTTGGCACAGAAAACAGACACTGTGGCTGCATCCGCACTGCAGAAATAATCCAGTTTAACACCACTTTAACTGCCGTAGCTCAATGCTATGGAATTCTGGGCAGATTGATCAGACATCTCCTTTTCCAGGATATGTCTGACATTTCAACCTTCTGCTCAGGAGGAATTCCAAAATGTCCTCCATTTTGAGTATGACTTAGAAGCATGTGTTTATATTCATATGAGTCTTTTTAGCTTTTATTTTGCAATGCTCTGCATTTTTATTGAACGCCCTACATTTTATGATTCCTTGCCCTCCTTTGCAGTTAAGACATCTGGTCACCCTGATTCTGGGAATGGTAGTTTGTTGTGGCTCCAGAGCTCTGCAACAAACCACCATTCCATGGTCTTGAGCCATGGCAGTTAAAGCGGTGTCAAACTGGATTATTTCTACAATGTGGATGCAGCCGCTGGTGCAAATTAAACGCCAGAAATAGAGTGGTCACTTAAAACAAATAGACCCTATTCTTGTGCTTTAACAATAGGCAGAACGTTCTTATGGTAAAGTATTAGGAAAAGTCTCTGCTGTGTTTATGGGGATGGGCTATTGAACAGAACAGGAAAAATGTGGCAACCCTTTATGTTGGGAATAAGTAATGGAGCCAAACTGGGAGACATTTGGGTGTTTAATTGAGGAGTGCTAGGGTGGGAGTTGCTCTAATTTTAGATTACATTCTGAGATTTATAGTTCCAAGCTCTGATTTCAATGCTACACTACACTACATGCTGGAAGACCGTGCTGCCCAAGAATGGAGGCTCTGGATGTTGACCCTGATGCAGATGCAAGGATATTTTTGCAGGAGAGGAAATGTCCTTTTAGCTTTAGGGGTCAGTGTGGGAGTCAAAGTCTGGTTTCACTTGCCTGGGAGTTGTTTATCCCCCCTTGCACTTAAACCTGGGGAAAGAGATGGGGGATGGAAGGTGAAAAACAGAGAGAGGGATTGAAACTTTGGCAAGTTTCGCTGAGTCAGGCGATTACAGCTTAAGGTGGAAAAATCAGAAGGGCTGATATATGTTTCTTGTTGCCAAAGGAAACTGAGATCAGCTTAGTCTGTAGGGAGAACTTGTAGCACCTTTGAGACTAACTGAAAGAAAGAAGTTGGCATCATAAGCTTTAATGGACATAAATCTACTTCGTCAGCGATACAGGGCTTAAGGGGGGTTGCAGACTGCCAGAAATAGTGCAAATTGAGTCCACTTTTAGGGTTAGGATTAGTGCTAGGGAATCATGGGAATTGTTTGTTTTCTGAGACATTGAGCCTTCTCTGTCAGAGAGCTCTGGTGCCACAATAAAATACAGTTAGCATGATTCCCTAGCACTAACCCTAACCCTAAAAGTGGACTCAATTTGCACTATTTCTAGCAGTCTGCAACCCCCCTAATTTAACCAGTTTGTGACCAGCTGAACTGAACTGAAAGCAGTTTGCTAGCAATTTATGGTGGCAACCAAAATTATTTGGAGTTGCAGCACCTTCTCCACCATGAGGTTCTTTTTTTTTTAATGGACCAGCATTGCTACTTAATATTTTTAAAGCAACCATGCTGGCTCGTACTGGTTCAAAAACCCCTAAGGGTAATTCCTTCTGTAGGCTGGATCAAAAAGCCACAAATATGCAGGCTGTTGAGTTTCATTGAACCTTCACAAGACCACATGTTTTTTTTAAAAAAGGGAAGGTCTGGAAGAAACAGAAAACCAAAAAAAGACCAGAAGTGCTTGTGAGATCTACAGTTAAACCCAGTCTTATGTGAAGTTGTAGGCTTTCATGGCCGACATCCATAGTTTTTTATGGTTTTTTTCAGGCGATGTGGCCTTGTTCTAGAAGAGTTTATTCCTGAAGTTTTGCCAGCATCTGTTGCTGGCATCTTCAGAGAATGCTTTGCTTGCTGGGGTGTATTTGGGATGAATATGTGGGGTAGCTGGATCTAATCATCTTTGCTGGCCATTTATTGCTGGAAGGGGGAAAGATGATCATTGCACTCATTTCCTCCGACTCAGGAGGACCCAACCTTCTTGTTGTGCGCCTTCAAGTCTGCTTTGGTCAGGCCCCACCTGGAATACTGTGTCCAGTTCTGGGGACCACAATTCAAAAAGGATATTGACAAGCTTGAGCGTCTTCAAAGGCGGGCAACCAAATGGTGAAGGGACCGGAAACTGTGCTCTATGAGGAGAGACTTATGGAGCTAGGTATGTTTAGCCTGGAAAAGAGAAGGTTAAGAGGCGATATGATAGCCTTGTTTAAATATTTGAAAGGGTGTCATATTGAGGATGGAGCAAACTTGTTTTCTGCTGCTCCAGAGGACAGGACCTGAAACAATGGATGCAAGCTACAAGAAATGAGTTTCCACCTCAACATTAGGAGGAACTTCCTGACAGTAAGAGCTGTTCGATAGTGGAGCACGCTCCCTCGGAGAGTGATGGAGTCTCCTTCTTTGGAGATCTTTAAACAGAGGATAGATGGCCATTTGTTGGGGTTGCTTTGATTGTCAGTTCCTGCATGGCAGAATGGGGTTGGACTGGATGGCTCTTGGGGTCCCTTCCAACTCTATGCTTCTAAGTCATTTCTGACTTACAGCAACCCAAAAGCTTGGGGTTTTCTTGGCAAGATTTGTTCAGAGGAATCTGGATTTACAGCAGAATGATAAGACTCCTGAGATGCCATAAAAACCAGATTGCAGACAAAGGATCATTTTTAGAATACTCCTGTATGTTAAAAACCAACCAACCATCCCCACAATGCTTTCCTTGCAATAGAAAACTATCACACCATTGGAATAAGTTCTAGACCCTCCCTCCTGGTCTAGTTTTCTGCCTGTGGGGTATTTCGTAAATTTAAGTACCGTATCTTCATTTTACACGTAAAGAAAATGAATGAAGCACTGATGATGTTTTTGGCTCTCGCAAAATCTGCAATATGGCATTTTGCAGCACCTAATCCATTCTTCCTCCATTCAGTTTTAACATTCTAACCTTGATGAAAGAGAACTGTAGCTCTCAACACCTTGCAAACGTTTTTGTGTACGTTTCGTTGGGCCTAATAAAAGCATTCCCTGACTGTGGATATGACTTTTTTTCTCCCCTTTTACTGCCCAACTGGATTTAACGTTTTATGCATAAAAAATAGTAGCCCATTTTAAGTGGTACACTTTGTTTCCCCATTTCAGGACTGCACACCTTATTCTGACATATTTAGATTTAGTTCACATTCTGTAGGATTTCATGCCAAGTGCCCACCCCACAAAAGGCTCATTGTTTACAGCTCACAAAGTAAGTAATTTAAGGCAGAGAACAATCAACCGCTTCTTGCAATTGTCCAAAGCGGGTGGCGTCTACTTTTGATCTCTCCATAAATATTGCTACAGGACCCTTACACAAGCAGGACTCCTTTTCTAGCATAATTATATCAAAGAGATGAAATGGCAAGGGACTAACATGACTTAATGGGTTGGAGGCTACAAAGAAAATGAAACGCGTCCAAGGCTTTTATGTTCGGGTTAAGTGAGGTTAAAACCAAATGGGAACATGGCACGACAGCAGCTTATACAATAAGTAGACCCATACTGAGTGGATGTATCTGTTAACTTGGCCTAAGGTCCTTAGGTTGCCCACAAGTAACATGCATTAGGTTAACGGACAAGAGAATTCAAAGATATAGCCATGTTAGTCTCTAGAATCAGTATGCAGTAGTAGTAAAAACATTTATTGTACATGACCGTTGGTCATCACACACAAAAACAGGCATAGTAAAAATGGAAGTAAATGAGATATTATAATATCACAATAGATATATCTTTAAAACCAGATTAGATTCCAAAACCTTCTTAAGTTTCATTGATGTAGATGGGCCAAGCATTATAGGAGTGCATAGTTCATTCTGTGTCATTTAGGGTAACTTCATATCAGGTTTCTAGACTTTTCTGTTCAGACTGCTTGTTTGATGGACAATGACTGGCCTGGGCCTTGGCTAAGGTTAACAGGAAAGTTGTGGCTCTTCTAAATATGATGAGTTCATTAATAATAATAATAATAATAATAATAATAATAATAATAATAATAATAATAAAAAATTTATACCCCACCTTTAGCCGAGGCTATCAAGGCGGCTTACAATTAAAATACAGTCCCATACAATTATATTAGACAAATACCCCCCCCCCTTAAAAATATATTAAATCATTATCAACATTAAAATTTAACTTAAAACAAGGCTACGAGTCAATACAATTAGCTAGCTGGCACTCTAAATATATAGAAATACAAATTTAATTTTTTTGACTTGTCCAGAAGTCTTTAACTTGTAGGGGATCTGAAAGGAATTTATTCCAAATTCCCGATGACAGGGGACAGCTAAATAAATAATGGGGAAGATCTTCAATTTCATTTTCATCACAGTGACAGAGATGCAGTTTTGGCAAATCTACCCTCTGTGTGTAAAGAGTCCTTGTGGACAAGAGAGCTAGAGCTTTTTCAGTGGTGGTCCTACTTTTAGAAGTTGCTTATAATTTTAGTTGCAGCTGTGTATTTTAATTTATCCTCTTTTTTTAAGTGTAGTTTATTATCCTGTATTGCAGTTTATCTGGCATCCTTGTATGAAATACCTTGGGCATAGCTCAAATAAATTCTGAATAACTCCTGCCCTCAAGAATACTGTCTCCCTCCTGGCTGTCAGTTTGTGGATGATGGGTTATTGCAGTGATGCTCTTTTGGCATCCAGCAAATCTGCTGCAGCCACCCACAGCATTGGACCACTGTGTAAAAATGTACCCTTACCATGGCTGAACTGGACAAGTTCATCACTGCAACACCCATCATCCACACACTGATACCGGCATCATACAGTTTAGAGTCCTCCTGATCAGGCTTTTTACACTTTGAGCAAAAATGTTCCTGGCAACTGCTATAAGGTGTGTAACCCATCACTTGGAACAACCACAACAGGAAGGTTTCACAAACAATACCAAAGATAGAAGGGAGAAACTAACAAAGTGCTGAGATATGGTATGTTAACTAAATACTATATATCCCAAAATAGATGAAACCACCACTTAAGCATGATACTGAATTATATTTTACAATGACACCATGTAGCTAACAGTGAAGACCATCAAATACCCATACAAAATATTAAATAAAACAAAGTTGCTCAATTTCACTGTTAGCTACATGGTGTCATTGTAAAATATAATTCAGTATCATGTTCCTGCATGGCAGATTGGGGTTGGACTGGATGGCCCTTGTGGTCTTTTCCAACTCTATGATTCTATGTTCAAGTGGTGGTTTCATTTATTTGGGATATATAGTATTTATCAGTAGTTAACCTACCGTATCTCAGTACTTTGTTAGTTTCTCCCTTCTATCTTTGGTAACCCATCACTTGCCAGAAGTCCATGAATCCGCAGATCCTAATCCAAGAAGCTGGGCCAAAGCTAGCAAAGTGAATTTCAACAGAGAGAAACGTCACTTAGGCCAAAAAAAAATTTAAAAAAATGCATAGATATAGGATGGGGGGAAATGAGATGCATAGATATTTTGTTGTTGTTAACTGGCCTTGAGTCGATCTCGATTCATGGCGACCCTATGGATGAGCCCTCTCCAAGAAGACCCTCTGTCCTCCATTCTTCTGCTTAAATCCTGCAACTCCTTAATAAATCCCCATAGGGACCTCCTTCATAATAGAGTCCCTCCATCTGGCCTGTGGCCTTCTTCTCTTCCTCCTTCCCTCCATCTTTCCCAGCATTATTGTCTTTTCCAA
>CM034711.1:7536608-7553187 GCA_020142125.1 Phrynosoma platyrhinos
CTTGGATGATTCTGACTTTTGCGCTGAGTTGTCTGTCTTTGCATTTTATGATCTTTTATAGTTCTTTCATAGCCGTCCTCCCCATTCTTAGTCTTCTTCTGATTTTGTGACTGCAGTCCCCATTTCTATCCATGTTTGATCCCAGGGATGGAGATCCTTTTACTGTTTCTGTTTCTTCATTGTCTAGGTTGAAGTTTGGGTAAAAATGAAATGAAATGTATAGATACAGAATGGGGGGAAATGAAATGCATAGGTATAGGTATAGGTATAGGATGGGGGGGAGATGAAAGCATAGATATAGGATGAGGGGACAATGAAATGCATAGGTAAAGGATGAGGGACCCATAGCTTAACAAGGCAACATGTGAAAGGGATTTAGGATCCTAGCAGACCACAAGTTGGACATGAGTCTGCAGTGTAGCATGAATGCCACCATCAGCTCCGATCCCCAGAATTGCGTAGCATGGAGCCGTGGCAGTTCAAGCGGTCTCAAACCGGATTATTTCTGCAGTGCGGATGCAGTCTGGAACGCTCCCTTTGCGGGCTAAACCAAGCTGAGAAAGGGGATTTCCTAGTTCCACCTTAAGGGCTGGATGGGGCGGAGGCAGCTGCTTTTTGCAAGGGCTGCCGGCCGGCGAGAGAGCTCCGCCAGTCGAACCGGATTGCAAGCGAAGCGGAGCGAAAGCGGAGCAGCGCCGGATCAGAGCAGCCAGAGCCTGGAGAGGAACCCTTGAGTAAGTTTAGGGCTTCATCACCCTGGCCCCTTTGATGCCCAACCTGGACATTGACTCTGAAGCATCATGTTGTTTGCCATTTCAGGATATTCATCTCCAGAATGCTCAAAATCAATTTATTTCCAGCTATTCAGGGGTTTTAAAAGAGGCTGCCTTACTTTGAAATAAAATCCAAATTGAAGGCACATTGTATTACTAATGTTGACCCTCTTATAAACTGTTCCCCCCCCCCCAAGAATTGTAGAAGACATATTTATCATATAATGCAACACTTAAAATTTACATATAGCTTGGTGCTGATGTTCAGAGATTGAAATTGCATGCTGTATGCCTCCCTTCCCTGTATTATTATTATTATTATTATTATTATTATTATTTGAGTAAACCTGGCCCTTCGGGGGGAGAATCATGGAGCCATTGAGTTGGAAGGGGTCCTCAAAGGTTATCTAGTCAAGCCCCTAGTCCAGCCAGAAATACACAACCTCAGTCCTCCTAACCAGGAGTCCTCACTCAAAGGAGGGCCAGGCACTGCAAAATGTAGGACGTTCCAGAAAAATGTAAGACGTGACCCGATTCCTGCTTCTTAGTTCTGACCAAAATGGAATGCCTCCTGGACAGAAGGTTGAAAAGGGGGGCCTCTGGTCACCCTGCCTCTATGAGGGTGGCCAGATGTCCTAACCACAAAGGAGAACAAGGTACCGCAAAATGTAGGACAGTCCAGAAAAATGCAGGGTCATCACAGCATATAAAAACTAAAAACACTAATAGGTAAATTCATGCTTCTGAGTCCTGCTCAAAATGGCGGATGGTTTGGAATTCCTCCTGGACAGAAGGGTAAAATATGGGACATGTCCTGGAAAAGGGGGACATCTGGTCACCCTGCTTCTGAAATATGGGTCAGTTGGGTAGGAGTTACAGTGAGGATTGGCAAATAGCTCAGGACGTAGATAGCTGTAGTGAATTTGGGACCTGGGGTCTTTTCTTTTTTAGGGGGGAAAGTTTGGCGTCTTCCCCCCCCCCCCCTTGTATGGTGTTTTCTATACAAGGTTTTCTCGCTCCCCATGAAGGTAGTTCTTGATTTACAGGAATACAAAAGGAATGTTTGCTCTCTTGGACTTTGCTGTTTGTTCTTGTGTACCTTCAAGTTGTTTCCAGCTTATGACTAAAGTGAACCTCTCATGGGGTTTTCTCGGCATGTTTCTTCAGAGGGGGTTTGCTCTTTCCTTCCTCTGAGGCTGAGAGTGTGTGATTTGCCTAAGGTCACCCAGTGGGTTTCCATGGCCAAGCCAAGATCGAAACCCTGGTCTCCAGAGTTGTCGTGCAACACTGAAACCACTGTGCCACACTGGCTCTTTCTCTCTTGGACTAAAACACTTGAATTGTAAAACAAGAGGCCCTGTGGCTTTGTTCCTTTACTCAGGCGCCTTCCATCCCAGCTCTATGGGGTTTGGGGTGGTTCCATGGGAAGCTGCTTTGACCATGCTTGGCTGTGGAAGGCGCACCTATAATGGGCTCTAGGATTATGACTTGTTGAGTCTCCCATTCAACTGAACTTTTGGTAGGAATAGGTAAGTCAGTAGGGTAGTTCTAGTCCAAATGTAACATTTTCAAGCTGTGAGATGTACAGTTGGCCCTCTGTATGTGGAAGAGTATGATAGAAAAGTGATATATTAAAATAGAATTACATTATTACACTATTAAAATAAACACCCATACACTGGAGTCCTGTATCCAGCAGATATCAAAAACTGTAATTGATGATAGTTTCCAATGCTTTTGTTCACAGCGTCCATGGTTTAAACTGGACTTGCCACTTCATTTCCATACACAAAAGGATTTTGAATTTGAATTGACATTCTCACATACCAGTGGCATATATAGGTCTGTCTCTGGCTTTCCCCTCCACCAAACGCACCTGAGGAAGTAGACTGAAGTCTATGAAAGCTCATGCTGCCAACTACTTTCTTTCACTGAGTCTCAAAGGTGCTACAAGATCTCTCTACATACTGATTTTACGGACAAACATGGCTAGATCTTTGAATTGTACTTGACCATGTTCCCAAAGCAGCTCAAATTGAAATTTAAGGATCTCTTTCCTTTCTGATTATTTGCTTGCCTCCTTTTCCAGGTGACATCATGAGCACCCCAGGAGTAACCCCTGATGTGGAGCTGGACATGAAAGATGTGGAGCTGAATGAGATGGACACGGAGAAGCAGCCCATGAATGCCTCTTCCCCCTTGGCCAGCTCCCCGGGCAGCCTGGGGGAGAAGAACGGGGCTGTGATGGTGAAGGTGGTGGAAGAGAAGGACCGCGATGCATCAGCCAAGTTCACTGGCCTTTCCAAGGAAGAGCTTCTGGAGGTGGCCAGCACTCCCGCATGGGTGCGCACCCGGTGGGCCCTCCTCATCCTTTTCTGGCTGGGCTGGCTGGGCATGTTGGCCGGGGCCATTGTCATCATCGTCCAGGCCCCCCGCTGCAAGGACCTGCCCAAGCAGGAATGGTGGCAAAAAGGGGGCATCTACCGCATCCAGAAGGTGGAGGGGTTCCAGGATTCAACTTCCGATGGTGTTGGTGACCTGGCAGGTGAGAAGGTGTGGGTGAGGAGGAACAGCAACGGCATTCCAGAATTTGAGGGCTTCACCTTCAGGGACTACAGGGCAGCCTTCCCAATTGGTGGTGGTGGTGGGAGGGTTTGAGATGTATGGGAATGAAGCCAGCATCATTGGCTATCACACTGACTTGGGTAATGGGAGTTGCAGTCTGACATATCTGAAGGTCCCTCATGTTAGAGGAGACAAATATAGGTTATATATATCCCAAGCCAGATAATTTTCAGCACCCCGTCATGAAGGTGGGGGTAATGATGTGGCTTCACTGTGGGAAGCAGCCAGCTTTGTTTTCCCTAGTACTTCATGGAGGCATTTTGAGAATTGTGTTATTCTCCTGATTGTGGTTTCTTTTTAGTGTCCCCCTTTGCTTTTTTTTTTCCTCCAGGACACCACAAACACTGTCCTTATTCATATGAGATTTCCCCCTGCCTCTTCTCACACTGAGCCTTTCTTCTGATTTTCATCCTCATTCACCCTCCCCAGTCATAATGCAGCACAAAACAGTCCATTAATTAATCCAGAGAAAATACCTTTTCTGTATTTTATTCACAATTATAAACCAGCTTTTTCTGTTTCTCCAGTGGCCAGCCTTTGAGCAGTTTGGGAAACTGTTCAAGGTTTCCATCCCTGTAGTGTATGCCAGGATAGTGGTTGAGGTATTGTGTGTGCCTTTAAGTCATTTCCGACTTATGGCGACCCTAAAGGGTTTTTTGGGGGCAAGATTTGCCAGGATAGTGGTTGAAGTATAACAGTGGTAATCTGCTGGTATCCTTGGTCTCTGCTGGGTTTTGCTTCCAGCACCACTTGTGGATACCAAAATCCAGGAACGCTCAAGTCCCAATATTTTCAAGCCATGAAAAAAGAATCCATAGATACGGAAGGCTGGCTGTACTAAGGGGTAATGGCTTTAAGTGAATTTGAGGAAGCTCCAAAATATAACTCCAGCACTTTGATAGCCTACCTAATCTTAATTCTCTAGATCTGTTCCTCCCATTCTCCCCTTCCCATCTCCTTATTTTTGCAAAACAGAATCTGTGGACTCTGGCCATGGATGTTAGCTGCAAAGTAAACAGGAAAGGGGCTTAAGAATATAGCATGACCTCGAGACTGGGTCACAATCCCCTTTGGACCTCTTTCTCCTTGATGCTCAGCAGTATTTTGGGGGCATGTGACGATCAGCTGCCTTTTCTTTTCCTGCTGCAAAAGAAACACTGGCCAGCTCTACCAGCCAGATTTTCTTGCGCCAAGCAGCGGTAGCCGGTTTTAGCCAGCTTTATTTTCCCCAAGCAACCGTTGGTCTTTGTTTCATCAGATCCTGATGTCAGTGAACCAGTGCTGACTCAGCTGGGAGGGAAAGTAACTGGGTGAAGGGCAGATGATGATTCATTTCCTCCCTTCTTTCTTCTTTACTCTTCCTTTTTTTAAACTTCCTCCATTCGCACATGGTGGACATGAGGTGGATGGGGGCGAGACTTCTAATGCAGTTTGCAGCATTTCGTGCAGCTGCCTGTTAGATCCATGCCTTGCTGCAAGAAATCATGCTTCTAACTAAACATTTGAGATGCTTTGGTGATGACTTTAAGCTCTGTAGCTGAGAGGGCTGGAAGTTCTCTAGATAACCTGAGTAATGATGCATCTACACTGTAGAAATAATGCAGTTTGACACTGCTTTAACTGCCATGGTTCCATCCAACAGAATCCTGCAATTTGTAGTTTGGTGAGGCACCGGCACTCTTTGGCAGAGAAGACGAAAGACCCTGTAAAACTACACAACCCAGGATTCCACAGCATTGAACTGTGACAATTCAAGTAGTGTCAAACTGCATTATTTCTACAGTGTAGATGCACCCTGAGAAAAGAGGGGGCTTTATTCTCCTAAAAAAAAAAGCAGGCTTTCCCAAGTACCATATATACTTCAGATGTGTTTGATGATATCTCCTATCATCCCCCAGCGATTCTCACAGGGTTATTGTGGGGAAGGAGGAAAAGTGCCATGTATTGAGCCCATTGGAGGAAATATAGCCAAGATATATTTTTTTCATGTACAAATGCAGATTTGATTGTTTAACAACTATATACAGTCGACCCTCCATATCTACCAATTCTTTATCTGCTTGAAAATATTTTAAAAACTACATAAATTCCCAAACCTTGATTTTGCCATTTTATATAAGGACACCATTTTACTATGCCATTGCATTGAAACTTGAGCATCCCTGGAACCAAACCCCAGCAGACACCAAGGACCCACTGTACTGTCACAATTAATCTACAATGATATGTTTTAATTTGGTGACAGCCTAACCATGGTTAATGGAGACATTTGTCTAATTCAAGAGGGTGTACACATTCAGAAATGTATTAATTTAATTACCAATACCATTGGTGAGCCCTCATTTATTTTCAGTAGCTGAGAACTCTTTGCCTGAGTGTGCTAGTCTTTTATTCTTTCCCCCCCAACTCATCTTCCTTTTGTGTTGTGCCATCCAGACTATAAACCTGAAGGACAGGATTCCCTCCCCTTTGCTCATAACCCATACTATTTTTGCCTTCCATTTCAGGTTTAAAGCAGCGAATTGATTATTTAAGTTCTCTCAAAGTGAAAGGTTTGGTGCTTGGGCCCCTCCATGTCAATCCCAAAGATGACCAGGCTGGAACTAACCTCCAAGAAGTCAACAGCAGTTTGGGGACATTGGCGGAGTTCCGGGATGTCCTGCAAGCAGCAAAGAAAAAGAGTAAGGAGGGCATGCATGGGGGGCAGAGTCCCTTCTTAAGGGCTGGCTTCCTTGGCAGTGCCAAGGAACTTGCTGCAGTCTTCAAGGAGCTGCTTTTTGACCTGTGCAATGTGTTATGTCTCTCTTTCCAGGCCTGAAGGTCATCTTAGATCTGACACCCAACTATCAGGGTGAATCCCCCTGGTTCAACCAAGAGATCCAACTGAACAATGATCTCCAAGAGAAAATGAGGGTGAGTAGAGGAGGGGACTGGCACATAGATGATGGAACAAGTTTATTTTCCCCTACTTCAGGGAGTAGGACCCAAACCAATGGTTTCAAATTACAAGAACACTGATTTCACCAAAACATTAAGCAAAACTTTCAAAGGGTATAACTTACATTTATTACAGGTACAATTGGCCCTGCACATTTGCAGTTTTGACTGTTGTGGTTTTTATTATTTGTGGATTTGATTAATATGTTCTCTCTAAGAATATTTAGGTCCTCTAAAGAAATTCTGCTGGAAATTGACCAAAGAGTAACACTGGAGGATCTAGAGATTACTAGAGAAAACAACTTCTCTATACATTTGTAGGTCCTCCAGCATGATTCTGTGGTCAACTTTTGGCAGATGTTGACCATAAAGTTACTATGGAGCACCTAGAGATTCCTAGACAGGTGGTCTCTCATGTAAATAAGTAGGTTTTTAAAATTTGATTTTTTCCGCTTTCACAAGGGTCCTGTGCCCCTAACCCCAGTGAATGTGGAGGGCCTACTGTATTTAGACTGAGATTAGTTGACCATTGGGATGTTGTAGCCAATTTCCTACACTGACAGATGTGTGTGTGTGTGTGTGTGTGTACTTCAAAGAACCATAGGATTGTTATTCTCTAAACAACCTTGTGAGGTATGCTGGGTCAAAAGAGAATGTTTTCCCATATCCAGTCCAGCGTGTTTCATGGCTGAAAGACAGATTATGTCTAACTCAAAGCTAACACTTTCTTCCTTAATCCACATAGGTGTATTTATTTTTTTCCTTATAAGCAAAATTAATTGAGAACTAGTTGACTGATGGGCAGGAGAAGACCAACCCAAATGGAATTAAGCTTTCTAGTGATGCACTGAGGGCTAACAGCTCTCTTGTTGTCTGTTCTCAGGATGCAATTGAATTCTGGCTGAAAGAGGGTGTGTCCGGGATCCAGATTGGAAGCATTGAGAATTTAAATGTAAGTAGTGAGCCCATCCCAGTCCTAGGAGGCCTCTGTACCACCATATGTATTGCTGATCCTTTTGTGGGCATGTGTCTGAAGCACTTTGGTCACCTCAGACTCAGGGGCTAAATCTGCCGAAGCCTCCTTCCCCATAGCACCCTTGGATCCATCTTTTGTATGCCTCCCTGCCCCAGACTATTCTAAAGGCTTTCCCCTGTTCTAAATGTTTAAAATACCTTTCATAAGGCTTAGGGACTGGTACTAGGAGCACTAAGCTAAAATATGCTGATATTTTTGGTCCAGTGCTTTTGCCCTATCCACTACTGAAATGAAACCCTGAACTTTTCTGAAATTGAAGTTGGCCCTCAGGATAAAAGAGGTTCCCTACCCTTGGTTTGCTTTACATATTAAAAAGGGATGACCTGCTTTTAGGGGAAGGAAATTTGTAATCTTCAGGGATGGGAGTGTGGGAGTATGCTAAGCTTCTGGTGCCTCAATCCTATTTCTCCAACATGTTCCTTCCTCAGGACACTCAGATCTTGAACACCTGGAAGAACCTGACAGAACAATATGTTGAAGACCATGCCAGGTAGGTATCCACTGTGTAATGCAGCCTTCTCCAACCTAATGCCCTTGACCACGTTTATTATAAATCACACAATCCCTTGGCATGTTGAGGATGATGAGACAAGGCATCCACTTATGCAAGTTTGCTTACTTGAAGGTTCACAAAGGTGTACCAAAGCAATTTGCCCAACATCATAATGCCTTTCTACACTTCTGTAACCATATTTGTAATACTGTGTATGCTTTTGATCACTGAGGGCTCAAGCAGACAAGCAGCTTGGAGCAGGCTCTGGCCGCCCCAGCTGCAAGCAAGCCCCGATCAGCAGCTGCTGTGGTCCAGAACAGACCGTTGGCAAAAAGTGGTTGATTCCCACTCCTTTTGCGGCCAGGCTTAGGCTGTGTTAGCTGGCCTTGGCGCAGGTTCCGGCTGATCTAGGGGTGTGTGTCATTTGCACACCACACCCTCGGATCGGCCCAAAGGCAACAATTTTTGGCTGTCTATTTCAGGCCTCAGTCTCAAAAAGGACATTGTAAAGTTGGAAAAGGGCAACCCAAATGATCCAAGGGTTTCTCCAAGTAACTCCCTTGTGAAGAAAAGTGATATTGTTTGGAGTATTTTTTACATCAGGTGAAAAGGTGTAGATGATGCGAAGGGTATATAAAATGATGTATAGTGCTGAGAAACTAGGTAGGGAGATGTTTTCCTACCCTTTTTTCTAATGCTGGACCCTGAGGTCATCCAGGAAAGCAAAATGGTGGGGAAATTAGAACAAATACAAAGAAGCCCTCTTTCCTGTTGTGTCCTTTTGTCTCAGAGTGTTGCTCAGCTGCCTTTCATTGCAATATGAACCAGTTCAAGAATTTGCTCTTTTCTCTTCCTACAGGGTGTTGATTGCAGTGACAAAGAAACAGGATGCCCCCAGCATTTTTTCCCTTCTCAATGAGACAACGGGTGTGGATGTGCTAACTAGCGATTACCTTATCGGTCTGGTGAACAGTGGCCAGGAGGACACCACAAGGGGAGAGGCTGCTTCCAACATGATAACAAACTACATCAGAGCAGCTGGAGACAAGTGGGCTGGATGGACTGTGAGTAGCAAGCCTTGGGATTAGATGGAGGAATGTGTATGGGTGAATCATAGAATCATAGAAGAGTTGGAAGAGACCCAAAGGGCCATCCAGTCCAACCCCATTGCCATGCAGGAACTCAAAATCAAAGCAACCCCGATAGATGGCCATCTAGCCTCTGTTTAAAGACCTCCAAAGAAGGAGACTTCACCACTCTCCAAGGGCGTGTCTTCCACTATCAAACAGCTCTTACTGTCAGAAAGTTCCTCCTAATGTTGAGGTGGAAATTCTTTTCTTGTAGCTTGCATACATTGTTTCAGGTCCTATCTTCTGGAGCAGCAGAAAACAAGTTTGTTCTATCCTCAATATGACATCCCTTCAGATACTTAAACAGGGCTACCATAGCACCTCCTAACCTTGTCTTCTCCAGGCTAAACATACCCAGTTCCCTAAGTCGTTCTTCATAGGGCTTGGTTTCCAGACCCTTCACCATTTTAGTCGCCGTCCTTTGGACACACTTCAGTTTTTCAACATCCTTATTCAATTGTGGTGCCCAGACCTGGACACGGGACTCCAGGTGGGGCCTGACCAAAGCAGAATGCAGTGACACTATTACTTCCCTTGATCTAGACACTGTATTTCTATTGCTGCAGCCTAAAATTGCATTGGCCTTTTTAGCTGCCACATCACACTGTTGACTCATGTTCAACTTGTGGTCTACTAGGACTCCTAGACCATTTTCACACATAGTCACTTTAAGCCATGTGTCCCCCATTCCTATATCTGTGCATTTCATTTTTTCCGCCCTATGTGCAGTATCTTACATTTCTCTTTCTTGAAATTCATTTTGTTAATTTTGGCCCTGCTTTCTAATCTATTAAGGTCATTTTGAATTTTCATCCTGTCTTCTGGGGTATTAGCTACTCCTCCTAATTTAGTGTCATCTGCAGATTTGATAAGTATGCCCCCATCCTTTCATCCAAGTCAATGATAAACATGTTGAATAGCCCTGAGCCCAGGACAGAACCCCATTGGACACCCCACTGGTCACTTCTCTCCAGGATGAAGCAGAGGAGCCATTGCTGAGCACCCTTTGGGTTCTTGTTGAGCACCCTTTGGGTTGATAGAAATGGGAACAGAACTCAAGTTGACAATAAACTCTTAGAAGATTTGGCCCATTGGCTGCTAATAAGTGATCCCTACCATTGTCCCAAGTTGTGCTTCTTTCACAGAATTGACAGAGAGGGGCCATTCTCAGTTAGGTCTCCAGTATGTAAATATTAGTACTAAGTCTTATATTGCGAACTGTTTGCCTTTCTGCAGGTGGCGAGACCCAATTTTGGGCGTTTGGACAATTTGAGGGGCGAGCAATTTCTACGCTTATATCACATGCTCCTCTACACATTGCCAGGGACTCCTTTCACAGACTATGGTGATGAGATTGGGCTGCGTGACCTTCCTGGACAGGTAATAATACCAGGGGATGTAGTGGTGGAAGAGAGCATGGTTGAAATAAGCAGAAGCCAGATGATTTTGAGGATGATGTGTAAAATAAGAAGGGAAAATAATGCCTACTGACGGGAGGGGCTAAATAAACACTGGCCATTTTTTTTAAAATTCTTATATTGATTGAGCAAATACACTGGTGCATTCAGCTCAATTGCCCGTTTGGGTTCTCCCTGCCAGCAGGCCTTGTAAATAAGCCAGAGACTCTCCATGTTTGCTTAATGTGATGTCCCAACTGAAATCTCTTGCTTGTTGCTCTCCTAACAAGCCATAGTCATGAACCAGGTTTATTCATGGCTTATGATATTGGCTTGTAAGGATACTTCAGTTTGGACTACATAGTTAGCAAACTCTGGGTGGAGAGGTTGTGAATTGTTCTCCAACCAAGTGATTGAGCAGCAGACCCAATACACTTGCTTGTTTGTGATAATCTAGATTTACACACACACATATACAGACATGACTAGTTTACCATGATGTCTGGCCTTAGCCATGCCTCTGGCCATGTACAAATTAAGCACTATTTTCTCCCTACTCCAGGTATAAAATGCAGTCATTGTCAAAGGATATGACAATTTTTCTGTACAGATTTGAGGTCTGTCAGGATTAGGTATGTCAGACTGCGCCTCCAGATAAATCTGGCAGAGGTTCAGCAATCCATAGAATATGATTCTGTGTTATGGATTTCCTGCATCAGTATAATGTTGGACTATTGGGGTACTTTTCAGCTCTACAATTCTGTTATTCTGTTTTTAAGAACATGTAAAAGCCCTTTTGCTTCCAGCGATGAGCTTGAATATATGGGAATAAAAAGTACCTGCCACTCTAAAGTACCTGCAGAGTTTCCATTGTAGGAGTTTCATCAACAAGATGTTCTCTTGGTGGACCTTAAAAGAACAACATCTCAAGTCATTTGGGGGATTTTTACATGGGAAGCAGAAATTGCATTGGAAACTGTCAAGACCTATGTGGCAACTGGTAGCAGATATTCTAAACCTTTGGTCCATCAGATGTTTTGGACTTCAAGTCCCAGAATCCCTGACCACTGGCTAAGCTCCTTTGTGCTTCTGAAAGCTGAAGTCCTAAACTTCTAAAGTACCATACCTTTAGAACTACTGTTGTCAGTGATTAGTTTTGGCTGAATAGTCTCCATGTGTGCCCCGACCACTTCTGAAAATGTAAACATTCAAACTCTCATGTAGAATGTGTGGAAAATGCAACGGACAGGGTAAAACCTCATGAAAATGTACTTTATGCTATTGTAAGTTTTGACTTGGGGATTTTAACTTTTCATAGTGCAAAATGATTGCTGTATATACTCAACTATAAGTCAACCTCATGCATAAGTTGAGGGCAAGTTTTGGGGCTGAAATTATAGATTTTGATATGACCCATGGATAAGTCAAGGGTAAAACTTAGAGGCATATAGCAAAGGATCTAAAGGATGAAGCAAAGCAAACAATGTCAAAGAACTTTGTGCTCACTCTTAAGGCTGGATGGATGAGAGAGTAGAGGGGATTGGTGCTTCCAGGACAGATTATACTCTTGCTTTTCACCTGGAGAAGGTTCCTTCTTTTAAATAAGAGCTAAGATAACACTGGATCCGTGGATAAGTCAACCCAGGTTTTGGGGATCAAATTTTTGATCTACACATGATTATATACAGTATTTTGTTGGGGTACATTGTTCTCCGTGTTTGAATTTTGCTCATTTCCTAGCCATGCTAACCATATCCTCTTATCTTTCCATCCAGCCTGCAGCATCCAATATCACTCGCATGCAATGGGACAATTCAGCAAACTTTGGCTTCTCAAAAGGGCCTGAGCAACTGGGCAGTCAGACATCTAGTAATGCTACAGTACAGGTGAGAGGCTGGAGAAGGAGGGCAAATTGAGTCACTGTGCTTAGACAGGAGAATGTAAAAAAGGGGCAATATAGCTTGCATTAGTAAATCTTCAAACTGTGTAGGGCAAACAACAATAGCAATAGCAACTTCATTTATATACCACTTCATACCACACTGAGCAGTCTCTAAGTGGTATACAACTGTAAGCTAATTGCCCCCAACAAGCTTGGTACTCCTTTTAGTAACCTGCGGAAGGATGCAAGGCTGAGTCAACCCTGAGCCCCTGGCTGGGTTTGAACTCACAACCTTGTGGTGTGTGAATGAGTGGCTGCAGTACTGGCATTTAAGCACTGTGCTACCAGGGATTCTCGACAATAACAACAACTGATAGGCTGAATGCCCCCCAGCCCTTTTATAATAATTGAAATGTCCTTTCCCTTCCAATTTTTTCTGAAACTAAAAACTATGCCTTGGATATGAGAGGTTTAGGAACTGGCAGTTTCTAGGAAGTCAGTGAGCCTAGTAAGTGGTTTCGGTACCTACTAAAGTGGGGAAATTCAGTTTTAAATTTCTGCTTAGTCTTGGACCATGGATCAGAAATTTTCTCTCAGTGTAGCCTGTCTCACAGAGTTGTGAGGGAGAAGAACTTTGAAACTACCACTGGGCTTCTTGGAGGAATTTGGATAAAAGTGCAGTAAATAAAAAATAAGGCTAGAAAGACAGTAGCTAGATAAATGGGTAGGTGGTGATAGTTCTTGGGGTAGGATCACAGTTTCATTTCCATAGTTGAGTTCCGTAACAATTTTATGTAAAGCATGTCCCCCTTGTTATCAGCTGAAAATGTTTGCAGAAAGTGGCTTATAGGGTTATATAGAAGAAGGCATAGAATCTACAAGGTGGGACACAAAAGGAAAAAGGGTGGGGGCAAATGTAGCAAAAAGGAAACTCAAGGAGGAGTTGGCAAACCTACAGTTCTGTGATGGAAACATTTTGTGTAGCCTGGTGGAATGGATACTTCTTAATGGGAATTGAAGGTGAAGAAAGTATCTTGGCTCTGTTTCTCTCCTCCTGGAGTGTGATGGAATGGGTGTCTAAGAACACCAGAAACTGCTTTACTGAATCTGACTTGACCTTTAAACAGCATTCACCTAGTGTCTCTGGAATAAAGCATAATGTAGAACCCTTCCCGTTTGTTTTGATAGAACATCTAATTGCCAAGCAGTTATTATCCTTATACTGCAAGATTGAGCATCCTTCAGCTCATCCATTGATTTAGATTTCAGATCCAAGCCAGCATTAAGGGATTGTGAGAATTTTACTCCAGAACATCTGGAGCACTGAAACTTTCCCTTCCCTGTTAATTTCTTGTACTTTTAAGCATTACTAGTTATATCAGTAATCCTAATTATTTTTTTCCTTTCCCTCTCCCAACAGTTTCAGAGTGGCAACAAGGATTCAGTCCTGACGCTCTTCCAGGAGCTGAGCGATCTGCGGGGCAAGGAGCGTTCTCTTCTTCATGGCGAATTTTCACAAGCCCACAGCACCAGCCCAAGTGTCTTCTCCTACTTGAGAATCTGGGATCAGAACAAGCGCTTTGTGGTGGTGCTCAATTTTGCTGCCCAGGAGAGCACCGTTTCCATAACACACCCTCACCTCCCTCCAGAAGTCATAGTGGAGCTCAGCACAAATCCCAGTCGGGAGGAGAATCAGCTGAGTTTACAGGACCTCAAGTTGGGTCCCTTAGAAGGGCTTTTGCTTAGTTACATATACGTGGCCTAGCTTCAAGTTCCTCCTCCTCTTCCTTCTGGTAGAGGGTTTCTGTGCTACTGCCCTTAGAAAGAAGCAGTATTTGAGTTCTTAAGAGAAAGCAGTATTCTCTTCCTGTCTCTTATTTTGCCTGAACTCTCTAACTCATTGTTTCATCTCTTCACTCGCCTGCCTAATTCCTTATACATTCCTGCCAGCGATCGCTGGAGTTGGAGGCACTTGTTCAACAGGGGAAACTGTATCCCTCCAGATGTTGTTAAGACTTCAGCTTTATTGGTCTCCCAGTTATTGGCCATGCTTGTTTAGGCGATGGGTCTTGGGAGTCCAGCAATGTCTGGAAGAACACAAGGCCCCACTCTTGAATTTAGACTTAGATATCATTCCCTTCCCCACATACAGTTCTGAAGACCAGTAGGGGAAACTGGTTATTTCCACCCGCTGTGTGCTTGTGTTGCCATTTGGTCAGTACTTGCCAAACTCCCCAAAGTCTTGACATGGTGCATCCAAACTACATACCTTTACCACTTCTTAGCTTTTTGTACTGATCTCCATCGACATTACAGGAGTATAGAGTGGATGCCGGGGTGTCTTGTTCCCCAATAGTGTTGAAGGCTGGCCTGGAATAAGTTGAATAAATTTCTCTTTTCTCTGCTTTTTGACTTCTGTGGCTTTCTATTCACTTTGGGAGTGTATTGCTTTCATCAGCGTACTTCTTAAAAATCCCATTCCTGTACAGGAGTGTAACATCTTTTGGAGGTGGATGCAAAACAGGTATCGTATTCATTCATTCATACTTCCTTTCTTAGGATAGCACAGTTGGGTTGGAGTACTCAGTTAACATACATAAATGGAGGAGCAAAAAACAGGCTTGATCAGTCCTTGAGGTCAGGCAGTTTTCAGAGTTGTGCTTCTTGTTCATAACTATATGCATGTGGGATTATTGTTTAAAAGAGTGAAGGGTATGAACTGTTTAAAAGAGCAAAGTTGTTTAAAAGAGTGGACTTGTGTTTCTCTTGACCAAAATTATGTAGTATTGCAGCTAATCCTATGTGAAGGCATGTGTTGTTGTTGTTGTGTGCCTTCAAGGCGTTTCTGACTTTGGCGACCCTAAGGCAAATCTATCATGGGGTTTTCCTGACAAGTTTCATAGATTTGGAAGAGACCCCCAAGGGCCATCCAGTCCAACCCCATTCTGCCATGCAGGAACTTAAAATCAGAGCATCCCCAACAGATGGCCATCCAGCCTTTGCTTAAAAACCTCTAAAGAAGGAGACTCCACCACTCTCCAAGGCAACATAATCTGCTGTTGAACAGCTCTTACCATCAGAAAGTTTTTCCTAAATTTTAGGTGGAATCTCTTTCCCTGCAGTTTGCATCCATTGCTCCATTGTGTCTTATTCTCTGGAGCAGCAGAAAACACGTTGGCTCCATCCTCAATATGACCTCCCCTTCAAACACTTAAACAGGGCTATCATATAACCTCTTAACCTTCTCTTCTCCAGGCTAAACATACCCAGCTCCCTCGTCTGCAAGTTTCTTCAGAAGGGGTTCCCATGGCCATCCTCTGAGGCTGAGAGAGTGTGACTTGCCCAAGGTCACCCAGTGGGTTTACATGGCTGAGCTAGGATTCAACCCCTGGTCTTCAGAGTCATAGTCCAGTGCTCAAACCACTACACCACACCATACAACAAAACCTGATTACGCAAAACTTGTATACGGCACCTTTTGGACACAACAGAATTTAACTTCTGTTAGATATCAGATCTGAGTTCTTCTGAGATTTCTTGAGGAATGCTACTCATTTTGTAAGAGATCAAGAGATGGGTGATTTAAATGCAGAAAATGTTTGTTACCAGATTTCGTAAACACATGATCTCTAGCAAAGAATCCCTAAGATGTAACTTAGAACCTCAAATCCAAGATTTACTGGAAACCCTACACTGATATTTGTTTAAATTTAAAACATATTGGGCCCTATATTGACATAGGGGGGTTGCAGACTGTCAAAAATAGTGTGAATTCAGTCCACTTTTAGGGTTAGGGTTAAGGTTAGGGAATCATGGGAACTGAATTTTATTGTGGCACTAGAGTTCTCTGACAAAGAAGGTTCAATGTCTCAGAAAAATAACAATTCCCATGATTCCCTAGCACTAACCCTAACCCTAAAAGTGGACTGAATTCACACTATTTTTGACAGTCTGCAACCCCCCATAGTTAGGTAAATAATTATGCACATGATTATAGCCTGAGGCTGCAATACTTGGGTTTTGAGTTACATTCAGTTCTGTAGGTCTGACTTTGGAGTCAATATAGCATTAGAGTTTATAATGCTATTATATAATAATAATAATAATAATAATATAGTATTATAGTTTCCATATAGTATTATAAACTATATATAGTTTACAATACTATATATCATATAGAATAATTATATGTGTGTGTGTTTTTTTCCCTTATTATATATATGTATATTATTTATATATACAGTATATTTTATAATACTATTCCATATTATACAGATATATATATATATATATATATATATATATA
>CM034711.1:7553287-7586971 GCA_020142125.1 Phrynosoma platyrhinos
TGGGCAAGTCACACTCTCTCAGCCTCAGGGGAAGGCCGTGGCAAGCCGTCTCTGAAGAAACCTTGCCAAGAAAACTCCAGGTTAGGGTCGCCAGAAGTCAGGAACGACTTGAAGGCACAACCTCTGGGGCAAGTCACATTCTCTCAGCCTCAGGGGAAGGGCGTGGCAAACCTGCTCTGAACAAATCTGGCCAATAAGACCCCGGGATATAGTTGCCTTAGGGTCGCCACAGCATAAAACACACTGCACAAATAATCCAGTTTGAGACTGCTTCTCAGTGCTAGGGAATCCTGGGAATTGTAGTCTTGTGAGACATTGCGCCTTCTCTGTTTGGTGCCATGACAAACTACAATTCCAGCATTCCCCAGGAGTATAAGCTTCCTCCCTGAAGAAAAATTTCCTCTTGTGGGAGAAGATGTTTAGGGGTTGGGAAGGGGGCTGAAAACAGGCTTGGTGGTGTAGTATGGGAAAGAATATATCTCCTTGCACCTCACCTCCCTTACCTGCGTTGCTTTCTTGTAAAAATTTAGGTAATAACATGGAGGGAGAGGCTTTCTTGCTTTCACCGGTTTTATTTTGCAAAGCATCAATAGATGTCCATAAATGCCAAATGGATTATTGGCACAAAAACCTGAAGCTGGGGATACCAATGCTAGCTAAGGAAGGACAGAGGGGCTTTTAGTCGTATGTATGGGAAGACAAGACAAGGATGGCTTCATCCACACTGCAGTAGTAATGCAGTTTGACACCACTTTTAACTGCCATGGCTCCATACTGTGGAATTCTGGGAATGGTAGTTTGTTGGGACACCAGGTTTTGATGTAGGCGGCTGTGAGCACTGCAGAAAGGGTGAAATGGTGCCCATCTCTAAATGGGAGAGTTTTATGTAGGGGACACAGGTCCTGTTTTTGCAGTTCTGGGAACAGAAGCCCTAATCAAACCTAGGGCAGGAGTCTTTACAATTATTTCCAGGCTTTGAACACAGTTTTAGTATGATGCTCAGGAGAGGAGGAATTTTCCTCAGTGTCATAGGGCAGAAATCTGTTTTATTTCCAATACAGTTATTGTATTTATAAATATGTGCCTTCTGGAAAGTGTATGAGTGCGCGTGTGTGGCTCTTAGGGTACAAAAACAGGAGTGCAAAAATAATTAATTTTCTTCTTTTCCCACTGCAGGCTGACCAGCTGACGGAGGAACAGATTGCAGGTGAGTTTTCTTGGCTCCTAAGCATGGAAATAGGGGCAGAATTGGCCAGAATCTGCAGAGCTCATATTAATGAATGGCTGATAGAAGAGCCAACAGTTAGCACTGACCTAGGTCCTTGGTCTAGAAGATGACTCCTTGGCTATGAAGCATCTCACTGGGAGAACTTGGAAGAGGCTTCTCTGCCACAGTCCCTCAGCTTCTTTGAATGTGGATGGTCTCCTACCTCAAAAGGGCTGCTGTGATGATGAACATGGACTGAAATACTCATGTCACTGTATCTACTCTACTGAGTAAAGCTGTCAAAGCTAGCTGAGCCACCACTGACTTCTGCCTAGGGACTGTAGATGGAGACCTGAGTACCTTGTGTAGCTTTCCTTGCAGGAGGAGAAAAAACAAGGTTGAGTAGGTGTACTTTCAGCTTTCTCCTAAAACTAGTTAAAGTAGACTTCAAAAATATAGCAGTCTTAATCTGTAGAATCAGTATGTAGAGAGCTCTTGTAGGACCTTTGGGACTAACTGAAAGAAAGAAGTTGGCAGCATGAGTTTTGTAGACTTAAATTACTTCCTCAGGTGCATTAGGTCCTACAAGACATCTCTACATACTAGTACTTCATGTTTGGACCTAGAGGCTTTTAAGGGAGTGAAGTGTTTTGATGATCCCATTATTCTTCTTCAGAAGCACTGGTGTTCTGCCTTGAAACACAGTGTTTACACCAGGGGTAGGCAACCTTTCCCCTTTAAGGGCTGAGGGACTTCAGCTCCCAGAATCCCAGGAGCTATTGGCCAACATGGGACTATTGCCAACATGGCTGAGGCTTCTGGGAGCTGAAGTCCTTCGGCCCTTAAAGGGGAAAGGTTGCCTACCCCTGGTTTACACTGTCTTCTCTTTCCAGTCTTTAAAGGAGATCAGTAGAAGAGGAGCCTTGGGTCATTTTACAAACATATGTAGTCAGCCCTGTTTAACCTTCTAGGTTTAGTTGGCTAGGGTTTGTAGAATGAAGTTGAAGGAGGTATCCGAAATGTTCATCTTGCTGCATTTTTCCCCCCTCTCAGAGTTCAAAGAGGCCTTTTCCCTCTTTGACAAGGATGGGGATGGCACCATCACCACCAAGGAGCTTGGCACCGTGATGCGCTCTCTGGGCCAGAATCCCACAGAAGCTGAATTGCAAGACATGATCAACGAGGTGGATGCAGATGGTGAGCAGGACCTGGGTTGCTACTGAAAGGCTCTCAGAGAATAGATAGAAAGAGGATGGTGGTGAAATCGAGAGGGCAATCCAGATCTTCCACTTTATAGGCCCTATAATCTCGACAGTCTTAGGTTTTTCAGTGTGTTTGGGGGCAGAAAGCACATATTTATTGAAGATAGGAGCACAGTTCACCCTGCTAGAAAGTTTTAGGTGTGTGTAACAGCAGTTTAACACTAATGGTGGATGCTTTGCTCTCATTAGGTTCATGGTCATAAATACTGGCTGAACCAAAACAAGAAATTAGCAATTTGCTTGTGGTTCTTAGCAAAACATCTTGGTTTTTTCACTTGTGGGGGCCAACAGACTGATTTGAAGTGGCATGTGCTCCCCATGTTGTGGGATTTAATAGCGAGGTTGTGAAAGAGCAGTGCCATCCAACTACAATTGGCCCTCTACATTTGTAGATTTGATTTTTGCGGATTTGATTATTTGCAGTTTCGATTAAGATGTTCTCTCTAGGAATCTCTTAAGTCCTCCAGCACAACTGTGCCAGAAATTGACCATAGAGGTGTGCTGGAGAACCTAGAAGTTCCTAGCGAAAACACTTCTCTAGGCATTTGTCAGTCCTCCAGCATGATTCTGTGATCAACTTCTGGCCGATGTTGACCATAGAGTTGCACTGGAGAATGTGGAGATTCTTAGCAAGGTGTTCTCGAGTATAAAGAGTCGTGTTTTTTATTTGCGGTTTTTCCACTTTCATGGGGGTCCTTCACTCCTAACCCTAGCAAATGTGGAGGGACTACTGTAATGCCATTTGCATTCTTTTGTGGTTCTTGCTCCATTTCCCCTTTGTGTCCACCACATCTTTGAAACATTTTCCCCATCTATGTCTATGGATGCCCAGGCTAGGTCTCCCCAGGCTGTGTTTGCTGGTCCCTTGGGAACAGGAAAGCAGTTCCAGTGGAAATCACTGTTAGATGGAAAAAGAGGCAGATAGGCAAGACTCATGTATTCCTGGGTTGGCGATACCAACAGACTTGTTTAGGCGAATACTAAAGAGCTGATCTTTCCCTAGGAAATGGCACCATTGATTTCCCTGAATTTCTCACCATGATGGCCCGAAAGATGAAGGATACAGACAGCGAGGAAGAAATCCGTGAGGCCTTTCGTGTCTTTGACAAGGTAAAGGTCACTTGATTCTGTGAAAAACAAAGGCTTGCATCATTCTAACCATCTTGGGAGCCTTGTTCATTCATGAGAAGGAAGGAGAATGGCATTCTCCCATGCTTACCCTCTTTCTCTACTGGGCATTATGAGGGAGCAGGATGTTGTTCTGTCTTTTCATTGGGTGGCTGCATCTGCAATGCAGAATTAATGCAGTTTGGCATTTCTTTAACTGCTGTGGCTCAATACTATAGAATTCTGAGATTTGTAGTTTTGTTAAGATAGTTAGCCTTCTCTATCAGAGAGCCCTGGTGCCACAACAAACTACAAATCTCAGGATTCCATAGGATGGAGTCATGACAGTTAAAGCGGTGTCAAGCTGCATTAATTCTGCAGTGTGGCCTGCATCCTTCTGAGGTCGCTAAAATGAGTACCCAACTGTTGGGGGGCAATGAGCTTACAGTTGTAAACCACCTAGACATCCCATAGCATGATACGAAACGGTATATAAATGAAGCTGCTTTTGCTAGCTGCTTTGCATCCTGGGATTCAGAAGTAAATTCTGAATAGCTTGATGATGGGAAATCTTTGAGCTGAAACAGAACATATAAACTAGTTAGATTTACTGTTAGGTGTTGAACTGGCATAATATGTTGTTTCTGAATAGGTTTCATTCTGTCTGGGTAGAGAGCAGCCTTTAAGATAAATAATCGTCTTTCTTCACTTATTCCAATTTTTTTGGAATAAATATAAGCCCTCTTTTTGACTTCTTAGAAAAGCAGCTGAACTTTAGTTGGAAATTGAAAACTAATTGTGAACAGTCTTCTGGGAACTCTGGAAAATTCTGCACAAAGCTTATCTAAGCTTTCATGGCATCAGGTTCAGGAATGGCAACCTGATGGTCATTCGTCAGCCATTGTGACTGACATGTGCTCCATCCTAACATCAAGAGGGATGAATTGCAAGATACTCTTAAATCACTTGGGGAAACAGGGAAGTCCTATGTGAACTGGCAGAGCCCTTGGAAGACACCCCAACTTCTTCTGTAGTTTTCAAGACCTCTGAGTATAAGATACCAGAACTGCCACAGGCTCAGACAGAGGCATTTAATTATTATTTCTTTTTATTTCACATTTTCTTTTGTGAGCCTTAAGTCTCTTTTTTTGGGAGAAAGGCGGCATAAAAATGAAGTAATTAATAAATAAATGTAACATCCCACTGCACACCTGGGCCTTAGTGTGGGCTTTAAAAAAGCTCTGGTAGTATAGATCCATATTCCACATTCTTATTTTTTAAAGCTTGGTGATATAAATCCACACCTCTAACTCAGCAGGCTGTAGCACAGAGAATGTATTTCCAAGCATAATGGATGTGTCCCCAACCCTTTATCACTTTGATACTGAGCCCAGTTTGCTTTAAAATTGCAGTTTTAAATAAACATTAATTTGGGATGTGTGTCCCATAATGTATAGCATGAGTGAAAGAGAAGGAAGAAGAGAGGGACTGAATCTAGGAAGAGTAGAGCTTGTTTAGCTGTGGGGTGACTGCTTTATATCTGAGAAGATAAGTGTTTTAAGCAGGCATAGAGCAGAAGTACGGTCTTCCTTGAGACCTGCCCTCCCTTTGGGGGCCTGAGACATGGCAGACCAAATATAAAATAAAATATAATATAAAATAGTGGCGTGTGTAGTAACTCTGAAGATATCAGCGTCCCTTAAAAATCTTCACAAGAGAATGTGGTCCTTTCAGCAGAAATAAAATTCCATAGCCTTGACGTAGGTCCAAAACACACTGCAGAAATAATCCAGTTTGAGACTGCTTTAACTGCCTTGGCTCAATGCTAGGGAATTCTGGGCACTGTGGTCTTATGAAACATTAAGCCTTCTCTGTCAGAGCTCTGGTGCCACAATAAATTACAATTCCCAGGATTCCTTAGCACTGAGCCAAGGCAGGTAAAGCAGTCTCAAACTAGATTAGTTCTGCAGTGTGTTTTGGACCATAGTTTCCACTGAGAGGGTATTTGTTGTATGGGCCCATTTTTGTTGAGAGACCATCTTCTTGGTGCTTCTTTCAGAATGTAGGTGGACAAGCCACTTCCTACAAAGGAAAGGATGGCTAAGCCTGCTGCTGCTGAAGCATAGCTTCCCCTCAGGGCTGATATTCCATTCCTCTTGTTCCCTGTGGCCCACTGTTTTGCAACCTTTTGAGCTCTACTGAGGGAGAGGACATGATTGGGCTCCTCTTCTTAATCACTCTTCTTTCCACATCCAGGATGGCAATGGCTACATTAGTGCTGCAGAGCTACGTCACGTCATGACCAATCTGGGTGAGAAGCTAACGGATGAGGAAGTGGATGAAATGATCCGAGAAGCTGACATAGATGGAGATGGACAGGTCAATTATGAAGGTGAGGAGACATAGATCCAGTGGGACCTTTGTGGGTCTAGGGTTGGAACGCAGCAGTAGCATTCTGAGACCTGGGGATGTGGTTTTTGCATGGAGCTTCATAGAGAATCATAAAGTTGGAAGAGACCCCATTCTGTTCAACCCCATTCTGCCTTGCAAGAATACACAATCAAAACACCCCCAACAGATGGCCATCCAGCCTCTGTTTAAGGACCTCCGAAGAAGGAGACTCCACCACTCTCCAAGGGAGTGTGTTCCACTATTGAACAGCTCTTACTGTCAGGAAGTTCCTCCTAATGTTTAGGTGAAATCTCTTTCCTGTAGCAAATCCAAATAGTTTCAGTTATCATTGTGCAGGAATTATCTTGTTCAGTATAGACAACAAATTTGTACTTGTTGCACCTCAGAACAGTGGGGGACTAGAAATTAATTTAAATAAAGATTTGAAGATTGAAGATTTTGAAGATTGAAGGTTTGAGGAACTGTAAATGTACTAACACTCCTCACTCATTCACACTGATGTAGGTGCATTGCCTCTCCTAATGTCAAGAGAATCACTTGTGTAAACCCAGCCTAATTCTCTTGTTTGAGATGGCGCTGGGAAAAGTGGTTGCCTTAAACATTCCCGATTTCCTCCATGTCTTCTCTCTTTCAGAATTTGTACAGATGATGACTGCCAAATAAGGCAAGCAGCTTTGAGCCTCCCCTTCCCTGTACAGAATGGAAGGATGGTCTGCTTACCACAGGGATCTTAATCCAGCCCCATCTATGTAGGACTTGTTCCATTGATGCTTTAGCAGTTTGTGGCCATTCTCTGCTGTCTCTCTTCTTGGTTTCCGTGCTAGAGCCCTGTTGGTGGGTGAAGCCAGGAGGGTAAGAACTTGTTTTTAAAGTGCTGGTGAGGAAAGGGTGAAACTAGGGCTAAATTCCTAGCATTGACCAGCCCTGGGGATGGGCAGGAGAGGGGAAAGGGTCCTTCTTCTTTGGCTCTATCCCCGCCTTGCATTTGCTCTGTGTCTCCAAAGACTGCACCCCAGCCAGTGCATAACCTTTGCATTCATGGACTGTTTTGTGTGTGGCTGCCTCCTTCTGCCATCTGCACTTGTCTTCCTGGGAATATCTGCATATCTTGGGTATATTGTAACTATTAACCTCCTAATAATTGCCATACCCCACCCCTCCTCTTCCCTTTCAGTGGCTTCAGGGAATGCTTCTATTCCATTCCAGGTGGTGTAAGGTTTATTTTCTTCTTTTGAATAAAGTACGTGTTTCAAAATGGTAGGATCTGTCTGTTGTGTAGTGCTGCTTCTCTTTTTTTAGGGAGAAAAGCAGCCCGGAGTGGGTTCTTCCCAATCTTTGGAACTCTTCTTACAACTTAAGAGTGCTATTTTTGCACTGCTCCTGCCTCTTGCAAGCCTGTGAGTCATAACTGGGGACCATTTCTGGTTCTTTCGGGTTTTCCAGGTTGGGGGTGGCTTAGGAATGGGCAGAAAACTAACATTATAGTTCTGACTGTAGAGAGGGGACGGGAGGCTGTTTATGTCCTTAAAGACACAAATTGATGGCAGAAGTTTGTGAAGGAGGTTTGGCCCACCACAGAAGTTAGTCAAAGCCAGGTAGGGAAAAAGATACTTGATTCCTGAATAAGCTGCTAACTTTAGGCTACTGAAAATTACACTGGCATTCAAAGTGTGTGCACAGGATAGATTGCTCTATGCAGATGACAGTTGTGGGAAGACAGCTGAAAACAAAAACAAGAACTACCCCACTGGTTCATGTTGAATCCCTGGGGTAGCTTACATTGATACATGTATTTTTCCACCAAGACGATATTAGTATTGCATTCTAAGCTGGTGTGGATATATCAGATGCTCTGTATATCAGTTGTGTTTATCCAAGATTAATCCATCTAGGTTCATTCCAATACTGTACAGAGATTTTATTCTAGCTATAAGGGAGCTTGAAATAATACTTGTGCATTTATAAGAGGGAGGCAAAAACATTCCATAGTATTAATAATGAGGCATTTGTGAAACTAAATCCCATCCCTTCTTATACATACAAAGGCAGGAGAAATCTTATTGGGACAAAGTATTCTTGGTTAGCAAAGAAGGGCAAACGTAGTGGCTTCAGAGGTGATTTTTATTTTAAAATAAAAAATACACATGGTTTGGTTGCATGGACAAGAAGCCCTGGATGGCTGTTCTTGGCTGTTTGTGCTGCTTAGAGAAAGACTTTAAAAGAGTACACTTTACCCAATCCTCTGCCATTTCTTTAGCAGAAGAGAGGAGAGGATATGGCAGTTAAGACACACATGTATATACACACACACACACACACACTTGCCCCAAGGAAAGGGGCATTTCTCCCCAAATAAAACAGCTGCCAAGTGCAAAAACTGAAGGGAGGGGAGCAGCTGGCAAGTCTTCTTGGGTAACATATTTCTGCTACATTCTGTTTTGAAAGGGGACCTAACTGTTATGCCATCCTTCAAAGGGGAGATGTCATTTTGGAGTGGTGCTGATGCTCCCTGTTAAATATTCCTATGCATTTCAGAATTCCTTTGAGATGAGAAGGAACAGTTTAAATAGGTAATATGTCTGGGGTCAGAAGAGCTCATTGGGCAATAATTCTGTAATCTAAATGACTTATTTTCTTTCTTTTCTCCCCAATAACTTCCTCTGCAGGAAGCATTTGGAAGCAACAAAGAAAATTCCTAATTAATCTCTGGAAAAATAGAACACACCTTGTTGTGTCCAGGAAGGGGAAAGCTTAGATTTTTTAACATTTAGATTTTTTAACATGGGGAAAATTGCAAGTAGTTTTACTGTCTACTCTCCCAAGACCAGGAGTATATTGGCAAGGGAGGGGGATTTTGTAGGAAAATGGAAAATATTCAGTTAAATTAAGATGAATGCCTGGATTTTAACACTGAAATTAGATTAGCTATATCCAGTGGGGGAGAAAAAATTCAGCAGATGAATAATGCTCATTGCTGGAACAATTCAAACGGATTAATACAACTGGTACACTACAAACCTAAAATGGTTTGAGTGGATACTGGCAGGGAATGTATGAAATGAATTCTCCCAATTTCCACTTCCCTGAGGTGTTTTCTAAATTTCCAGGTAATTTTATAAATCTAATTGCACGCCCCATTAAAGTGACTAAATATATCCTTCCCACTTTCTCCATTCACTCCACGCCCTTTTCCCAAACACTAAAAGTTTGCTCTAACACGTTTATTCTGGATAAAATGGTCCAGAATGAAAATGTGCCTGCATCCTGGCTTGTTCCTCTATTCACCAACATATGTTCCACTTCTACATTAAAATGCTGCATTCCATCTTAAATAGAACAATACATTGTTGGGCAAAAAAGTTTTAAAATACCTTTTTAAAAATAATGCATCATCTTTGGACTCTTGAACAATTTAAACAGAACCTTTCTGGCTTAAGAAAAATGTGGTTTAAAATTAATGTCACTGTACAAGATACATGCTGCAGGTCTTAACAAAAATAATCTGAATTTTGGAAATGCAGTTTCTCTGAAAATGGTTGAAAGTTAATGACTAAAATCAAAAGCTACTGTTTAATTTAATGTCCAAGTTTTAATGCAACCAGAATCCTGAGCAAAATTTGAAGTTTCAAAGTTGTTCCTGTTTTGTCTGGTAAATACTACTTTTAGATAAAATCTGTGTTCAGGTGCAATTAAAAAAAACACACTTAAAATTATAGTGTGCCTTCAAGTTGTTTCTGATTTATGGCAACCCTGTTGCAGGGTTTTCTTGGCATAATTTGTTTAGAGGGTTTTTTGCTATTGCTTCCTCTGAGGCTGAGAGGGCATGACTTGCCCAAGGTCACCCAGTCAGCTTCCATGGCTGAGTAGGGATTTGAACCTGGGTCTCCAGGAGTCCCTAGTCCAACACTCACATCACTATAAAGTACTGGCTCTCTTTATTTAAATCCCCATCTTCTCTCTACATTTTATCTCATTTTATATAGAGAAAGTGGGCAGGATCTCAGTTGGTGTAACAAGCGTTACCACTTATACCCCATATATGCCTTCAAATATCTTTTTTTTAAACAAAAAATAAGCTAGTTCTCTTATCTCTTAAAAATATATTCTCTCCCTCCCGCTGGACATTCCCGTTCCCCACACCTACCCCTTTTTGGACGTCTCTGTTGACACCAGCTGAGTAAATTCTACTGGGTTGTAAGGTAAAAACCAAAGATTCTTTGCCCTGCACATCAAGAAATAAGGGAAATTCCAATAGCCCTCCCAAGTCTGTAATTGTGTCATCTAACTCACCTTTTCTACAGAGGTTTCTATTTGGCATGTTAACCCTTCTTTCTCCTAAACATGGGAGCAGACTGGGGCATCCTATATTAAACAAATAATGTTCTTCATCTCTTGAGAATGCAACTCTTAGACCTGTCCACCTGACTGATATTAAGGATTTTGGCCACTTTTTATACCATTGACTATAGCCTGAAGTGTGGAAAGACCTTGCATATCTATCAGAGAAAGCTTTGCCTGTTAAAATTTCTGCATTGTACACAAGGAGTGGGGCAACTTGAATGAGGAGGTGGGTACTCCATAGGAGAAAAACTTCACATCCACCTCCCCACTGGGTTGGTTTGGAACTCAAAATTAGGTGTACTTCCACTGTTTATAAAAATGCATTGAAAATTAAAATTCCCTCCCACCCACCCAGCAATATTTTGTCAGACATCTTAGTAGCATGTCTGTCCCCTGAGCTGGGATAAGGGACCAGCCCTCTAGCTGAAGGAGCAGCAAACCACAGTGCCTCAGGGGATGATCAAAACCTTCAAAATAAGCTGATTTCCCCCTCCCCACACAATGGCGTCCATTACCCTGAATGACCATCAGAAATGGACACTGATTTGGCATTTTTAAAGTTAGCCATCCCCTGAAGGACCGCCCTGTGGTTCCCTGTTTCTTCCTGTGGCAAAATCAGGATCTTGAGGAACCATCCTATATGCTGCCTAAGCTTGTGCTTACATACAGTATTTCCTCCATACAGACTTTTGCCAGATTAACAAGAAAACAGACCCCACTATGAATGAATATGGGACTGGAAGGGAGGGGGATATATGGAGGAGACATCATCCCCCCAACAGCAACATAGACAATAAATACCCACTTCCCATCTGCCCTTCAGCATGTGGATCCTTTCAGACTGTTGCTATGATGGGGGGTCATGGCGAATTGTGGGGGCCTTGGCTTTGTGGGGACGGGATGAGGCTGCAGAGGAGGAGCCTGAGGAGGAGGAGGAGGAGGAAGTGCTGCTGCTGCGCCGGGCTTCAGCGCCAGTACTCGACATTTTGAGTTTGCGCCGCTTGGCAAGGGGGGCATTCTCGACACTCTTCAGAAAAAAGCCTTCACGTTTGCCCTTGTTAAAGGCCTGGGAAAGAGTAGAGGGAAAAAGGATGGTCATGAATTTGCCCCCATTTCTTTCTTTGGTTCAAAATCTTGGCAAGGCTACTCTCGCGACTGCTTGATCTACAGTTCATTTCCTTCTACCCAACAGATCTCCCAAACTTTACTTTTGATTTGGAATTTTGTTGCAGTTTCCCAACACTGTGTTCTTGCCACTCCCATCTGACAAGTTGTATCTACCCAAGTTCACATCAAAGCACAAGCTTTGCAGTTCTTTGTTCCGGACTCTTGCAATACAACAGCAACTGAGCCTTGAAGGAATGAAGTGCTGAAACTACTGGAGGTGGCTGCCATTTTCTATCTCTCAATGGTCTGAGACAACACAATGTGGAGTCTGCATTGTGGACAGTGGGAGAACCATTCAAAAAGTCCACTATTATTCCATGCTGCAAAGTAAATTCTGCTTCCCGTCATCCTTGTGAGTCACTGCTACAAAGCACTCTTCCAAAACACGAAGATATCTTTCACCATCCATTCCCATCCTCCACCACTGAAACCCAATTTCTAGCTCAGAAATCTTACCATAAAGGCAACGTTGACGCCAGTTCGCACAGCAGGCCCTGAGCTCTCCAGAATGTCTGGAGTCATGAGGGGGGTGGAAGAGAGGGCACTACCATCTAGGAGCCACTCGCTGTAGCGCAAGCTGGAGATCTTCAGCCGCTTGGCAGGGTCCACTGTGAGCAGACCTGGTCAAATAGGGAGTTGAAGATAAATTCACAGTCCAAAAATGGAAGAAAAAAACAATTTTCTACTCTCGGGGTCTCTCAAAGGCAGCACCAGGCCCTGAAAAGGGAAATCTTGAAAATTCCACATTGGAAGTGGCCAGTTTCATTTGGTGGGACCAACAAGAAACACAATATGGCATGGGACGGAAGCCTCAGACTTTTGATCCAAAGTCACAGCTCTTGAGGTCTTCCAGGAATGGAAATTGATCCTTTTGCAGTAAGTTTTTTTTAGTGGGATCATGGGTGGCCTGAAAGGACCATAACAAATACAGGAGTACATTCAGCCCACTCCTGTTTTGAAGGCAGGCCTGCAGCTCAATGTTTGCTAAGTTCATGGCTATATATGATAAAAGACAGCCAGAACTAACAAAACAACATCAGAAATGGTTTGATTTATTAAGACTGCAGCTCTATGTACACTCACCCTATTGCCTGCAATAGAGCTTACTTTTCAGTACACATGAATAGGACTCAGCTTTATTACAGTTAAAATTCAAGTGTTCATTATCTCAATTTTTCTGTTGTATTCATTTGGTGGAACACTAGAAAGCCAAAAGCAGCTATTTTCTCCAGCTGAAAAAGAATTTCTCTAGGTTCCTCATTTCTACAATTTTTAAGCAGGGTTTTTTATTTTTTGAAAAATGACTTGTTGTATGGGCCACACCTTATACTACTACAAATAGATGGTGTAATGATTGTAGTGAAAAAGGGGGACACACACTGTCCAGAGACAAGGACCAGAATCCTCTATGCACTACTGCCATGTAACCATGATAGTTACATGGCTACATAGTCAATTCTCCCAGTGAATTTAAAAAACAGACCAAGATGGATTGTTCAAAAGAACACAGTATTTCCTTAACTGATCTGTTCATCTTTTGTACATAAAGAAATTCCTCACTGATATCTACAGACTTTAAATTATTAAAAGCAGAGATCCCTCTCCCTACTTCACCAATCTGATTTGGGGATTTTTCTGCAAAGACAACATTGTTTTCCTGACACAAGGCCAACCATATAGAACTCCAAGAGAATAAGAATACTCTGGGATTTCCTCAGTGTAGGCCATTCCCCTTCCTGTCCTCTCAGAGGCATGTCTCCTCTCAATTTCTGCAAAAAATCTCTCAGTTTGAAGTATATCACCATCACCTCTAACCAGCTCCTTTGCCTCTTCAGACACATTCTTCCAGGCCTCACCCTCCAGGGAAAACCGACCTTCCTTGATCTTGTGCATGATCTCTGCTGCGTGGTTTGCGGCACTCCCTTCCTGACTGCTGTGGAAGGGGACCTGTCCAGAGAGCATCGTATACTGCAGGGGATGGGAGAATAATAGAAGTCAGACAGATGGAAGTGCACTGGAAAACATGCTGCTCCTGGCAGCCATTACACCTCTTCCTCTATCAGCCTGGCATAAGAAAATGGTGTGATTTTGCCAGGTGCTTTCTTCCAGCCTGCTCTTGTAAACTTGGAGAACACATACCCATCAGAGCAGGGCAAAAACAGCATGACACTCCCAGTTAAATCTCTGGGTTGGGATGCCTTAATACAAAAATTATGAGACAAAAGTTTTGTACTTAGACCCTCCCCTCTCCCGTTTAAAGTAAATGCCTAAATTATAAGTGTAAACTGTTCTGAGCCTTAGGAATAGGGAGGGAATGTAATGATACCTGAAATAAATACATATAGCATAAGAACCACCACCTCAGTTCATTAGGAAGCAGGGGAGCAAATTACCAGTCCTCAGGTTTTGTGGGGAAAGGCCAAGAAAAGGGTAAGTAAGTACTGGAAAGTGTGAAGATGGTGCTGAATATGGGAAAAGTTGCAACACTTCTAGTCAGAAACAGGAAGTGAAACAGGTTTTTTGGATTTATGCTGTAAATTCTATGAAATAGAATATAAATGGAGGCTTGTAGAAGCTATAGTACATCCATAAAGAGACAGCAAGGCTGTTTGGAAGCAAGAAAGGAATGGGTAGCATGTGATTTGGGTCAAGGATACATTTTAGCCTGAATCTGATTTTCCCACTCCTTCCTTGAAGATTATTATGCCCTGTCTCACATACCAAGATAACCCCGAGGCTCCAGAGGTCACACGACTCATCATAGCCCCCATCCTGCAAGAGCTCAGGTGCAGCATACTGCAGGGTAAAACAGGGTGTCTGCATAGGCTGCGAGTTCTGGGGGCGCAGGCGGGCAAAGCCGAAGTCGATCACCTTCACAGGGGCTCCTTCTGATTCGTCCGCATAGAGGATGTTCTAAGAGTGGAGCACATTGAAAGCAATTGGACTTTTTTCTCATTGACTACATAACCCTGCTCTGGTCCCCCTCCTGCTCTGCCCAGGATGTGGCTTCCACCCATCAGTCTTGGTGTGAGGGTCCAGGAATGCCCAGATCCTGAGATCTTCTTGAGAAAAGTGGGGAGGGAGAGGACCCATATGCAATCTTCCTGCTCTCCAAAGCCCTCCAACAAGAGCTAGACAACTAGCTCCTCATCCCTCCTCTTTTCAGTACCTCTGGCTTAAGGTCACGGTGAACAACCCCTGCATCGTGCATGAAACTGACAGCAGAAACCAGGCTGCGCATAATCTGGCTGGCTTCTGACTCGCTAAAGTGCTGCTTCTTCTTGATGCGGTCAAAAAGTTCCCCACCTCGGAGCAATTCCATCACTAGATATGTATGGTACTGTTAAAGAGGAAAGGGACAAAGAATTAAACTGTCTCCAAGTCTCAGTCAATCAAAGTCAAAGGACTATGAAGAAGCATACTAGAGAAAACCAATGGCCCATCTAGGCCAGCATTTTGTTCCCAATCAGATGACCCACTAGGAAGCTTATATATTAGACAAGTTGCAAAGGGATCTTGTAGCACCTTTGAGGCGGAAAGAATTATTTCATAGACTGAAATCTATTTTAAAGGACATACTTAAGTCTGCAAAAGCTTATACTACTAACTTCTTTCTCTCAGCCTCAAAAGTTTGCTGCAGGAACTGTGCTTCAAAGTAACTTGTTACAAAGAACAAATCATTTGTAGTTCATACTTGTTCTACTTAAATAAAAATGAAGGGCCACTATAACTGTCCGATGGTGATGGTTAACTTTACTCCTTTTTGTGGTATCCCCATAACTGGCTTTTTAAAAATCATTTGAAGGATGGCGTCATTACTCATGTCATAAGCCAATGACTTGAAACATTCTGAGGTTCTTTTAAAAGTAGCTAAAAGTAACCATTATAGTTACTTCTGAATAACAGTAAAGGCTACAAGTACTTTTCCAAAATAGTACTATAATGGCAACAGTATAAGATCTTTACATGGAATGTTTTCATTTTCTTTATCATAAATTGATTAAGATCAGTGATGTATGTTGAAAGTGCAGATTTTGATTATTTTTTAAAAATCCAATCAAGAACTTCCAGCCAGAATGGAATTATTTTAGGGCAGCCAGCCCACATATGTTCCAATATACCACCATTATTATAGTCTCCCCAGCATCTATCTGACAGATTGTTATTGATGCTGTAGTCTTAAGGGGCACAGATACCAGTAATGATACTCCTTAATAGTATCTTCCTTTACAGTTGCAGACAGCAACTTATATGGGACAGTTCTCCAAATCCTATCCCATTTACTTTTGGCAATCTGTACCAGTTTCTTAATGTGCACATAGTGTAAACTACCCTGGAAGCTGTTAAAGGTAAGACATGGACTATAAATAGAGTAGCTAAATAAACAGGAAAGAAGAGAGGGATGTGCTACAGCAGGATTTTTGTATGGGGAATGCTTTCACCTCAAAGAGCAAGAAAGCAGAGACAGGTTTACCTGGTCATGATGGACATCATGTAACTTGACAATGTTTGGGTGGGCTTCACAGATTTGCAAGGCAGCCACTTCACGCTGTGTGTTCACTTCCATTCTGGATTTAGGAGTGGGATGGAGTTAGAAACACAGCCATTTTGGTATGGCAATGCCATGCATTGAAATGACTAAAAATACAGAATACAAAATAATAACTAAAACACAGAATGCACACAGTTCTCCTAATCCATGAAAGGAAAACTTGTGACCCTCCCAATGTTGTTCAACTGCATAGACCACCATTGGCTTGTGGCTAGCTAGGAATCTGGAGGAAGATGGAATCCAACAACATTTGGAGGGTCATTTGTTCCACTCTCAACCTACTCTTTGCTTCCAGTGAAGTCAGTGGCCGGGTCCTTCAAGAATCAAATTTAAAATGGATTAAGAAGAACTTAGCTGAATCAGATCTATGGTCTTAAATCTAATCTGACATCTTGCTTCTCATCAGAGCTTCCCTCATCAGAGGGAATTGTTGAAAATTAGTTCATTACACCAAATTCATTAAAATTCCCAAAAGTCATTTCAATATGCATTATTTTAACTGTTAAATTGGGACCGATGTTAATTTACACTTTCTCATTAATTCATTACAGTTATACCTCAGTTAACGCAGTAGATGTGTTCCTGGTCTTTGCTTCTTTAACAGAAGCAGAAAAAAAGATGAAAAGAACAGGGATAGGTTCCTACACCACAAAAATGAAGAGCAGTTCAATATGTGTATTTGATTGTACTGATTGTGTATTTCTGCATGGCAAGGAGTTGGACCCATTCTTTCCAAGGTCAACTTTTATTGCATTATTTATACAGACACTCTGCTGCAACACAACACGGGAAGTCTGTCTCTTTACAGCCCCTTTTAACCATCTTTCCAATGCCAATGCTGGAAAACAACAAAACAAAACCTTCCAGCTAGACAGAAGACAAGAAAAAGAGAGCTGGGCTGAGCTCTTGTAAAAAAAACTTGTAAAAAAGGAACTTCTTTGTCAGAGGCTTTGTTAACTAAGGTATGCTTGTACTGGAAAGGAAGAGGAATCAATCACCTTTTGCTGATGATCTTGACAGCAAATTCTGCCCCATTTTGGCGCTGCCGACAGCGACGGCACAAGGAGAAGCTTCCCTCACCCAGTGGAGGCTCCTTCAAGTCCATCTCATACTTTTGGAAGAATGAAGAATCCTGGGCAGAAGAGGGAAGGAGTGGGGAGTCAGGGCAGAACTCTTAAGAGAGGTTTTGTCCCAAGCACAGACCCACCCAATTGGAGGAAATCTCTTTCTACATCAGTCGTTCAAAAGCACTGCTCCTCTCTAGATGTTTTGGATTTTTAATTTTAACTTTTTTTAAGCTTACTTCAACAAAAATACAAATATAAAATGATAAATATGCATATGGTATATCTATGTACAGGTAGTCTACAGCTTGGCCAGGCTCAGGACTCAACCATGATTCTGGAAGCAGAGGTCTTAGTGGTGGCTAGGAGTGCATTTGCACAGTTTAGGCTTGTGTGCCAGCTGTGCCTATTCCTTCAGATACTAGACCTGGCCACAGTGACACATGCCTTCGTTACATCCCAGTTGAATTTCTTGGCAAGATTTGTTCAGAGGGTTTTTTTATATTTTTAAGGGGTGGGAGGGTTAGGGGGGGTATTTGGTGATGTGTTTTATCCTTGTATCGTTTTAATCTGTTGTACGCCACCCCGGTTGCTTTGCAGAGGTCCGGGTTAGAAATAAAACTACTACTACTACTACTACTACTACTTATTATTATTATTATTATTATTATTTCATTTGTTACTAAACAGAGGCTGGATAGCCATTTGTTGGGAGTGCTTTGATTGTATGCTCCTGCATGGCAGGGGCTTTGGGTTCTCTTCCAGCACTGTGATTCTCTGAAGCAGGCTCTGATCAATCTTTTGACCAAAAGCCCTTCAAAATATGGCACCAATTTTATTTTTTGTATTTCTTGCTTTACCCCCTGTAGTAGTAAGCTCAGCCTCCCCAGCATGCTCTTTCCTCAGTGCTGTTTCTCAACATGGGCCTTTAACAAAGGCCTTTTTCTTTTTTACTTGGGACTAACAGGTAGTTTCCATCCCCATGACAAGATGTGGCTAAGAGCATGCTTTCAACTGGTTGACTGAAAAGGTGTGGGTGGCCCAAAGCTCAAAAGGGTTTGGTAACTTTCTTCCTATTAAGCAGCTTTGTAGGACAGATTGGAAAGTGCCTCCTTTGGGCATTATTAAAATCTTCCTTTAGTACAACCACTCTGGCAGCTCCCTCACCTTCACATGTTTTCTGTTTTTCACTTCCAGGGAGGATTGTTACCTTCATCATGGCGCTACGGGCCACAGCAGAGCTTCCTGGACGCTCCCCATCCAACGCTGCCCCGAGGACGTCAGCTGTCACAGCATTGCAGTTGAAGAGGATGGAAGGAGCAATGAAGGAATACCCCTTAAAAAAAGGTATAGGGGTCAGCAATTTCTCAGAGATAGTTCAGAAATTTCAAGCCCACAATTTCTACGCACTCAGCAAAATTGGTGTTAGCATCTCTCCTAGGCATTCCAGATTTCTTTTTGGTGGCGGGGAGAAAAAACAAAAGCAATGAGGACTGGTAACACCCAATGAAAAGGGTGCAGAGAGGAGACAAAGTCTCAGGGTGTTAAAAAAAGATAATTTTGTTCTTCCAAATAGCCCAACGTGCAATAATATTTAATGGCTTTCTTCAGGGGATGCAACTTTAAAATCACCTACAGGAATTTAAACCAAAGTGTATTCCAAGCTTAGGCCTGAGCAATTGCTCAATTTATCAGTTGCCAGGCGTGAAAACACTCTTTTTGAAATTTCTGCAGTTTTAAAGTTGCATCCCCTGGAAAAGGCCATTAAAATTACTAGGCTGAAATGCATTGGGCTAACTGGAAGAATAAACTTGCCTTTTTTAATACTCAGAGAAAAAAATGAAGATGCACTGAAGAGCCTTCTGAAAGTTGTAGCTCAAGGGAATATGCACCTGGCAAAAACATGGAGAGGTTTAAACACACACACACACACTCTTTCATTCTAACCTCATGTTCCACAGATGAGGAAGTTTGTGCAAAGAACTTCCTGAAATGATATGATCAGGAAAACAAATTATGTTTGAGCCTGAGAGCAAGAGGTGGTCTTATTCTTTAGTTTGACTCTAATTCTTTCAAACATTAAAAATGAACAAATAATAAGGCTCCTTTTATCTGAATGAAGAAGTCCTGGGTTGATTCATTATATTAGTTTTAGAGAATTAGCTTTAAATCGAATTTATTATGTATATTTGAATATGGAAAAATGAATGCTTGAATACTTTCCTTGCTGTAAGGCCAGGACTCGTCTATGTTGTTGCTAACCTTTGCAGAGGCATTCCTCTTTCTTGCTTACAAGGACTTGCTAGCTGGATTTTTAATGTAAGCACTTATACTAATGTTTTAAAAATTGCTGCATCATTACTTCAGGAAAACACTTTTTTTTACTCCATTAAACTTTTTGTAATTGATTCCATCTAACCCAGCTCTCCCAAATGTGCTGCCTATCAGATACAATTCCAAATCTCCATGGGTTATGCTGGGTTGGGGGTATTCTAGTCCTGAACAACCATTTTGGGCACCAGACCAGGGAATGCTGATTTAACCAAATAATTGTTTCAGAGATGGAGCTTGATGTAAAATACACTCATATCCTTTTTATAAAACCAAATTTAAGCCAATATAAAAACACCTCTCCTTTCCCCCCAATAATACAAAGTTTGCCCTTTCCCATGAGTGAGTACCAGCATCTCCAAAACAAGCACCCAAGTGGCCAGTGAAGCCAGGTTGTGGGAATAGTTGCATGCTTGAAGCCACCTGCCCCAGATTATATCCTCTTAGTCCTCTTAAAGAAAACATTAAATGCTCTAAGCTTTTCCCCAACATCCTGCTTTGATACCTTTTCCTACTTCTACTGCATCCTTTTTGAAACAGGACAATTGAAACTGTATGTGAGATGCTAAATATAGCCCCATCATAGACTCAGATCTATCTGGCATTCACCTGGAAGACACGGTCGAGGCTGGGAGGAGTCCCAGCAGGTGAATAGATGGGTTCCAAGTTGGTGAACTCCTCTGCAAAGTTTCGAACATCCAGCTCACTACGGATAAGGGGCTTGAAGGGGGGCTTCACCTGGCGTGCAGCTAGCTCTGTCCAGTCCAGACCCTGGAAAAATGATGCCAGGTTAAGGGTGTGACTACATGATATGCATGCACTGTCATAGCTGTCATGGCTCTCCTCCATAGAATCCTGGGAGTTGTAGTTCTTTTCAAGACTTGGTAAGAGAGACATGTTCTGCCTCCCCCCCCCCCCCATTGCCCCACAGATTTCTTGCAAGAAATAACAGCAACTAAAACCACTTTTAGTTATTTAGCTTTTTGTTGTGGTTGTTGTTCCATGTTTTCTTGGTGAATTATACTTTAATCCAAGACTTTCTGCTGGCATATGGAATTCAAAGAAAACCAACAATCTGTTTGTTTTTCAGTCTTCATCAAAAAACAAAAACTGCATGTGCAAAGCAGGAAGAAAAGGGAGTGGAGGTTGGGATCATGTGTCATGTGGAAAACAGACTGGAAACATTTGTTACGAAACAACAACTGTCAAGCTATTGAAAGGTAATCTAGAAATAAGTGCATTAATAGCGTTATTGCTACCATTATAATCGTGTTACAGAAACGGCACAATTACAGTTCAAAAGCATCCTGTGTGGTAATCTCCTACATAAATATGGAGCACTAACTAGCTGCATAGTCAGTGCAGCTGATGTTGCTGGAGCTGGGAATGCAGGTTATATCATTTTTGCTTGTCTTGATGAGAGCTAAAGTCAGCACTGCAAGGAGGGCTGAAACTGCAAACTTGGACTTAGTGTGAAAGTGTCCTTCTGGTCAGCAGGAGAGAAGCAGACAGCCTGCTCACTACCTGTCTGCTCAGTCTTCCTATTTGCTAAATAAACAGTTGTCAGTGCTCTGGCTGCCTACAAAGATATCATTTAAGTCTTCACCAAGAAAATTACCCTGTAAACACTCCCCCCCCCAATATTCATTGGCAAGTTCATAAACAACGTATCAGTCCACCTTTCCCTAACCTAGAAGGGACTGGAATATAATGGACACCATCCTCAGCTAGCATGGCCTGAAATGCTAGCTTGAGTGACAGGAACAATAGTCCAACCCCTCTGAATCCTGCCCTGGATTGGGGAGGTTTCTATCAGTTTAATCAGGGGAACAAAATGTGACCCAGATGTGGGAGAGAGGGTGGGTGCTCTTGCATACTGGTGCATCGTCAAGAAGGAAACTAGACCTTACCCTGAAGAAGGGGTGTTCTTTGATCTCTTGTGCTCCAGTGGGCCCTGAGCCCAAACGCTTCTTGGGGTCCTTGCAGAGCAGCTTCTGGAGCAGATCACGGGCCACAGGACCGATGACTGATGGGAATGGAGGGTTGCATTTCAGGATCCGCCTAGAACCCAGACAAAGACTTTGTTATTCCATCAAAGTTCTCCCTCTCATCAACCACTTTTTCTTATTTCAAGTTTTTTCTTATGCTGCAAAGTATGGAGCATACGTTTATCAATAGTGGTGGCTCTACACTGCCTTATGATTCAGTGACAAGATGTTACCCACTGTCAGCTGGGGATGGGCAGACAAAAGAAGAGGTATGTATTTCCTTCCTGTTCTTTTTGTGAGCTTCCTAGGTTCATCTGGATCTTTGGTTTGCTTTAGCAGGGCTGTTCATCTGCTCTTAAGTCTTATTACTAGTCCTGCCAATATCCATTTCTCTTGACACATGTGAGTTCTCCCCATCTTGTAAGATCTTGCCTTTCACACCAGCCCCCTCCTTTACCCATCCTCCCAAAACTAATGGGAGAAGCACATTATTACTGTCAGCTTTTTCACATGTGTACCTACAAATACCCATCACTTCTTGCCTCTCCAGGAAAGTCCATGTTTATCTGACATGAGTACCTCATCTCATCCTCCTCTGGTTTCTCTGTCAGTTAGTCCACCCTGTCCTGTTCTCTTTCTTAATTCCTCTCCCCTATCTCCAAATTCCACACCTATCTCTCTTATGGGCCCAGGGTCACCCTACCTGGAGACCTCAGCCTGCGAGTTCTTTTCCCCCTCCAGCGTGAAGGGTGAAGCACCTGTCAGCAGCTCAAACATCAGGATTCCCAAGCTCCACCAGTCCACAGACTGTCAGGAGAAAAGCAACAACACCCAGATGATTAGAAATAAAGATGGGAATTGTTCGACAAACATCTGGAGAGCAGTGGTATTAAAAATCTGTTTAAAAAGTTGACAATTTCCAAAGAAGAATAAACTACAAGTCAGATTGAATCAGCACTTCTTGTTCTTAGCTTTGTGGTTAAGTCAGTTTTTATGAACTTGAAAATGTGTTCAACAGGCTTCTCTGCTCAGACACAAAGGCAATAAACAAAAGACATTTTAACTCTCAGCTGGGGACATGGGAGAGGGCTTTGATTCATCAGTTAGCAACCAAACCCTAGCCTGCTATTTCCATTAAGAAATCTCTCCAATTTAAAGTGCCCTTAATTCCAATTTGAATGGATTTAAGGACAAGGCACAACAGAAATCTATGCTACTTGCTACACTACTACTAACAGGATTGGGAAACTGGCTTTCCAGATGTTTTTGACCAACCTCAGCCCCATCTAGCATTGCCAGTGGTATAGAAATGTGGAATGCATAGGCCAAAATATATGAAACAGGAAGGGACTCCTACTCCTCCTTTTTAAGTTGGTGGTAGCCTGAACTGGAACTTACAGTACCAACAAGGAAGTGAGTCCAGCTGACTAGAAAGACTTGCAAGAGAATACAAGGGGTATTGGCCAATTAATTCCCTTGTTTTTGCTGGGACTTAGAAATCTGCCTTACCGAACTGGGAGGTAAGAAGAAGAAAAAGGAACATGTTATAAGCTGCACTGCAGAGAAACACTGAAGTATGAGTGCAGCTGATTCCAGCTTCCTCTACTAAGGGTAGCCAAACAAGCCGGGGGGGAGGGGGGCACCTTCAGACTATGGAACATGAATGAAAAACTTTAAAATGGAGAACCACCAGAATGACAGAAAGGGTGTCTCAGCAAAGACATTTTACAGACGGTGGGCAGTTCCTCTCAAAACAACTATCTAATGTGCCTTAAGCTCACTAAACCTGTCTGCTTCTTTATGCAACGAGCCTGGAGCACATAGAGTTCACCAGGTTCCATCCTGGCTTCACCCTGCACCTGGCCAGATTTGTAATGTTTCACTAGTTCCACACTGGTATCTCCTCTGACTTGTCACATCCTATTCTAACTCTGTTCATAACTTGCCAAGTTCTGTCTTATGTAACTAAGGGTGGGAGGGGTTTATATTATTTTGAAATGTAAAATTACAATTGTACTACTGTGACATCAACATTGCCCAGTTCATCTTCCATGCCAGCTCTTTCCCTACCAGATTTCCACATCTGGTTTGCCCCAATTCCAAGCACTCTCTTGTCTATGTCAAGTGTCTCACCTTGCCATGACCACTTTTGCTCCTAACAATCTCTGGGGCCATGTACTCGATGGTGCCGCAGAAGGAGAAGGTCCGTTCTTTCTGTGGTGAGGGGTATTTGTGGGAAGGGGAGAAAAAGAAATAGACCTGAGTCCCAACTTTACTTTCAATAAGAGGAGATCTGCCTTCAGCCCCTATATTGGGAGAAAGGCAGGATATATAAATACCTGTTGCTTCTACTCAAGCATGCTTATCCTCACTGCCAAAGCCAACTAGAGTGGACTTATTGAATTAAAGAAATTTACATCTGTGCTGTGGAGTTCTCTGCTATCAATTCAGCAACTGATTCAAGGGGTCTAGCAATTTAAACTAGGCAGCGAATTTAAGCCAGGAGAACAGACCAAATGATTCAATCAAAAATGTCTCAGGAACTAGAAAGATTTTGAGCTGGGACAATACAATTGCACTGCTGATGCTATTCACACACCTGTGGGAAGAGGATTCCATAAATGGAATGCCATTACTGAGAAGGAATTCTCTCTCCACCTTGCTGACACTGAGATACAGAGAGAGAGCCTTTCCTGACGCTCTTAAGCCACAGACAGGTGAATAAAGGGAGAGGGGCTTTATCTGTTTGTCTCACAACCTGACATGACCAATGCCTTGTGGTGAATCGCCTTGGGATGGGGAAATGATTTCCACAGGGAGCCAGACTCACATCCTCAGTTACAAATTCCTTGCTCAGTCCGAAGTCTGTGAGCACCACATGGCCCTCGCTGTCCAGTAAGATGTTTTCCAGCTTCACGTCACGGTAGATGATGCCAAGCTTGGGTCAAGAAAGAGTTCATATTTCAGAATTTGCTGTGAGATCTATGAGACTAGGCTAGCTTCCTTCCTGTCTGCTTTGAATTCTAACAGACCATCCTTCCCACAATCTGAAACCCTCCCAAGTGCACTGGACTACAACTTCCACCTACTCAGCATATAACTGAGTAGAACAACTAACTTTCTATTCCACATTGGCCATATACTGCTATGACTTCCAATGATGGGTGAGAATCTTCTTTTCATATTCTAGCTGACTGTTTTAATTGCAGATGCTGGGCTTGAACCTACTTTGCAAGAAAGGTGCTTCACCCAAGAAGCTATCACTACTTTCTGTGGGAAAATTACTTTACCCAGCTTCCTCCCATCCCACTCCTCACCTTGTGCAGATGTTCAAGTGCCAAAATTATCTCTCCACTATAAAATTTCACCTCATCCTCAGAGAAGTGGTCCCGTTGGTACAAGTGGGTGAATAGTTCCCCACCACTCACATAGTCTAGGAGGGAAGAGATAGAGAGTCAGTTCAAGAAGTCCACCCAGGACACAATCTCAAACTCCTCTCCTGATCCACTGTCTGCAGTCTGGATGGGTTTACACCACAGATGGGAACTGTGCAACCCTGCAGATGCTGTTCAGGCTGTTAACTCCCAGCATTCCTTATCATCCATGCTGGCAGAAGCTACCCTAGAATTTCAGCCCAACAGCATCTTGATGGCCTCCCAATTCCCATCCCTGGTTTACACCAACGTGAAAGGATGTTCCCTTGACCAATTTCTCGGTGTCTTTTTCCATGGTAAGGTTGTTTTTTATATGTCTAAAGATCTGTTCTTCAATAATGGCAACAATTATCACTTTTTACAAAAGGCTTTTCAAGGTTTCAGGTCCTCCTGGTTGCGCAGGAAAGCTCAGAAATGTGAACAACAGGTGTCTAAGAAAAGGGTAACTGAAACCAAAACAGGCTCACTGCCATGGTGTCCCAACATGATTGCATATGAAAATAAAGAAAAGCTGTATAAACATTTTCTTAAATAAATAATCAAGTGAAATATGTAACAATGACAGTATCCATGTATGTTCACCACTACTGTAGAGAATAGATGTTGAGGTTTATATAGAGGCAAGGACTTATGCCTTTATATTAACTAAATATATGTGCATGTCTGTGTTTGTAAACATTTTAATATAGAATATAACAACTAGATTACTTACTTAGGTTTAGGGAACTGCCAGTCATGAAATTGCTGAATCCAATTTAAAACTGTTTTAATTTTCCAAGCCCTAAATTGTTTATAACTAAGATACCTCTGTAAACTAATCAGAGATTCAGGACAAAGATGCCTTTTCAAACACTGCACGAGGAGACTGTAGAAGTCACTACTATAAAATGTAACTGATTGATGATACAACTAGGATGACCCTAAATGGAACAGACGCAGAGGCATTGGCTATCAATGGCTACTAGTCACAACAGTCATGTATACCCTCCAGTGTCAGAAGCAGCATCATGCATCTGTATATCAACTGTGGGAAAACATGGATGGGAGGGAGCTGTTGGGGGCTTCCTATTAGGGTATCTGGATGGCCAGTGTGGAAAGAGAAAGCCTTGGTCTAAACTTCTTATGTTCCTGCATGGTCCAATTCTTCTTATGTTCGTAGGAAGCAGGTATTAAGATCCTCCTTGGAGACATTTCTGCAGGTTCCTGCATCAGAGAGGTAGAGATGCATTCAACCTGTGGTATGCACCTCACTTCCCAGGGAGAGTATCTTGGCATCATTTCTGTTAGCTTTTTCATGCCATCACAAATAGTTTTTTTAAAAGTTCAGACAAGTTTTAAGGTGGTTCAATTTTTGGCTTTTTAAAAAGTTCTTCTATTGCTGTTTTCTGTTAAAGTTGTCTACTTTTATTGATGTTAGCAATGTCTTTGCAGACTACATATTTTCCAATAAAATCAACACTATTTGTCTTTTAAACACACACACACACACACACACACACACACACACACAAATGTACGCTGGCTTTGCATACCTGAAAAACTTAAATAAATTACACAGGTAGCGAAGGACCTGTAACCCTCCACAAAATTTTGGACACCCATCTGCTTCCAGTTCCCCTCAGCTGCAGCCAGCATAAGATTGATAATGGGAGTTACATTCCAGCAACATCTAGAGGATTACAGCTTTTCCATGAAATCTAAAAATAATTTTGGAAGCAGACTTGAATCCTCTGCTCCTTCATCTTCCTTTCTCCCAGTTCCTTCTCTCATCCTATCCCCCACAGCAGGCTCATACCTAGGATGAGGTGGAGTTTGGAGTCTGTCTGGAAGGCGTAGTGGAGTGTCACCAGGAAGGGTGACTGGCGGACATGTTCTAGCACCGTCCGCTCTGTGCGTGTGTGCTCTGTTGTCTTGGCCTTGGCCACAATGGCTGCTTTCCGCAATACTTTCATGGCATACAGCTTGTTGACATCGTGGCCGCTGAGCTTCCGCACCAGGAACACCTTTCCGTAGGCTAGGGTTGAGATGATAGATGACTTAAGATACTAATTTTCAGAGCCCCATTACTGAACCCTATGTTCTTTTTATCCTTCACCCTTCTACTTCCTATTCTTATAGCCCCTTTGCCTCTTTCTAACTGCAAAGTAGTGATTTATTTCATCTCACATTTCATTAGTCACCTCAGGTAGCAGATTTTGGATGTGAACAAAAAGCAGCAAATGGTTAGTTATGCAAATGGTTAGTTATTTCACTTGTTACTATTATTATTAGGCTGGTTCCTCTAACTAGGAATTCTTTTTCTTTAGACTCATGATAAGACAGGCTGCAGACCAACTGATAAACTGGGGAGGGGGAAGATTCAGCTGCCAGCTCAGTTAGTTTCTGCACATAGAACATAGAACAAAATTTACTTTGAGCAGAAAACTGTCTTGGTCCAATTCAGGCTCTCACCTCTGATGATAAGGACACTAAATACCTCATTTACAAAGGAACACATGTCAATGTCAATCTGTCAGATATTAGAAGTTACATTTGCTATAGCATTTAACAGTTTTGGGGTTTGCTTCCTAACCTTTGTCACCTTGTGTATATGGTGGTTGGATTGGGTATTGTGTTAAAAACATTTTACAAAAATAATTTTAACCACAACTTGTTTCTGTTTACCTCCAGTGCCCAGGACTTTGAGCAGTTCGAAGTTCTCCATGCCAACTTTCTCCTCATGACCCGTCAAGTTTGCTGTTAGGGAACAGGACAAAAATACAGAGTAAAGTGAAGAAGGTAAGCTACAATTGGAGAAGCAGGGGGGACAATATGTCTGGAAGTCATTCATTGCATTTTCAATTTGCCAAATTTATATTTTGCAATATAAATTTGGAACTTATAAAAGGAGAGCCCTTCCTATCCAGCTAACATTATGCATGCGTGAAACCCATTTAAGCCAATGAGACAAGTTTATTGCTTTTGGCAACATCGAGGCCATCATAGGTCATCAGGTAACTTGAAGGTGCAAGCATATACACACACGGGTATATGTTAATTTCAGCCTCAGGAGTGTGGTGGAGCCTCCTTCTTTGAAGTTTTTTAAACAGAGGTAGGATGGCCATCTCTTGGGAATGCTTTGATTGTGAGTTCCTGCATGGCAGGGGTTGGACTGGATGGCCCTTGTGGTCTCTTCCAACTCTGCTTCTATGATTCTAGGAGCTGATTACACAAGCCCCATCTAATCACATAAATCAATGAAAATGCAAACATACTGATTTCGTGAGCAGCCACTATCACATGTCTTCGTAATCATGCTGCCATCATGCTCTCTTCCTTACTCCCTTTTAATTCCATCTACCAGCTCTATGCCCTATCCAGCATGCATTTCGTTTTATTACTTTTTAAATGCAATTCTGTATTGCTAATGCAATTTAAGTTTTAAAAAGATTTTAACAGAAGAAAATAAATTTAAAAATGGCAAATCAGGCTGCTTGGGAATAGTGAGGGGAGACAAGGGGAAAGGAGGAGACGTGACTGCCAATTTCATAACTGCCACAGCAGCAACATTTTGCACTTGATAAGTCCTGGGGCCGCTGCGTGATTGGGAGATATTGGAAAACTTGCCCTGTCAATGAAAAAAAGGACGGCCTAACCACAAAGCAGCAACAGGTCGGAGGCAATGTTGCATGATAAGTATGAGCAAAGGTGCTATTTTATTACTATAACTGTTGTTTAAAAGCCACATGTAATAATTTCCTTAGTGTTTTTCATTAAACTTAGTGGCTTATGGGCAAGTCTAATTTAACAGAGACATGGGGAAAAGCACTGAGGCCATATTCTACGAGTTCTTGATAAAGACATTAAACCCACTTTTACCTTCCAGGCAATGTATTAAATGCACTGATGCTTCCTAATTTTAATTAAATACAGTAAAATGAGAATTACCGTATATACTTGACTATAAGTTGAACTCATGTATAAGTCGAGGTCAGGTTTGAGGCAAAAATTATGGGTTTTGATATGACCCGTGGATAAGTCAGGGGTAAAACTTATGGGCTTGTAACAAAGGATCTAAAAGATGAAGCAAAGGTAAACAGTGTTAAAGAATTTACAAAATTCTAGCAGGCATAACTGTTTGTGCTCACCCTAAAGGTTGGATGGATGAAATAATAGAAGGGTAAGTGCTCCCAGGACAGATTATGCTTTTGCCCTTTACCAGGGGATGGCTCATTTTAAATAAGAGTTAAAGTACACTGACCTGTGAGTAAGTCTACTTAGTTTTGACTAAAATTTCTAGACTTCTACATGAGTATATACAGTAAGACCATTAACATGACTCAGAAGTAAGATCCATTGAATTCAATGAGACTTACTCCCAGGCAAATCTGTAAAGGAGTGCAAGCTAAGTGCAGGTTGAGTCTCCCTTATCCAAAATGCTTGGCACCGAAAGTGTTTCGGATTTCAGATATTTTCAGATTTTGAAATAATTGCATATATATAATGAAGTACGTTGGAGATGGGACCCAAGTCTAAACAGTAAATTCATTTATGTTTCATATACACCTTATTCACATAGCCTGAGGTTAATTTTATACATAATTTTGTGAAACAAGACATCAGAAAGCAAAGGTGTCACTGTTTCAGCCACCCATGAAAAAGGTTTTGGAATTTGGAGTATTTTGGATTTCCGGATAATAATTAACCTGTAATAATACTTAATTTTGACCAAACTAGGCTATTTTTATTGACGTTTCTCTCTGAGTGCTGCTGTCTGCCTCACTTAGCCTTAACACATTTATACATTACAAAATGCCTTGTGTCTTCAGGCCTCAAGGTAGAACAGAAGAAGGAACAACAGTGACCCATTTCTCCAGTTTATCCCTGCTGCCATGCTCTTTGCTCACACATATATCACATCTCCACCCTTTTCCCCGGGTTTTTTGGGGATAAAGAGAAGGAGGCTCAGTTTCTAGCCTATGAGTCACAACCTGGCTGAGAGCAACCGGGCCAGGACTTGCCCACAGGAAAAACCAGCCCAAATGGTGGCCCACAGGAAAACTCAGCCCTTATGAGACACTTCTCTGCGGAGGTGGGTTTGCTGCCATTCTGTGGTTTTGAACTTGCAGCATTTTATATTAGGTGCATATTTATATATTGGGATATCAACGTTCCTCAAGGTTATATTTTTGTGAGAAAATTGCCGTTTTTAAGTTGCTTCCTTGTCTCCTGCCTCTCCTCCCCTGCACATGGAAAGAGTTTTTGGTTTAACAACAATGCTTTAAATAGGTTTCAGTATCTTTAGTATTCAACCAGAATTCCATAGCATTGAAACATGGTAGTTAGAGTGGTGTCAAACTGGATTATTTCTGCAGTGCGGATGCAGCCTAGCTGTGTAATCTACTTAATGCCAAAAGGCAGACAGAGAATATTAGGGAATAAGTACATGTTGGACCCTTCTGGGGACAAAAAGCACCTGAAGGTGAAAGAGAATTCAGATGGCGGATCTCTTGGACTTGGATTGCATAGCATAAAGGGGAAGGACTCTGAAGAGGGCAGTTGGATAATGCCTAATTGGCAATTGGTAAAACGGCAAAATTTGTTCCAGTTTTGTCTAGGACAAAGGCTCAGTGCTATGAAGTAGCATAGTATTGAATCATGGCAGTTAAAGTGGAGTCAAACTGGATTATTTCTGTAGTGCAGAGGCAGCCCTAATGAACAAACCAACAGATAAATGCATCCAATGGGTTTGAAAGCTGTCTCGTACAAAAGTACCTGATCACTGCATGCTGCTTATCATAAGCCAGAGTGTGAAAGATGTGTATACCACACATGCATGTACATATATATATATACCTTATTTTCCTGCGTATAAGACTACTTTTTAACCTGCAAAATCTGTGGTTAAAGTGGGGGGTCGTCTTATACGGCGGGTATAAGGATAAGGAGGATAGAGGTGCTAAAACTCTATATTTTGACTGGGAAAATGGGGGGTCGTCTTATACGCCAGGTCGTCTTATACGCCGGAAAATACGGTATGTTATTTATTTAACTGATTTATGCACCACCTTTCCACCCAAAACCCTACTAAAGGGGGCCAACAATAATAAAATCATCATAGAATCAGAGTTGGAAGAGACCCCAAGGGCCATCCAGTCCAACCCCATTCTTCCATGCAGGAACTCAAAATCAAAGCACCTTTGACAGATGACCATCCAGTCTCTGTTTAAAGACCACCAAAGAAGGAGACTCCACCACACTTTGAAATTAATACAGATTAAAAACATGACACTAGATTCATACAGTAGATTAATACAGATTAAAAACATGACACTAGATTCAAACAAATTTAAAAGCACATCCAATTAAAAACAAAATAGTAAGAAACAAAGCCAACACCCAAACAGTTGATGTAACTTTGCCAGAATTACCGGCAGAATCAATCTTGGATTCTGGTTCCCATCTGTAAAATAGTACAACTAAAAACTAGACCCTGGAGGGGATTTGAGAGACCAGGCTGCATTGGCACCAAGGCTCAGATTGAAAACCAATTTCAAACAGTGGCTGCCTTGACTTGGGAATTTATCAGTTATTATTAATGTTTTTAACTTTGCATTTTAGGAATTCTGGAAATTGTAGTTTGTGGTGGCCCCAGAGTGGAGCACCACAAACTAGTTTCCAGAATTCCACAGCATTGAAGCGGCACAGTTAAAGCGGTGTCAAACCGGATTATTTCTACAGTGTGGATGCAGCCATATCAAATTTTCACTTTAACAACATGGACCTCTACATGCCAATTCATTTCGGCCACGCGTATGATAGAGTAATTTAAAAGTGTCATTTTAATATTGCTAGTAATTATGCCAGTACTATCACCATTACAACGATATATGGGAATTATGAGTAACAAAAGAAACATAACTAAGGATTCTGTATGGTGTGGTCGGAAGTCAGTGGGAGGAGGGAATGACACAGTGAGTTACCACAATGGGTGACGCCAACCCTAGAGATGGCAAGGGCAAATCCCCTTAGAACAGGGGTAGGCCACTTTTCCCCTTTAAGGGCCGAGGGACTTCAGCTCCCAGAAGCCTCAGCCATGTTGGCCAATAGTCCCATGTTGGCCAATAGCTCCTGGGATTCTGGGAGGTGAAGTCCCTCGGCCCTTAAAGGGGAAAGGTTGCCTACCCCTGTCTTAGAACAAAACTTGCCAAGGAAAACCCTTGATATGGTCTTAGGGCCAGCATAAGTCGGAAATGACTTGAAGGCACACAACGACAAGTCTCCTTCAAACGACTTGAAGGCACACAACAATAACCTGAAGGAACACAACTACCACCACGCACGAATCATGATCATCATTGTCGTGATTTTCTACACCCCACTGTCACTTCTCTCCAGGATGAAGGGGAGCAAATGCTGAGTGAGCACCCTTTGGGTTTGGCCAGTCAACCAATTACTAATCCACCCAACAGTTGCATTCTCTAGCCCACATTTTACTAGCTTGCTTGCAAGATCCTCCTAATTTGGTATCATCTGCAAATCTGATAAGCATGCTCTCTATTCCTTCATCCACATCACTGATAAAGATGTTGAATAGCTCAGGGCCCAGGATAAAGATATGGAATAGCACTGAGCTCTCTTGCATCCTTCCCTCTCCTTTGCCTCTCCTCATACTTCGCATCCCTCCTTTGCGTCTTGTACTCTGCTACTTGGCTGCCTCAACTTTCCTCCCTTCATCTCCTGCAGCCACATCTCAGGGTCTAGGGAAGCAATACCACAACTTGATTTTCTCCTCTGGACACACTCCCATCTTGTCCACCTCCTTTTTGAATGGCGATGCCCAGAACTGGATACAGGATTATTCCAGGTGAGGCCTGACCAAAGCAGAACAGAGTGGCACTATGACTTCCCTTGGCCTCGACCGGTGATTCCCAAACTTTGGTCCTCCAGGTGGTTTTGGACTTCAAGTTCCAGAAGCCCCAGCCCGCTTAGCCAACAGCCAGGAATTCTGGGAGCTGAAGTCCAAAACATCTGGAGGACCAGACACACAAAGGCACTGCCTCTCCTAGCCAAACCTTGGGTGGGTCTTGGATTGCCCAACAAGGCTTTGCAGAAGAAATGTGTCCAGACACGAGAGCCCTGGCATCTTCCATGGCCGCCGCCTCCTTTCTTTCTTTCTTTCTTTCTTTCTTCCTTCCTTCCTTCCTTCCTTCCTTCCTTCCAAGCCTGGCAGTTGAGGGAGGAAGAAAGCAACCAGGGTCTCACCTCCATCAGTCTTCCTTGCTACACAATCCAAGCACACTGCAGAAATAATCCAGTTTGAGACTGCTTTAACCGCCCTGGCAACTGTAGCTTATGAGACAATTAGCGTTCCCTGATTGCAGAAATAATCCAGTTTCACAGCTGGCCCAGTGCTGTGGAATTCTGGGAAATATAGTTTGTTGTGGCACCCAAGCTCTCTGACAAGAGAAGGCTCAGTGTCTCACAAAACGACAGTTCCCAGAATTTCCCAGTATTGAGCCAAGGCAGTTAAAGCGGTCTCAAACTGGATTATTTCTGCAGTGTGTTTTGAATCCTGGTCACCTTGCTCAAGTCATTCCCACTTTTAGGGAGACCCTAAAGGCCATGAACCTCTTGTGGGGTTTTTTTTTTTTTTCTTGGCAAGATCGGTTCAAGAAGAAGTTTGCCTTTCCATTCCAACTTAAGGCCACCCTAAGGCCACCCTATCCTGGGTTTTCCGAGCCAAGGCTTTGGCCTTCTCCTGAGGCTGAGAGAGTGTGACCTGCCCCAGCTGTTCCAGTCCTTCCTTGACGTTCCTATCCCATAAACACCCCCCCCCC
>CM034711.1:7587071-7608961 GCA_020142125.1 Phrynosoma platyrhinos
GAATCATGGGAACTGTAGTTTATTGTGGCACCGGAGCTCTCTGACAGTTCCCATGGTTCCCTAGCACTGAGCCAGGACAGTTAAAGGGGACTCAATTTGCACCATTTCTAGCAGTTTGCAGAGGCCCTGTGTGTGCCTTTGTTGTTGTGGGTCTCGACCCATGGCGACCCTATGGATGAGGCATCTCCAAGATCCTCTGTCCTCAAAAGTTTCTGCTCAGGCCTTGCAAATTCACATTATTCCTTAATAATAAAGTCCCTCCATCTAGCATCTGGTCTTCCTCCTTCCCTCCACCTTTCCCAGCATTATTGTCTTTTCCATAGAGTCCTTCTTTCTCACGATGCATCAGTACAACAGTCAAAGTCTTCTCATCTTGGCTTCTAGGGATATCTCTGGCTTGATCTTTTTTCAAATTTTCAATGTTTTTATTAAATTTATCACAATTTTACATACATACATACATACATACATTCACATCTTTCTCCTGTAACAGTCAATAAAGAAAAACCCTTGTAACCCACCACCCTAGGTGACTACATAATAACCTACATTATCCCCCCCATTTTAATCCTATCATCATCACATCCCTAACATACACACACAACACTTAAAACCACAACAAATATTCATTTACACACTTACGACTTCCTTCCTCTCAAAGTTCTTTAACTATCTCTTGCGTCCCTTATTTAAGTCCTTTAAATTCCCTATGTTGTGTTGTGAACTTATTCCAAACTATGAAATACAATTAAATCCTCCAACTTAAACTTATACATAAAATATTATCCCCCTTTGCAACTGATTTCTGGCTTGATTCACTATCATTTCTTTGTCCTTTTGGCTGTCCGTGGGATCCTCCGCACTCTTCTCCAGCCCCACATTCTCTCAAATGCATTGGTTTTCTTCCTGTCTTCTTTCTTATCTGTCTAGTTCTCACATCCATCCATGGGAATAGGGAATACAAAGGAGACTAGAAGCATAGAATTGAAAGAGACCACAAGGGCCATCCAGCTGCCAAATCTTGAAATCAGGAAGGAAGTATTTGTGCAAGAAACTCAATGCTAGAAATAGGTTGAGAAAAATCTCCCTGCTACTCTTGCCCTTTGCTAGTAAGAAACAGAAACTGGAACAGGAGAATGGGAACTGGTCATGGCATATCCCAAAAAGGAGGGAAATAAGATGCTCTGGATCTTTTTTGTGGGTTTTTCAGGCTGGGTGGCCATGTTCTAGAAGAGTTTCTTTCTGACGTTTCGCCAGCATCTGTGGCTGGCACCTTCAGAGTACTTCTAAGCTTTGCAGCCATCTGCCTGACTACTTGAAAACATAGCTCTGGATCAGATGAGAGTTTGGCGCCATCCAACTGGGTTCTTTAGATCTGCTGGATTAATACCATCCAGAGTACTGACATTTCAGGCCAAAACCTGAGACCAGGGGCTGGCTCATGGTGAATTTACAGGGAAGGGTCCTGATGAAGTCATTAATACATTAATACATTAAGCACTGACCATGGTTGCTGAGAGTCAACACAAAGGAGAATGAACACAAAGAGAGAGACTTCAAGGTTGTACTGTCATCCTGAGATTCTTCCTCCTCAATGGGATGACTGCAGAAGGTCCAAGTCCAAGGTCCAAGCTGGCAAGTGTTGGTCTCCTAGGTTCTTCATTAATGGCACATCCTTCGTAATGAGATCTGGTGATCGGCATTCATTGTGGAGGGAGAAGGGACAACGCAATGTTCATAGCGCTGGGAGGCCCTGAGCAGGAGGGAACATCACAGCTGGCACTGGGCAGTTTCTCCTTGCCCAGCGATAGCCCTAGAAAAGCACAAACTCCCTATTAATAATTTCGACTTGAATCCAATTGTTAGTCCCAACTAGAAAAGACCCACTGAATCAGTGAAACTTACATAAATGTTAACTTACCGAGTTCCCACTGATTCAGTGGGTTTATCCAAGTTGGGACTAACAACTGCATGTATGCCTTTGGTACAGCCACCCACGTGGACAATTTTGGATTTTGGATGATTTCGGAATTCTGGATGAGGGAAACATACTTATCTAGTAAGTAGAACTTAAAGGTATTCCCTGTTGACAAGGTTGTCAAGTCATGTCCGACTGTAGTGGGTGGTGCTCATCTCCGTTACTAAGTCGTAGAGCCAGCATTGTCAGAGACTACTCTGTGATCCAGTGGCCAGCATGACTGCACAGAACGCTGTTTACCTTCCCACCAAAGTGGTACCTATTTATCTACTTGCATTTGCATGCTTTCGAACTGCTAGTTTGACAGAAGCTGGGACTAGTGATGGGAGTTCACCCCATCATGCGGTACCTGGATCTCGGACTGCCAACCTGCCAATCTTGCAATCCACAGAGTCAGCATCTTAACCACTTGAGCCACTGCATCCCTAGTACTTATCTAGTACTTATCTCAGTGAAATCGTCTGAGGTCTGATCTACACTTAAGAAAATAATGCAGCTTCACAGTACAGTATTCTGAACTAACTGGACTCCATTTTGTGCCACACTGAAGTGATAAAATCTGCACCAACCCACATATTGATGGACACACCACCTTCTCCCCGAGAACCAAAATATTTGAATGTTTGGCTAGTGTCACGTGATGGCTGAATCGTTTTTTTTTCCAGTCACACTAGAGGAGCTTCCCCAATTTTTGTTGCTTTCCCTTAATACATGTGATTTTACATATTTTCACATCAACTCAAATATTCCAACAGCCTTTCATGGACCAAACACTTGCTCTCCCATTGGCATCCCTTTCAGAATCAACATTCAATGTATGCTTGGAGTGGTGGTGGGAAAAGATAATGGAGGGAAGGATCCAAAACCTTGTGCCATTTTTTTCTTCTTGAGTGTATGCATGCAGCATGATGTAGTAGTTTGAGCATTGGAATACAAGTCTGGAGACCAGAGTTCAAACCCTGGCTTGGCCATCTTCCCTGTTCCTTCCCTTCAGTTATTTATTTATTTATGATTATGATCATAATCATGATTCCCCACATGATCTTCTCTCAAGATTAACAGGATTTTTAAAAAATCTTGCTGTAGCTTTTGAAAGGCAAATGGGATTTTAACACTCAATTCCTGTGATACTCCGCTCGCAAGTAACCTCAGATTGCAGGCAGACGCACACAAGGATGGGAAAGACATTCCTTGCAACCAGAAAACCACCATATCAAGAAAAAGAACTCTAGTCCAGCTTTCACCGTGATACTTTAGGCGTCTATGTGCGAATGTTTTGTTGTGATTGAACGAAGGAACATTCAGCTGTGTGAATTACTGAACTGATATACCAATAAACACAGATTTGCCATTTCGGTGAGAAGTTCAGGTACTGAGAACACTGAACTTTGACTTTTCCCCAGTTCTCACCTCTCATTTCTCCTCACTTTTCTTCTCTTCGCTGATCATCCTGGCTTCGGACTTCCCATTCGGCTTCAGCGATGATAGCCTCTTCATGAGACCCTCCCAACATACCAAGTCGGCGCTGTCGAAAGCGCTGTCGAGGTGTGTCCTGCCCCTCTCCATCCCCAGACCCTGGAGAATCCACCACTGGCATGCGTGAACTCAGCCTGCGGCGGCGGAAATATACTTGCTGGGCATCCAAGATGCTGAGGGTACTGCTGGCCTTGTGTAGAGAGGCTGGTGAACTGGGAATGCTGGAAGCTTTGGGGATGAGAGTAAAAAAGAAATAAGTAAGCAGAAAAAGAAACAATTCATATTGTGGCACAGCTGCATAGGAGGGGCCTGAAAGCAGAATAAGTCCCAAACCTGCTATAAGGTTCCTATAGCAAGCAAAACTCTTGCACTTACTTGGTGTACCTGTGGGCAAGAGGTTGGACTGAATGACCATTTTGGTCCCTTGCAACCGTATGATTCTATGACTCAGTTTTCCTATAATCAAATCTATTTTAAAAGAGTTCTTTTAGAATCCCACAGAAAATTTCTAGTCTTTAACCTCTTGGTTGATTTCATGCCCTAAGAGCAGCCATTCCAGATTAGACTGAAGAACTATCTAGTCCAATATTCTGTTTATATAGTGGCCATCCAGCTGTCTATGGGAAGCCTACTAACAGGACATAAGAAAAACTTTTATCTTGTGCCATCTAGCAACTAATACACAGAGGGGATAGGTGGGTATCTTAGAAAACCTTATAGGCATATTTGCATACAGTACGGTAAATAGATTCTTATAGAGAGAAAGATCTTGTAGCACCTTTGAGACTAACTGAAATAAAGAAGTTGGCAGCATGAGCTTTTGTAGACTTGCATCTGAGGAAGTAGACTGAAGTCTACGAAAGCTCCTGCTGCCAACTTCTTTATTTCACCGAGTCTCAAAGGTGCTACAAGATCTCTCTACAGACCGACTTTTGAGACTAACAGGGCTAGATCTTTGAATTCTAGAATCTCGTATGTTTTCATTTACCTTATATACCGTACTCACCATCAGCCTCAGGCTCCTCCTGCCCTGTTAGGCTTTCACTACTGCCAGCAACCTCAGCCATTTGACGCAGGTGCTCGCGGGGAGCTTCCCGGCGAGGCTTCATCAGCTTCCTTATTTTCTCTGCAATCCAGTTACTCTTCCTAAAAAAGATTGAGATGAAGAGTCATAAGGAAAGGGAACCCTCGCCACTCCCATATCAGCACACCCATTGTACATTCGTTTATTCCAACCAGTTAAAAGGCTGAAGGCCTGTTTAAACAGAAAAGTATTTGCCTGATAGCAAAAGGAGAATACTAATAGAATGATGGCATCAAAATATTTGACAATCAGAGAGCAATGACTCTTTAATATAGTTTTTTTTAAAACACACACACATAAAATATAAATATGATGGTGGGAATTAACTTAGGCAGTTATAAATGTGTATCCTAGGGTTACTCTTTTTGTGACTTGTTAGAATTTACAATTCCTACATATGCCCTAGTTCAGGGGATATCTTGGGACCACACAAAAAAAAAAACCAATCTCCACTTACCAGGCACCTCTTCTTGGGACTAGAATTTGTAAAATTATGCTGTGTTGGACTTACTTGCCACGAGGAAGTGTTGGCTCTAGCACCCGGTATTGGTCCATGATCTTCTCCACCAATTTCTGTTTTTCCCGACGCAATTCACCCAGTTTGTCCCTTTAGCAAAAACAGAGAGTCTGATTTAAAACTAAGGGATTCCAGTTAGCAGTGCACCATTGCTCAAGAGTGCCAATAAATTAAAGAAGGCTTCATTACAGCTTCCACATTTCCTGAAACATTGGGTGGAACTGTAGACTAGAAAAGTCATGTAGACCAACTGCTTGTAGCTTCAGGAAATTCTCTTCTATCCCTGGCTATCCAGCCATTCCTTTAAAATCTCTAACAAAGGAAAAAGTCCACAGTCTTTTCCACTGTGACAGTTTGTACCATAGGGATATATTTCCTAACATTTACTCACAATCTGTCTTCTTGTCATCTGAATCTCACTGGGTCCAGCTCTGCCCTCTTAAACAAAAAAGAACCTCCCTCCATCTTCTATGTGACAGCTTTTTTAAAAATGGTCTTATCACCCCTTAATCGTCATTTTTCTAAGCTAAACAAAACCAAGACATTCAACATTTTTGTCACACATCTTAGTGGTCTCCAAATCCAAGCAGTACCTTCACAGCAGTGGCTTTCACCTTTTGGAACCAGCTACCGCAGGGAAGCCAAACCAACTTGTTGTGTGATGATTTTATGATGTAAGCCGCCCCGATTGTTCTCAGAGGGGCAGGATATTAAATAAAAATTATTATTATTATTATTATATAACTCCTTGCTTTGTTTTAGGAAACCAACTGAAATTGTTTTCAAGCAGGTTTTTGCTACTTTAGGGGCTAACATTATGGCTTCTAAAGTCTGATCTTGTGTACAAGTTTTCTGTGTGACTCCATTGCTTAATGGATTAACCGGATTACTGTTTCAAAAATGATTTGATCAGTTAAAGGTATGCCTCCAATTAATCAGGCAGCAGATTTTAATATATGTAATATTTTTAATGCAAATACCTATAAAACCACACACCCTGCACTTTCCTCATGCCCAGATTAAATGATCAAGCAGGATTTAATCTTAGGAACTTTCTTCTTTATCACATACATTAATACAAAGGCCACAAGCTAGCATCCACCAAATGTGCAGTCTTTCTCCTGGAAAATTATAACACATAATAAGGACACTGGTTGAAAACTGATAAATGTAAGAAGTGTGTATTTTGAGGAACAACCATTTTAAAATATACACCAAACCCTGCAATTATTAATGTAAAATTCCTTGTTTTGATTAAGGCTGATGCATATTCTAAAGTTATTATATTTCTTAAATAAACCTCTTTAAAATTGGTTTGCGGCTACTTCAGCTCTATTGGAGCGCATTTCCCTAGTCTTCAATGATTTCCTATGGAAATGGCTTCCCCATTTACCTCAATCTCGATTTACATTGCTACTCCAGGAACACAACCCTGGCATCAATTGAAACCTGTCTGCATTTTTAAATAATTTTAAAATAAAAAGAAAGAAACAGCAGAGGTGTGGAGCTTTGTCTGTCCACAAGTGACTCCTTCACTCACAGGTATTGGCGCTGCTCTTCCTGAAAGTGCTCCTTGCTCTCCATACTGTGCTCTAGCAGACGTCTGTTCTCCTTGCTGAGGGCTTGGATCTCCTGAAGAAGGTGCCGGTTCTCCTCCTCCTGGTTCCCCTTCAACTGGGCCAGAAGCTATCAGGTTGCAATGGGGATAAATGGCATTCCATTAATAAGCAGAAGACAAACAATGCCCAGATCCAGTGCCACAACCCCTTGTGTCAGGTGGAATCTATGTATCAGGTAGGGTAGGAGCTACTGAAAAGGTTGTTCCTATTTCTAGACAAAAGATTAGAAAAGTTGCTTTTCTTCCAGAATATCCCAGCCACCATGGCTAGGACTCTGGGACATAATCCCAAACCTAATTTTGTCAAGCTTTGTTCTAGGTTGAGAGACAATCAGATCAGTCTATTCCCAGCCTATTCCTTAGCCACCATTCCTTCATAAATCTGTTCCTTTCTCCAAAATCAATCTGTGATTGTTTTGTATGCCTTTAACCATAAAATATACTTTTTGATATGAATTTTACCTTTAAATCATACATTTTATCTGCATTCTTAACTGAAAAGGCCCATTTTAATACTCTAGAACAGTATCAACAAATTTGGAGAAGTGCAGAACCTAAGGATAGCTGCAGTCCAACTCGCATATTAGTCTAGGAACTACAACTCATCTCCCTCAGATCAGAAGGAGAGACGTTAAGTAGGTCTACTCCATCGGCTCTTTTGAAGGACCAGCTGCATCAGACTCTTCCTCTCCCTGAACACTTTCTATCCAAGTTGGTGTAGATGAGAGCTTGAAAACATTTTGAGGCTACAATTCTTAGTTTGAGCACTCTGGAAGCTGTTCTCTAAAGAGCTTATTCAGATGTTCATGTATAGAATCACAGAGTCGGAAGAGACCACAAGGACTGTCCAGTCCAATCCCCCGTCGTGCAGGAATATAGCAGGGTAGAAGTGTCATTACCTCGCATTGGGTGCTCATGCGCCCCAGTGCTGTATCCAGCTGCTGGTTCTGCTCTTTCAGGGCTGCGCTCTCGGCCTCTAGTCGTGCATGCTCCAGTTGCAGACCTGTCACCCTGTTCCGCATTCCTTGAAGCTCCGCCTGGAGATCATCCCATCCCTGTTCCATCTGTGTTAGTGTCTGTTTCACCCTGGAAAAATGGACCGATATTTTGTGGAACATCTGCCTTGTACAGAAATAGTCTACTTGCATATACCCATCTGTACTCTGACATCTGCTTCAGGGATTTGGCTTGAGCACCTGCTCTTAAAGTCACCTACAGTGCTTTATCAGTGGCAACCCCTAATAATAATAATAATAATAATAATAATAATAATAATAATAATAATAATAAATTATTTATGCCCTGCCCCTCTGTTAACAACAATTGATCCTAAAATAATAATAATAATAATAATAATAATAATAATAATAATAATAATAATAATAATAATTTGTATCCCGCTTATTGCCAGACAATCCAAGCGACTTACAATAAAACCTGTATAAAATATCCCCCCAAAAAAGGGAAAAAAATACAGGATCATTCAAAAAGATTGGTGCAAAACTAGGTCTCAAAGATGCTACAAGATCTCTCTGCATACTGAATAAGAACAGCTTTACTTCTGCACCATTCTTTTTTAAATACCCTGTATTCCCTTATCTTCTAGACATTCCTCTTCACTTCTGCCTTCAACCAAGACCAAAGAACACCTTTCCAAAGTCATCTGTACATTTTTTCTAATGTGGCTACTATTTTTTTAAATCTAGTCTTTTTTTAACTTTTAAAATTCTTTCATACATAAATAAATGGTTTTACACCAGTCAGTCTAGGGAGGTGGTTGCAATCTGTTGGTAAGCGATGTTGTGAACTACAGCTTCTAGATTCCCTTAATATTTGTCATGCTGGCTGGAGCTTCTGGGCTTCAAAGCCCACAATACCATCCACCATTGACGTAGGACAGTGCTACTCAAAGTGATGGTCCCTGGACCAGTGGCAGTTCTCAAGCCATTAGCTGCTGGTCCACAGAGAATTTCCAGGAATTCCAGGAAATAAGGTAACAGCCCAAAAGACAAACAGAACTTTTGCCTGAGGCCAAGATGATTGAGCTGAGGCTGCCGTACTTTGGCTGCATCATGAGAAGCATGACTTATTAGAAAATACAGAAAAACAAGGGAAGGTAGAATGCAATAGAAAGAGAGAAGACCACAAGCTAGATGGCAAGAGTCAACTACGGACCTGAATCTACAAGACCTAAACAGAGTAGTGGAGAATAGGGAGGCTTGGAGATGTCTCATTCATGGGGATCATTGAGATCGACTCAAGGACAGCTAGCAACAATAACTATAGCCGATAGGCACAAATAGGGTACCTGCTGATCCCTAACATCACAGAGTCCAAGAAGCACTGATCTAATACACACAATACCCTAAACATCCCATTACCGCTCATGCTCCTCTTTCAGTTTGCTATGCTGCTCCTCCAATTCCCGGTGGAGTTGCGTTGTCTCCTCCAGCCGCATCTTTTGTCCCTGCAGTGCCTCCTCTCGTTGTTCAAGAGAAGTCTTCTGTCCTAACAGCTGGCTATGCCTGTAGGATGAAAAGAACAGGGTTAGTTTTGACTAAACTGTTATGTTATTGAGACCCCATTCACACTACAGGAATAAACCAGTGTGGAACTGGTTTATTTCCATGAAGATCTCACATGCCACGACTGCACTCTGTGCAATTTGCAGGGGGCAAACGAAAAGCCCGCTTAAACTGGTGCATCTGGCACCAGACCCCTTAGCAGTTCTTTTTTTAAGAGCTGCAGTGATCCACATCTTTGGTAGTGTGACCACACTACCGAATCGATTCGGATAGAGCTGCATCGTTCCTGGAAATGGAGGCACTTCCATTTTAAATCAATACAGTGGCAAACGTGAACGGCAACAGGGTTAAAATGGCACGGAGAGATTGGATCGCAGTAAACATAGTGGGAACACCAAACTGATTCTGAATTGGTTCTGAATCAGCACAGAGATGCAAATCTCTTCATTAAAAAAGTAAGTGTGAATGATCCCTTAGAAAAGGGTAGGGGATGCAATGCCCGTCCTCCAAATCTAAAGTTATTATATTTTTCAGCAACACCACTGCTTTTAGTCAATTATCTGGATCAGAGCTTATGAGTAACCAGTTAAAATAAAGAGTTATATGCAATTAATTCCTTACCCAACAACAAAAGTATAAATTCATTACATAACAATTGTAACTTGACAAAAGATAGCTTTACTCAGGGCCTTTGCAGACTGCTAGAAATAGTGCAAATTGAGTCCACTTTAACTGCCCTGGCTCAGTGCTAGGGAATCATGGGAATTGTATTTTTTTCTGAGACACTGAGCCGTCTCTGTCAGAGAGTTCTGGTGCCACAATAAACTCAGTCACATGCTTGCAGCCTTATTAAATGATGGAACTGGAACATCACATCTCCCTTCATGACCCTGCTTGAATTTTGAGATCCTCAGGGATTTTGCTTTTCCTCATTGCCACCACTGTGAGAAAGAGAGAGCCTTCTTGGTGGCTGCTCTCATGCTGTGGAACTCCCTCCTATGCGCTGGTGCCATCTTTCCTCTCCTTCTGCTACTAGACTTTTGGCTATTAATTGGTCTTTGCAGAAGAATATTGAAATTGGGAGGAGGATTGCTGCATTTTTAGCTTCATGGTTATGTTTGAAGTACTGTTGACCTTTTAAAAATTAGTGCTGATTATTATAGCATACTTAGATTAATTGTTTTGATTATGATAATTGGACTTTCAACTGCATTTTGTTTTAATCAATGTTACGAGTGGCCTTGAGTGCCATACCAGGAAAAAGGCATGATATAAAATCAACCAGTCACATGGCTCAAATGTGGCTCTCTTTGCACTTCAAGCTGCTGCATTCAGATTTTTAAAGAAGCAACCTAACAATAGCTCTTTTAATTATTTTTGAGAAGCAAGTTACAGTTACTTTTCACAAGCATCCTCATAATGGTATTTTGGGAGTCCTCAAGAACTGATTAAAAATTAATTTTCCAAACGCTCAGGTGGATCTTTATACTAGACATCTTTCTCATACCTCTTGACTACTGCTCACCATGCCTTGCCCTATACTTCACCTGTCCTGCAGTTCACGATGCTCCTGCTCCAGGTGACGCAGCATCCCCTTGACTCTTGCATGTTTTCCCAGCAGCCCCTCCAGGTCAGCTCCCTGACGCTCATGCAACACCGTCAGGCGGTCATGATCACGCAGGAGAGCCTCATAGCGTCCCCGCCACTCCTCCTGCTTGCGCTGGGCTCTCTGGGTTTCTGTCTCCAGGACGGACTGCCTCTGCCGCAGATCCGAGAGCTGAGAATCCAGTAACGCTTGCTGAGAACGCAGTGATGCTACCTCCACCTAGCAGGATTGTGGGGCAAAAAAGCACAGAGAAAGACAAAGAGGGGCTGTAAATTTCCTGGAGACAGGAACTTGTCTTTGATCAATAATGTATCATAACAATGAGGATGAAGATGACACCGTCCAACTGTTTACTCTTCCCCCTGTGATCCAGGTACTAATCTTCAGAGAAGGTTTAGGGCATCAAAGGTCTGTGGGAGCCCTCCCTCCATTTTGAGGTATGCTGGACCCTGGATGTCTTCCTTAAGAATCCTAGCCTGAGAGCACTATTGCAAAGGCCTAGTTGTAGAGAAATGGTTGTGAGATGGTTGCAGACTTCAGGCAGCACGCACGTAAGAAGACTGGAAGACTTGGTTGGATCCTAGCCTGAGGAATGCCCATATGCCACCTCCAAGGAATAAGCCTAAGGTTGCCATTTGTCCCAGAAAACTTGGAAAATCCTGGAATGGACTAAAAAATGTCTTGGCTGGTTGGGCCAGTTGAAGTAGTAAATCCCAGATTTCTCCTTCATTGCAGGCTGATGGTTAGCGTAAAATATGCCAGTGGCAATGAAGCAGGAAACTGTTCAAGAAGACTGGCACTGGCAGGAGTCTCATCCTCGGGGCTCTGGTTGCCACTGTGCAGGCATAGCATTGATACCGTATAATTTCATTCCCTCCCAAGTTTCGTCAACAAGTCCGGAAGGCAGTAAAGGAAAGGAAAGGAGGCAAGCACAGATGGCCTCATGTTGTGTGGCGACTGTGTCAGTGGCTTGAGCCTAGGACTAGGCAGCATGGTGGAACTTCACTTCCAAACATCCTCCAGAGAGTCCCTTTACTCTCTAGGACTGCTTGGAAGCCTCCCTCTCTTCACCCCAGCTGGAGCAAAAAGAAGATTAAAAAAGCTCTTAGCTTGGTACTATAATAAGATGTAGACTTATAATTATTATAAGATTTAGACTGTCGTACTTTAGACACATCATGAGGAATCAAGAATTGTTGGAAAAGACAATAATGTTAGGAAAGGTGGAGGGAAATAGAAAGAGAGGAAGACCACATGCTAGATGGATGGACTTTATTAAAGAGACCATGAATATGAGTTTGGCCTGGAGATGTCTCATCCATAGTGTCGCCATAGGTTGAGTTCGACGCAAAGGCACTTAACAACAACAACAAATAATAACTTAGATAATACGCAAAGATGCTTGAATATGTGGAACTGGAATATGGCAACCCTAAATGAGCCTCCAGCCCTGGTACTGGAGGTACTGCTCAACCTGGGGAGACCAATGCTCACCTTCAGTGCGCTGTTCTCAGCCTGCCATTTCCCATGCCCACTTTCTCCTTTTGCGTCAGAGCTTTGGCCTTGCAGGGCCAACAGTGCGCTCTGTAGATTGCTTATTTGCAACTGCAGTTGGCCTAGGCGCTCCATTAGTGTGGATTTCTCAGCCTCCAGAACAGCATTCTGTAAAGATAGGATGTGGTTGGAATTGGCTGGGCATTTATAGCAATAGCATTTACATCTCTATACTGCTTATCAGTGAACTCAACACTGTCTAAAGTGGTTTACAATGTGTAAGCCAATTGCCCCCAACAAGATGGGTAGTTATTATGTGCATTTTAGTACATGTTTACTAATGTTTGTCGGCATAAGTAGGGATTGGATGTTTGTTCTTCCTTTTCTGTGTTGGTGTGTATCTATCCTCGGTTTTAACAATAAAGTTTCAATTTAAAAATTTAAAAAGAAAAAGAAAGCTTTACGGAGCATCTAAAATGACTGTGAAAATGGATTAGGGAATAAGGGCATTTTTCTAAGAAGGCTCTTAATCTTAGAAAAATCTGACCACAACGCTGGGGTGGGAATGGATCATAACCAGCAAGCAAAGGGGTTTCTTGTTGCATTTCTTTGTCACCTTGCATCATGAACTCACCTTAAGTTCCACTTCATTTAGTCTCACACTCAAGACCTTGCTTCTTGCCTCTGAGCGGAGGGCCAACAAGTCTGGGTTGAGTTCATCCAAAGTTTCAGAAAGCTGGGTCATAGGCGGTTCCTCCAAAACCAGTGGAATAACACCACCGCTCTTGGTCTGCGGAGGAAAAAAAGCAATAGTTGAGCATTAGAGAACATCCTATTTCTGCAATGCCAAGCTCTGTCCCACAGGAATGGTACCATCCAATGCTGGGACATGGACTTAAGACCAGCACTTAGACCAAAGCTTGAAAATATGATCTAAGTTAGGCATGACATTGTAGCTCCCAGGGTCCTATCATTATACTGATGCTTGACCTAGAATGCCTTTTTCTTTTTCTTCCCCCCCCCCCCCCCCGCCTTTTTATTGGAAAATATTCTTGTATATGATTTCTTCAGCCAGAATACTTCTGGCACAAAAATGCTGTCAAAGAATGAATGGTAAAGACGACAGTGGCTATCGAGATGGATAAAATGACAAGAACTATCGAAGGAGACTCTAATAAAATACACAAAGGATGGCAAATATTTCTAAAATACTGCGAAAAACACCTTGAGCTGTGAAACTCAAATAAATGGGTTTAGAATACAAATAAACCAACTGTAGTATGAGATAGCCTCTTAAGAAACCAACATGAATCAAGAGAAATTTGAAGAATCATTAGAATATAAGTTATGCGAAGCAGAATAAAACAAATATTTTGCATCACCTAGAGAGTGTAAGAGGAAGGAAATGAGCTACGTTTTGACAGCATGATGAATTTCTGTAATATAACACTAAATTAGTATTTATTTCGACGTATATAAAGTTTATGAGCACCTGTTTCCGTCTTACCTCCTCCAAGGCAGCTGAAGCTTCACACTTGGCTTCCAATGGCTTTCTCAAGACAGCAGCCTCCTGCTCCAGTTCTTTGTGAACCTGGGCAGCCTCTTGCAGGCTGCTCAGCTCCATCGCCTGCTGCCGGGCTTGTGCCTCGAGGTGGACGAGACGGATGCTCTGAGCCATTAGGGCTTCCTCCTGGGCTTGAGTCTGGGCCTTCAAGCGCCGGTTGTCCTTGTCCAGTTGCCGCTGCTGGGTCTCAGCTTGACTCAGGAGGTCCTCCAGAAGAGCCTTCTCAGCCCCCAGCTGAGCCAGAGTGACCTTGTGCTGCTCCAGGATGCCTTGCAGGGACTCCAGCTCTCGTCGAGCTTCGCCCATGTCCTCTTCTGCTTGCCGGACTTTCTGGGCCAGTTGGGTCCCCTTCAACCGTTCGTCTTGAAGGCTCTGCCTGGCCTCCCACAACTCCAACTCGGTCTGAGTAGCTACAGCTTGCAAGGCCTGGGAACCGGCACGTAGGGCTTCCTGCTCTCGTTCCAACGCCTGGATCTCTTCCAGTAGATGTTCGGTCTCTGATTGCCATTGCACACGCTCTTCTTCATGCTTCTCCAGAGTGTTGCCATAAGCTTCCTGAAGGCTCCTCAGCCTGTCTTCAAGGGCTAACACTTGGTGGGACAGAGCTGCCTCCATCCTTGCCATTTGCTCTTCAGTCTCTTGCTTCAGGACCTGATTTCCCTTCTTTTCTAGACCCAGATCCTTGTGTTCTTGCTGCTCTTGGGACTCTGGTAAAGGCTGCTCCCCTGCCTTTGGTTCGGCGTTGTTTTCCGGTGATTCTAGCTAAAGGGAGACCAAAGAACGGAACTTGTTAGCCTCCCATGTAGAAATTGTTCTTATTTTCTACACTGGCCACTTATGCATTGCCCCCTCCAAAAAGGAGGGTAGGCACTGCCATAAAAAAAGAAAAGAGGACACAGATTTATATAAAATCTCCGTTTGCTAATTTATGTGGATAGACGTACACTCTGAAATAGCTATGAAAACTGTATAAACAGGTTAGCAACAGGGAAAAGTTAGGTTCCCCCATGCATTCTCAGCCTTCATATCTTTTCCCTGCCTCAAACAGTCAAGTGAATTCACAAGGTCACTATTACTACAAACAAACCCTTTCAGGCTAGTGGACCGTTATATACATTTGGTCATGATGCTAGTACAGTTAGCCTTCCTTTTCCACAGACTCTTTATCCATGGATTCAAGCATCTATGGTTTGGAAATTATTTTTAAAATATAGACATTCCAAAAAGCAAAGTTTGATTTTGTCATTTTATACAAGGGACATCATCTTATTGTGCCATTGTATTTAATGAGATTTAAGTATCCACAGATTTTGGTATCCACAGGAGGGTCCTGGAACCAAACCCCAGCGGATGCCAAGGACCCACTGTAGTAGGCATTTTTCCACCAGATTTTTCTCCAGCGCACAAAGTAAACGACAGATTTGCAGCCCCTCAGACCTTGATATCACTCCATACTACATCTGACCAAATGGGTTTATATTCACGAAAGCTCATGCTATAATAAAAACCAATGAGTCTTAAAGGTGCTGCCACATTTTTTTTGTCCCCCTCCCTTCCTTCTTTTTATTGTTCTTGTCAATTATTTTAATAACTTGCATGTGGTCATTTGAAATTCCCTCCTGTCTTATAGTGCTGCCTTACACAAAAGACAACATGGTGTCTTTCCACATTCCACATCCGAAAGCCAAGCAGACTGACACTGTCCCTTTCCATCACTGGTGATGGAATGTCTTCTTGCATTTGAGAGCAATACATTAATTCAGGGTATATAGGATTGGCCAGGTGAGGCAGCTGCCTCACTTTGCCCAAAGGTACAACCAGCTAGCCCTGACTCTTATGCCTTCTGTACCTCTTTCTCAAGTTCAGCATTCTGTGATTCTGGGTCTAAGCTTTTAGATCCAGCAGGGCTCTCCAGCACCTTCTGCAGCCTCTTGGACAATTTCACATTTTCTTGCTCCAAAGCCAGCAAACGACCCGATTCCTTCATTTCGTAGTGCAGCAAAATGGGAACGTCAGATGGTTCTGGAAAAGAAGGTGGACAGATAAAATGATTGCTTTTGGGTTGACCCTGAACCCAAAGCATTTGCGAGGGGCAAGGAGCAGAGCAAGTGGACTCACCATGTGGAAGCCAGTCATATTCGAGCTTTTCGGACCGGAGGACATCAAGGTGCTCTGTCAAACTTTGCTTCAGCTGCTTCTCAAGAGCCACGTTTTCTCTCAGAAGCTCTTCTATCTGGTGGCTGAGCTGGTCTCGTTCCTGCAGACAGAGCCTGTGCTTAACCTTCAACAGTATAATTTCCCTTCTTTTCTGGCCCTGTTCCTGTGATGCTAATAGGAGCCTGGTACAGACAAATTAAGAACAGTTTCCCTGTCAAGAAAAAACTTGTTGCTGTTGTGTGCCTTCAAGTCGTTTCCAACTTACGGGGACACTAAGGCAACCCTACCATCATAATAATAATTTTTAATAATTTTATTTTTATACCCCACCTGTTGCTGTGGCAATCAAAGAGGCTTACATCTATCATGGGGTTTTCTTGGCATGTTTCTTCAGAGAGGGGGTGCCATTGCCTTCCTCTGAGGCTGAGAGAGTGTGACTTGCCAAAGGTCACCCAGTGGGTTTACAAGGCTGAGCAGGGATTCAAGCTGTGGTCTGGAGAGTCATAGTTCAATGCTCAAACCACTATGCCATGCTGGCTCTAAGGAAAAAAAAACTTGTGGGGGTTTAATTTCTTTGTTATCGGACTGCTCTGTAGAAGAAGGGGAACAGAACCAATTCAAAAGAGGTGGCATTCCTTCAAAGAAAAAGGTATTAGAAAAACTTAAAAAAATAAATTCCGGCTTGCAACAGCATTGTTGCAAATCATACGGTGACCTATGGATATCAAAAGACAGTCATTTCTTTAAAAGTAGTTTCTGTTTGAAGGACTTCTACTTCCAAGCCTGGTTTAAAGAGGAAGAACTCTAAAAAGGGTGAGCCCAGGGTCTCAAAGTTGTATTTCAAAACCAGGACAGCACAGAAAACAAAAACATAGGCGACCTGATCACTGTCTCCCTTTTCTCCAGCGAGAAGCACAGTGAGTCTCTTTAAATTATAGCAATTATGTCCAAATCCACATCTAGCAATATAAATTAATATATGAAAAAATTGTGGAATGTATAAGTGGCCACCATATACACACCATATGCACCGTGGAAACTAAAATTTCCCCAGCATGCTGAATTTTGTTTTCTTCATATGAAAGACTACGAGCATCTTCCCTTTAGATATAGATGCAGAAGCAGAGCACATTTCCAGAGAACAATTTGTTGGCCATTATTTTACTTTTCTGCTTCTCAACCCCCGAGGATTGTGTACTGGAATATAGAGACTGTAGAGTCAGGAGGTGTTTTCTGAAGGGACCAGGTCTCAGCCTCTTTCTTACCTGTTGCATCTGATTCAAGCTGCTTTGCAGGTGCCTTTTCTCCTTTTCCAGCTGCTTCAGGTGCTTTCCTCGAGTACAAGCTGTTTCCAGTTGCTCCTCCAGCATGGCCTTGGTGTCCAGTAGCGCCTGAGAAAATTCACGTTCTTCCTGCCCACCCAAAGCAGTTCAGTCAAACAAGCAAGACCAGCTTTGTGTGGCCCAGGTCACAGTTTGGACAAGTTACCTTTTCTGAACTACAAATTCCAGAACCCCCTACCAACATGACCATTGGGAATTTTGAGAGCTGTAATTCCCACCAGCATGATTCTGGTATGAGACTGCACCTGTCAGTGGCAAAGAGTAGGATTCAGGCTAGGAAAGCCTTGGTGGGAGCTTCAGAGTGGCTATTTTAATACCTTACAGTGCACATGATGTAGCATTGCTTTAGGGCAGTGTTTCCCAAACTTTGGTCCACCAGGTGTTTGGGACTTCAACTATCCAAAGCCCTAGCCAGCTGAGCCAACAATCAGGAATTGTTGAACCTGAAGTCCAAAACATCTGGACGATCAAAGGGAAACACTGCTCTAGGGCATTGTAGGAAATTTAAATGGCAACCTATGCCAGGAAAGCAAAATATTTAAAGAGGATTCAAGGCAAGTGTCAGCAGTGGTATAATAGGGCCTTGGCAATTGTCCAATGATGCCCAGTATTGAAGCCACTGGATCTCTTGCATTAATCCAGCAAGACTGCAACTCCTGCCAGAAATGGACTGCTGATTCCCTTCTTTGTCAACATTAACCATAAAGAGAGTCAGTTGAAGGGGTCATTCAACCGTTGTTTTTTTAGCGTGACTATGCAACTGATTTCATGCATGCATTACGGGTTTGTTGTTCACACTATGGAACCATATCAATGTGCATCTCTGCAAGTGTGGTTCCTCACAAGTCTAAGCACTCGAATAAAGAAGGAGTTGATGATGTGAATGTATTCGAAGCACGTTCAAGGCATGCAGAGTTTTATCCTGGTTTATCCCAAGTCTATTCACTTCACACCACCAAGAATGCAAATCTTTCAGAAAAACTCAGAAAAAAACCCAACATCGATATCCTGGGTTAAGTGGGGTTTTTTGGCATCCCTCCCCCAACTTAATCAGATGCATTTGAAATGCATGGGAACAACAAAGATTCAACCCAGATTCCAACTGGATTAATTTTCACCATCTATAACCCCAAAATTGCCATTTTCAGATTCCACGATGGCTCACATAACTGTATCTTTAAGAGCAAACATCTTTAAAAGGAGAACGCCGAAAGGGGCATACCTGAAGCGATGGAAGATGGGGATACCTGGGTGTGCAGCCACAAAATGAAATTAACAAGCTTTCGGACATAAATGTTTGTTTCGAATGGGATGAACCAACCAAATGAGGCTAGTTGTCTTGGCAGAACTTGCCTTGAGTTGGGCTTGGCATTGCTCCAATGCAGGGAGCCGTCCTCTCAGGACCGTCAGCTCCGCCTGAAGCCGTTCTGTCCGCAACACTTTCTCCCGCAAAGTGTCCAGTTCATCCCGGTACAGCATTGTGAGACGGGCCTCCCTTTCCAATCCTCGGTTCTGGAGAAGGCAGTTGTGCATGTAAATGAGAGCTAGACATAAATGGCAACAAGGGCAGAGCTTCGAAAAATTCCTTTTTTTGGTCTACATCTCCCAGGAGGAATGATATTCCATGATGTTTTCCAAGCTCTACCTCCTTCTCTCTCCCCACCTAGATCATTTTATCACCAGGATGACCAGATGTCATAACAGCAAAGGAGGATAAGGCACTGCAAAATGTTGGACATTCAAGAAAAATGTTGGTCGTTACAAAGTAAAAGCTCAATACACTCATATAGCACTCATATTTCTATGATTCTATGATATAAGTGTAAAATCGTGCTTCATAGTCATGTTCAAAATGGAGGACATTTTGAAATTCTTCGTGGAGAGAAAGTTGAAATGTAGGGCATGTCTTGGAAAAGGAAGACATCTGGTCACCCTGTCTATCACCAACTCTTTGGGAACAATCTCTATGATATAATGTTTTCATATGTTTATTGCAATTTTTATTGTGATATTTTCCTTCTTACATTTTCAGTGTGGTTACTGAAAACCAACCCCCCAGAAGGATTTGTCTGCTTGAGGGCAAGATGCAAACCACTGTTATAAATGAAAATGTTAAACGATATATTTCTAGCCTTTTCAAAAAGAGCAGTACCTCTTCTCGCATCTTTTGGAGCTGTCCTTCCAAATCCTTCAATTCATCCTGTAGATCCAGCAGCTCCTCCATCTTCTCTTCTCTGATGATGACAGTAGAGTTTTATTGTATTTACTTATTTTACTGAATCCATTTATACCTTCCCTCTTTCAGATTTAAAAAATGGTCTCAAGAGGGCTAATAACAAGAATTTAGAATGATCAGCCAACAAGAACAAAAGCACACAAAATGTAGTCCATGAAAATAGAGGGATTTTTTTCTAACTTTCAAAATTCCAGAGAGAATAAAAACAATCAAAACATTTGACTGGCCAAATACACCTGTTCACATAAAAATGGTCTTCACAGATGGAGTACACAAAAGAGACAATTCTGCTAATATTTCATACCTTTTTATTGCTTTTGCTAATAAGGAGTCACAGATTAGTTATTACTTTTTGTCTCATCGTGTTGAAGATTTCCTCGTGTGCCAGGGACAAAAAGTGGTAAGCTTTTGGGCATAGCCACCACACATGTAAATATAATCCCTCTGCATTTTTATATCTCCGTCAGTGAGGTGGTGCTTTTTTTGTAATCTGATTACAAAATGCTATATAACACTAATTTATACATGTGTTCTTTAATATTTTTAATAATTTTGTGTATGAAACAAAGTCTGGGTACACTGAACCATCGGAAAGCAAAGGTGCCACTATCTCAGCCACCCATGTGGACAATTTTGGATTTTGGAGTATTTTGGATTTCAGAATTCTGGATAAGGGAGACTCAACCTGTAGTAGAATAGGACTCTGAAGAATTTTAGTTTAGCGTTTTGTGCAAAGACAGTCTTTGCAAATTGATGGGGATTAAAACAAATATATTTTACATCTTTAACAGCTTGATTGCTCTTAGCATTCTGAGTGGCCTAAAATATCCATGAGGATAGCCATACAACGATACAATTTTTTAAAAAAAGTTTTTAAAAATTTACAGTTGACTTGAATCTTGAGAAGTCATCTATGGGAGAAAGTCCTGTTCCGAAGATTTCCATGGGATGCTCAGTCCCAACACTTTGCTTCTTCTCTATTCCACATGACCCCCATTTTTTTATGTCCCACCTAGCCATCCCCATTCCTGACTTTTTAAACTTACTGCCCATCCTCACTCACAGCTCTTGCTGCAGATGTCGAACCTGGGCCCGAGCTTCAGCCAGCTGTACCCCAAGATGCTGGCAGTTGTTATTTGTCGGGGGAACTGGCCATGTCTCCTTTTCCTGCTGCAGCTCCCACAATTTCTGTGGAAGACAAAGGAATCAAAAGGAGACAGAGGCAGGAGACAGCAAAGTAGGAAAGCACAGTTCAGTGCAAGATAAAACCTGCTTCCCAAGATTTCACTGGTAAGTCTGCTCCCACTTTTTACATATGCAGGCTAATGAATAAAAAGGCTTTGGGGTTATTTGCAAGCATTAGGACACCTGCTTTTTAATGTTACAACAATTCTTTAGGGAATTGCTTATTTTAAATCAATCACATGTATAAGTCTAGAAATTTTAGTCCAGAAATTGACCCAAAATACCCAAGTTGACTGATCCACAGATCCATGTAAACACTGTACTTTAACTCTTATTTAAAAAAGGAACCATCCCCTGGTGAAAGGCAAGAGTGTAACCTGTCCTGGAAGCACCGACCCCCTTTTATTCTCTTATCCATTCAGTGTTTAGGTTGAATACAGACAGTTATGCCTGCTGGAATGTTGTAAGTTCTTTGCCATCGTTTTCCTTTGCTTCATCCTTTACATCCTTTGTTATATGTCCCTAGGTTTTAGCCTCGACTTATCCTTGGGTCATATCAAATTCCAAAACCTGCATTTGACTTATATATGAGATTTGCTTATAGTCAAGTATATACAGTTAGTTTGGTTCTCTTGTACTGATTCACTTTGCTTCCCATTCCCCACCCCAAGATATTTGGCTTCAAGCTTGTCATGAGCTAGCTTTGAGATCCTCAGTCCATCATATCCTCTACCTCCAAGACTGCATCCCGCTCATGCACCAGTCCTTGAATCTGAGACATCACATCCTGAAGGAACACTTCCATCTCTGCATGTCTCAGTTCTTTCCAGTGCAACCTCAGCACGTTCTTGGACTCCTGGGTCACCTGGGAAGGAGGAAAGTTGTGAGTGTTAGAACTCCCTGAAGTGCCCTCTTCTTATACTAAAAGTGTGAGTGTTACAATTGCCTTACAGTCAACCAGTGGTGTATTAGTAAATCATGGCAGTTCCATAGCCAGGCTGACAGGAGAATCCAAAAAGTGAATACAGCAAAATCCAAAATCCACAAAATAGTGATATCTTTGTGAAGTCAAAGGCTTTCATGGCCAGCATCCATAGTTTTTTGTGG